>CM061139.1:126220554-126523054 GCA_030789695.1 Scilla litardierei | reverse complement strand
GACCTGGCGACGAGTCATCTACTAAAAAGGACCCCCCCCCCCCCCCCCCCCCCCCCCCCCCGCTGTGCGGTTGCTGTTTCCATTTTTAGATAATTTCAAGATCACAATGAATCCACGATAAGATCGTTTATTTACAACTACAACGGAATGGTATACAAAGTCAACAGATCTCAACCAATGATTAAATAGGATTTATGGCTACACAAACCGTTGAGGGTAGTTCTAGATCTAGACCAAGACAAACTACCGTAGGGTCGAGATTCAAATCACGATGTCATTTTCTTGTTCTTTAATGGGCCCTTTCAATTCTTTTAGGTTTCTGTTCTACTCCGGGAAAAGATCTATCCCCCCCATACCGAGGGCTTCTTTAAAGGGATCCCTGAACTCCACTCCCTCACTCGAAATTAAAAGCACCTGAAGAAACTATGATCGACCATTTCCTGCCATGAATGGATAGAGTTGGGAGGAAGCCTCCCATACCAACTAAAGGCTACACCAGACAACGAGGCCAAGAACTGGCGGAGTAACAGACGCTAGTTCGAGGAGTTGGCCATCCATCCGGAATACTTATTTACGAGACTGTTCGATCGCCTCGAAAAAGTAAAGGGGGGTGGATCAGATGGCATTCCAGTATCCGACCCATCACAAATGAAGATGAAATTCGTTCGAATTTGCCCAATTGAGATATCCGAAAATCCTATTTACTTAACTAAATATATCTATTTTAATTCGATTTTGAATTTTATTAATTATATATTATTACCTTATAGAATTAGAATTGTTTATTCTTATTTGGTTTAACGGAAAAACGGAAACAGTTTTCAATTTTTTGTTCTATCAATGGACATAACGGCAAGAGTCACTGGCTGAGAAAGAGATTGAGCCGAGCTGACTTAGTCGTCCAAAGGCAATGGACCTCTTCCTTCGGTTTGGCTCCACGAACGCGCTACCTAGGAGCCCCACTCATAAAAGGCGCTACTTCAATTCAAGCGCAAGTCCCCCACTTTGACTATAAGAAGCAAAGTACCAAAGGTGCGCTCCGCCAGGTTACTCTTAAGATGTTTGCTACAAGACTAGGACTACAATACAAGTCATGAGCGATAGCAAAGCCGACGCCTTCAGCCCTTTTTTTTTCGAAAGCCCCACAACTAGCTATCTTATAGCAGACAAATAACGCAAGCCTACTCAACAAATCTCATGTAAACGCCTGTTCGCAACTAAACTAATAGAAAAAGACAACTACTTATTAAACATGTAGTTGAGTGCTCCGTCGTTGTTCGGATCTTGATCGGGTCTGAGCTTCCCAAGCTCTATGCTGTTTGGGAACTCTGCAAGGGTCTTACCACCTTCTTTATTTACTATATTAAGCTTACGATTCTGTTAGTGAGAAGCTCAGTTCCGCTTTAAGCCCGACAAGCGATTTTGGCTGGACTAGGGCCTAGACTAGTTGAATGAATCTATGCCCTCTTCCATTCTCAGGCACGGAAGTTGCTGGCCAGCTGTTCACCGTTGGATCTCGCCAATACAGCCTCCTATGGTTTTCGTTACCGAGATATCTTTTCTTTTTTCCCAGGGATTTCTTGGGTAATCAGCTCCCATGCTGCAAACAGTCAAATCTGAACCGTCGTCGCTCTTCTTTCCTCGTGGGCAGGGGTTCCGACTGATGTGTGTTCCTTCTCCTGGGAATGGGACTTATGAAATGTCCGATCTTTGCTATTGGGCAATCCGCCTTCTTAAGGGACTTCTTCCCCGCTTTATTGTGGCTTATCTTCTTTGTCTCAAGCAGATGTATTTTACAAATTATCACAAAATCAATTACAATATCATTTGAGATCTGTACTTCAAATAATTAATTTATTAATAAATTATTAAAATCAAAAAAACATGTTGATTATATCAATATTAAGAAGCACCAACAATTATAATTCGTCATGGGCAAAGACGCTATTGTGTGAAAGATGTTCCACTAGAAATATTCTTGTTATTGCTTCGACTCATATTCCCCAGGACACTGACACTGAGAGACGAAAGCTAGGGGAGCAAATGGGATTAGATACCCCAGTAGTCACCTAACAACGCATCTTCACAGACCATCGAGATCGCCCCTTTCATTCTGGGGCATCAGAGTCTCAATCGCACTTTCCAAATCCTGTGGGCTACGATTGGATGAGTAGTGTGCACCATTGTCAAAGTGCGGATCTCATATAGTCAAAATAAGAAAGTAAAATAAGAAATTGAAAGATTTCGTTGAAATTGTTCGTTTGGAAATTTCCCGAAAAGCTAATTATAGGTTATTCTTTCCATCGGAACATGTTTCTTGGATTATTTACAAGTGGTATTCAAGCTCCTAGATCGAGCACCAGTGATTTCGTATCCGGTAAAAATCTTGGCTAATTGATCGAAGTGGGTAGCTCCAGTAGACCCATAGATCATGGAACAAATAGGGTGGGTAGGCCCAACCACCACACTACACGTATAGACGCGAACCCCCCTCGTTACCGTACGTGCGACTCTCACCGCATACGGCTCGCACAAAGACTCTGTCATCCATCCCGAGCCTTTTTATTCCACCTCTCCTCTCCAATCCTCGATGGACAGAAAGACCAGAAACTGAGGGATTGGACAAAAGGGAAGCTACGCTTGCACGCCTTGGCTCGGGGCTCCACTTCGGTATGCCGCGGTTGATATGAGAAGGCCCTAGTTTTTGTTACAACCACACACATTGATAGCCGTTGATTTGAGAAGATCACAGCCGCCCGAAAAGGAACTGCAGTGCGCCAGTCTTCTTCATCTGGCCGCATTGCATCGCGAAGCCGATGCCAACGGCATCTAGATGCTGGTGAGTGCGGCGCGAATGGAGCGTTAGTCTCGCTGTGTTCCACAGCTTCGCCCGCTGAGAGTTCTACCCCCAAAGCGAGAACCCTTCTTCCCTAAGGGAGCCCTTTCTCCAACGAGTGCTGAAGAAAGCGCTATTGGTCTTCCCCCTTCACCTCAAAAGGTCAACAAGGACTATGTTCGACGGAGACTTTCTTTCACTCCCGTCCTTTATTTCATTTCAGATGATAGTGAATCTGCTGACTGTCTCCCGGCGAGCACTCCTCTATGTCGAAGACACGGGTTCGATTCCCGTAAGGGATAGGTACTTATTCCCGGCCGGCGGTATCATTGCTGAGTGATCGCTCGCTATCTAGCTGGAAAAGGTGAAGCCTTGGGATTTTGGAGAATCGCTGGCCGCACTTTTGGATGTAAGATTTGACGTCCTGTTGCAGCGTGGGCCAGTAGTATCCGGCCCGCAAGATTTTGTGTGCGAGGGATTGGCTCCTGTAGTGGTTACCGCACACTCCCAGCCACCTGTCTATCGAAAGGGGGATTTCCCAGTTCAGTGTATGTTTCCGAAAGAAGGGAATAAGAACCTAATGATTTCCCTAATTCTGTGAGAAAGAAAAACCAGTTTGTTAGAGCCGGGGCAGAGAAGCAATCAACAGAATTGGTCCCTGTTGTTAACAAGTGAAGGCACTGAACGGATCAAGATCTCGTAAATTCATTGTCTTTCTTGATTCAAATCTTTTAAGAAAGAACTTCTTTCGCTATTGAAGCCATAGATCGAGTATGGAATTCTGTTTACTCACTTTAAATTGAGTATCCGTTTCCCTCCTTTTCCTGTCCTGCTAGGATTGGAAATCCTGTATTTTACATATCCATACGATCGAGTCCTTGGGTTTCCGCACCTACAACCAAAATGGAAACCGAGCGTTTCGTGGTTCAAAAATGCCGAATCTCGTCTCAATCATCATTTGTCAGGACTTTTTGGAGTAAGCTCCTTGGCTTGGACAGGGCATTTAGTTCATGTCGCTATTCCCGGGTCCAGGGGGAGTACGTCAGATGGAATAATTTCTTAGACGTATTACCAAGGAATTCCCAATCAAATTCAATAAAAATTCCCCGCCAAAATCGAGCATGTTCTTTTGATGCTCAAATTCTCGAGAATCATTATGAAATAGACCAGGAATATAAAAACAGGTGCTAGCTCCTTGGCCGTTAGGTGGGGCTGATGGGCTTCAAATAGATACAAATGCCTTGGAGCAAGAGACCTGGACCCTTTTCTTCGTTCGAGAATCTCTTCCTTTCTTCCACTCTGCCCTGAAGAGTTGTTAAAAAAAGAGGGGAAGCAGAACAAGTCAAGATGATATAGATCACCCCTTCTTCTTGCGCCAAAGATCTTACCATTTCCGAAGGAACTGGAGCTCCATTTCTTTTCAATTTCCAGCCCAGAAACTTCCCAGAAGCCACGCCAAAGACGCACTTGCTTGGGCATCATATGATACCTCCACAGAATAGCGAAGGTCTATTCGAGGTCGGTGATGTGGCTGGCATCTGCTAGGGACTTGACCAGCATGTCGTCGACATAGACCTCCATGGTTCGGCCAATCTGTTCTGCGAACATCTTGTTGACCAGCAAAAAGGGATTAAGTGGAACAGAATTGGCCGGGTGGTAGAGTCGCGGAAACACTTGTTTATTCCATATTTTGGACCTTAGCTCCATGGAACAACACAAGGGCTCCGCGCCCGGATCCTCTTATTGTTCGGGTACGAAGCTACGCTATTCAAAGCATCGAGCGAGAGTGGGGTTGTCCAGTTCAAGAACCAATGCAAGCAACCCCGAAGCGTTCATATACTTTCAGCTTTCTCAATTTCAATAAGAAAATAGGGTTTACTTTTTCAAGTTCTTTCATTATTAGATTTCTAACTAGAACTACGGCGTCATGCTCGCTTTTGGTACTCCGGAAAAACAAATCTTGATCGAACCTATATTTGCCCAATGGATACAATCCGCTCATGGTAAGACTTCATGTACCTGTCACATTGGGCAGGAGCTCTTTCTTGGCGAGAATCTTCAGTCCCTTCTCACTTAGGTGTGCGAATCAGCCGCTCCAGGGGGTTACCCAAGGAAGGGAATCAGCAGTACGTCAATAGATGAGTGAAGTGAAGGGACTATCCACTGATAGGCACGAGAGGAACGGAATGCCTTAGCGAAATGAGAATTAAAAAAATGGTTGTTCCCAACAAATCTATTTTGATTAGAATCATTAACCGAAATAATCAAATAATTCTGTTGATAGATTCGAGTAATTAAGCGTTTTACAAGTGCTGAGGACCGTCTTTATCAGAACATTTTTGCTTCTCACTTTGGGCAGTTAGCGATAATTTTTCTGTGGACGTCCGGAAATCTGTTTCATGTAGCTTGGCAAGGAAATTTTGAGGTTCTATACCTGATTCATAACTAGAGAGCTTTTCTGGTCCTTCGCTAATCGGGGCTAAAACTCCGGAAATTACAAATGCCAAAATAGTGACCCTTTCTCTCTCTTCCACGAAATGGCGCCGCCGGCAAGCAGGTTTATTTCCTGGTGTCCGGGCACCCAGCGTAATCGGAGTCCGAATATCCGACTCCTCGGATCGCCGTTATGTGACCATTTAGTCTCTGGTCCCCTGAAGATACCTAAGCTTCTCAGCTGGCCTTAGCGTAAGAAAGCAGCTCAGGAAGAGCACAGCGGAAACTAGCAGAGTGACCAACCAAGAGAGGTCGCACTCGTCCGCCCACCTGGGACCTCTCGAGGGGAGGGAAGGCAGATGTTGACGTGAGGTCGTCGAAGAGCCTGGCCTTTTGTTCACACCAAAACTGAACCACGTGAAAGGAAAGCTAGTCGAACTAGAGCGGGAAGGATAGCTGCTAAGCTAAGACCAGACCGAGAAAAACGACGTTCCAGGGGCATCTTCCATTCATTTGGATTTTGGTTTTTCCGCACCATATTTAGATCTGCCTCTAGCATGGCGTGGAGAGGAGGGAGGGCGAGTCAAAGGGGCGACCGATCCATGACAGCCAGTGGTTAAAGCGCCCAACTCATAATTGGCAAATTCGTAGGTTCAATTCCTGCTGGATGCACGCCAATGGGAACGTTCAATAAGTCTATTGGAATTGGCTCTGTATCAATGGACATGCTATGATACCCCGGGGGTGGGTAGGAGCGAGTCGAGTCCGTATCGCCGCATAGAACATATGATTGATTGAATGAAGTGGCTGGCGTGGCGAGAAAAAGAAGTGTTGGTCTATGGTTAACTAGTTGCCTGGCTCCAGGAATGGTCGAAGCCAGTGCTCGGAACCCTTCTGGCATTGAGCACCTCCGCTTCCCGGATCAATTCTCGTCCTGCGGGCGTAGGGAATGGTTATACAAGAGGAAAGGCATGAACTCGCTGAGGAGAGCTAATGGGCAGCATTGACATCCCCAGGGAAGAGAGAAAAAAGCCAGCGGTATCTGAAAACATATCTTGGGGACGTCCTAAAGCGCTCATGGTATCATTATGAATATACAAACCAAAACTGTGAAAACCTAGAAATATACATGCCCAGTTAAGTGGCTCACGAGGAATAGAGAGAAAGATTCTCTATTTGATCTCGAAGTCATCATATAATACTTCTTCCAGTCGGATCACTTGTGGGAATGAAATCACGCTCCTCTTTCAGAAAATGGATTCCTATTTGAAGAGTGCATAACCGCATGGATAAGCTCACACTAACCCGTCAATTTTGGATCCAATTCAGGATTTTCCTTGGGAGGTATCGGGAAGGAATTGGAATGTAATAATATCGATTCATACAGAAGAAAAGGTTCTCTATTGATTCAAACGCTATACCTATGGGATAGGGATAGAGGAAGAGGAAAAAACCGAAGATTTCCGGGAATTCCTTCTAGAGCCTGTTGAATAGTTTTTATAGATTCCTTCATTTCACTGATTCGTACTAAATAACGAGCTAGTGAATCTCCTTCCTTTTGCCATTGGACTTCCCAATCGAATTTATCATCAGATTATAAGTTCATTCCATACCGGACCAGACCGGAATAGGGTTATGTACATTCTTATTATGAGAAGGGGTCATTCAAGCGTATGTAAATAGATACTATGTTTCCAGCAGCCTGCTTGACCCACGCCCTTTCCTGCCTATGCAGCTTCTTGCCTTACAGCTCCCACTTGCTGGTCAATCCAAAGACCGGGACTCTTCCCTGACTGGCCTGATTGGGCCGCTCTGCCTACTGGGCCTGGCTACCCCGCCTGAGGCGTTAATTTACCTACTAAAATATCACCGGCTTCTATCCAAGATCCTAGCATCACAATTCCATTTCTGTCTAAATTTCGGAGTAAATGAGCCTCTAAATGCGGTATTTCTTTAGTGATTCTTTCGGGACCTTGGCTTGTCACATGAGTCTGAATTTCAACCTGAAATTGTTCTCCGCGACGATGTCCCCTGGGCGAAAGGGCCACCATTCTCTTTCTTTCCTCAATCGTTCCGATCATTTCTACATTTCATTCCCCTTTTGGGGCCCCGGGTTGGTTCGTTTCCTCCTCCTATCTACGCAATTCTACTGAACTGAAAGGACTATCTCGTCTCGTGAGTCAAGTGGTCAATCGAAGCTGTCAATCCTATACTACGGGGATTTAGCCCTAACTGAAGGAAGGAATCATTCCTATATTATGATATATTATTATATAGAAATATAGGAAATATATAAAATGATTTAATTTATATAATTATATAAATTTTTAATTCATATAAATATATTATGTCTTTAACTTATGATATTGGAACTCATGCCTTATCGAGCATCTTATCCCATTTTAAAATTGGTTTATTCCGCAGCAGCAAATGCTAGTCATAATATGGGTTTGAACGAAGCTGATTCATTCATTAGTAAAGCCGGGACTGTGGGAGGTGGTTTACCCTAACCGGCAAGATCAAGCAAATGAATTGTCATTGGAAAGTAAACGCCCCACCCTAGAAGGACAGTTTGAAAAGGTTCAATTATACGAAATGAATTTCTAGATCCAGAGATTCAACATCAAGTTGGTAAAAAGCGTGGAATTTTTGTCGATCAATACAATTAAATATGTATGATAAAAAAATTCTAAAGGTAGGCCTAGATGTAGTGTTTGTCAGAATTGTAGTTCAGTTTGACTGTAAATATCTTTCAGGTTTTTATAACTTGATGAAAAGTGCAAGCTAGAGTTTATTCAGCCCGTTAAGTTAATTAGTACCGGACTTCGCCCCCTTTCGGGAACCGTGTTACCTTTAGCTATCCCCCGGCGCTTTAGGGGAGAGCAGCTTTCATCGGTTAAGGTTAAGCGCAAACTCATCTTCTTTTTCCCGTTCGTCGCTTGCTACGCCCTTCCTCGTCTCTGGGTGCCTAGGTATCCACCGTAAGCCTTTCCTCGTTTGAACCTCGCCATTAATGTTAAGGCTATGCCATCCCCGTTAACAATTTCAATGATTGGATCATATGCTTAATTATGATAGGAAATAAAATAGTAAAATGACTATTCATCTATTATATTTTCACCATCCAACCAAAGGAATTGAAGGAGAAAGATTGATCAAATCAAGAGCCGTTCTCATTGCCTCACCCCAAAAGTACTTAGGCAGCTTTGGATGAGCGCTTCGGGGTTGCTTGCATTGGTTCTCCACTTCACTTCTATCATAGGAATGGGGACAGAAGGCGGGATAGCTACCGCTAGCTATCCCGCGCGCCCCACCCCTACGGACACTATTGCATACGCTTGCTGCTCGCTCAGTGTCATTCAAAGGGAAGAAAGGGCGGAGTTCGACGGAGACTTTCTTTTAGGAACATTTATTCTATTCCGTTAAAAATAACGGAAGAATTCTGTTCGTAAGAACAAAGAGAAGCAAATCAAATCTATTCTATACCCGATAAGATGAATCACAGAGCACATGGAGCCATCTTATTATCTTCTTGTAAAGAAAAAACTCTTGATGATACCGTTTTCGCTGCCCTCTACCTATGGTCGGTCAAGTCCAAGCTACTCCTTCTTTGATTGCTCCGATTGAAGAAGCACCGGTAAAATCAAGCCCACCGCGCAGACACTCATAAACCGCTCTACCGTAGTTTTTTGCGGATAATCCCAATTTTGGTTTAATAGTACATCCCAATAGGGGACGACCGTACTTGTTCAATTTATCTCTTTCAACTTGGATGCCGTGGGGCGGGCCTTGAAAAGTTTTGGAATAAGCGGGAGGAATTCGCAAATCCTCCAGACGTAGAGCTCGTAGGGCTTTGAAACCAACCCCCGTTAATACCTGCTAAAAGCTCTCCACCGTCAAAGGTAGGTTTACCGGATTGAGCTTGAAGCCTAGAAGGCCAGAATGGATAGACTACCTTTTTGATTGCCGCCTACCTCTTCCTCAAGCTCTGTCTCCCACTTCTCCGTCACGCTCCGAATGATTGATTCTTCAATCAATACAATATTTCTTGGGCGAAACAGAGGATATCTCGATCGGGGAAGAAAACGGGTAAATCCCATATGACCCTCGTTTGTTTCGTTCTTAAGGCACTAGGAAAAGAGACGGAAAAAGCGCGGAATAGACCTACGTGTCGGCCAGTGCCACGCAAAAGCGCTTAGCAAACTCAAATGCACCAGTGTCAGAAATCAGACATTTTGGAGTGCAAATTTGAACTCCTACTTTCTGAAGACACTGAAAATTCAGTAGACTCATAATGGAAAATGGCTAATTCGCGAATTGAATAGGGCCCTTTTAACTCAGTGGTAGAGTAACGCCATGGTAAGGCGTAAGTCATCGGTTCAAATCCGATAAAGGGCAGATATGGTTTCCATGGACCCCATTGAATTTCATTCAGAGGAGGAGCCTTGCGCATTCATTTTCAAAATTACAGTAGCACTAAAAATAGGAGCTTGTCTCAACCCATACAACGCTATCTTAAGTTTGAAAACATGGTTTGGAAATTTTTCATGAATGAAACCGGGAGGTTGAGAAACATATACTTCTTCATTGACAATCCCATTTAAAATACCTCGGGACCAAATTGGTTATTGGGCACCCTCTCTCTATCGATCGAGTCAGTCTTCGCTACCTCCGGTCGCCTTACGAAGGTAAAAAGTCAGACTGTGGATAAGAACCCACCGGATGACCATCTGAAGAGGGAAAGACTGGCCGTTGAAGCCCCTCGCCGGGTTACCTTACCTGGAAGTGAGGGGATAGAGTCCCCCATTTGAAGCCTATCGATGAAGCCTGTACCCACTGGGAAAAAGGAATAATAGGAGAAAGGGAGAGTGCCCTCCCGACTCGATCAATCCGATCGATTGCGTAAGGCCCGCGGTAGCAACAGAATCGGGGAAAGTATACAGAAAAGACAGTTCTTTTCTATTATATTAGTATTAGTTAGTGATCCCGGTTCGGCGAGTCCCTTCTTCCGTGATGAATCTCATCATCCATACATAACGAATTGGTATGGTATATTCATACCATAACATATGAACAGTAAGAACTAGAATAAGGAGATCTCGCCGTGTCAACCTCGGGACCAAATTGGTTATTGGGCACCCTCTCTCTATCGATCGAGTCAGTCTTCGCTACCTCCGATCGCCTTACGAAGGTAAAAAGTCAGACTGTGGATAAGAACCCACCGGATGACCATCTGAAGAGGGAAAGACTGGCCGTTGAAGCCCCTCGCCGGGTTACCTTACCTGGAAGTGAGGGGATAGAGTCCCCCATTTGAAGCCTATCGATGAAGCCTGTACCCACTGGGAAAAAGGAATAATAGGAGAAAGGGAGAGTGCCCTCCCGACTCGATCAATCCGATCGATTGCGTAAGGCCCGCGATAGCAACGGAATCGGGGAAAGTATACAGAAAAGACAGTTCTTTTCTATTATATTAGTATTAGTTAGTGATCCCGGTTCGGTGAGTCCCTTCTTCCGTGATGAATCTCATCATCCATACATAACGAATTGGTATGGTATATTCATACCATAACATATGAACAGTAAGAACTAGAATAAGGAGATCGTTCGACGAACATGCAAGAGAGGGTGACGGCTTTTGTTTTTTGATTTTCCTCGTTGGTCCTTTATGCATATCGAGAGAAGTGCAAAGAAAGGGAAAAATTCAAATAAAAGAAGGAAATTGAAAGATTTCGTTGAAATTGTTCGTTTGGAAATTTCCCGAAAAGCTAATTATAGGTTCTTCTTTCCATCGGAACAATAGGGCCGTTATGCTCGTTAAGTCACGCAGAGGGAAGGGAGGTATCTTGGGAAGAACTTTAAGATACCAGAAAGATTTCAAATTGAAATCTACTGTGGGGGCGGGTTCGAAAGGCAGGGTTTTTGACGGTCGGGCCCCCTACCACTAGTCCGGCTAGCTAGTGAGCGGTTCTGTGCAATGACGACCGGCCCGCAAGCTACACAAAATCCTATGCCTTGAGTATACTTACCAAATTAGGGCAAATGAGGATTTTGAGGAAGAAGAAGGCACCAAACCCTAGCTCCAAGAAGATGCCCAGCAATGGAGGCCTAGGGTGGAGATAGTGACCTTGATTCAAGCTCCTTGGCTTGGAAGTCTCACAATCAATGAATCTCTCTTTTGAAATAAGAGTGGGAGAGAGATTCTAGTGAGGAGAGAAAGCTTTAGAATGGAGTTTAATTCTGGGTTTTCCCTTACCCAATTCTGAAAAATGAGATTAATCATTTCAGAGATATCAAAAAACGAAAAAAAAACGTTTTGTCTATTCGATCCAAAAAAAGTGGAGAATGCACATTTGCTTGAAACATTTTCCAAATAACTCCTTTTACGGGTAAGACCCCCTTCTTTTGCTCAGCAGCAGCCGTGCGCGTGTGGACTGCCCCAATCTCACGGGTCATTGTCTTTCTTTCCATCCGTCTTGCCCATCTCTGTCTTCAAACATAGGCCTATGGTCCGAATGGGACCAGTTCACCGCTAAAAAAAGATTGAACATGTGGGAGGGAAGAGAGATAACGAATTCTGCTGCTTTCATTTCCCCCGTCTGGGCCAACTTGATCCTCTTCCCCAGGGATCCCAGATGATGGAACCCTAGGAGAGCCGCCGACTCCAACAATCGTCCATGTACGATCCACCCCGGAAATGGGTTTCGCCCGAAGCATCGGACCAATGATCACCCATGACTTCTATGTACCACTAGTGCCACAAAGGCTTTTGGTGGTCTTATTGGCGCATTTAACCAACCGGGTAACCATATGCTTCGACCTGCATTGAATGCCGGCCCAGTTGTTGAAGAGAAATCTGCGAAGCGAGCTTGCCCCAAGGAAGTCTCCACCAAACAAAGACAAAGAAAGCCATGCATTAAAACACACTACTTTGCGTCGATTTTGATTTTAGGACTACTTTCGACTTTCAAATTTCATTCTCCTGGTCCACCGAGGATGGCAGCCTGCACGATGAGTGCCTGCTGTTCTTCCAGCAGGCCCCGCTGTTGAGAAGAGGAATTGTTTGATTCAGACGATTCGTTCGCATCGGATGCTTATCGGGATAAAGGCTCTTTGAAGGAAGAATGCGCTCTTAGTAGTAATCCTATCCTATGCAGAAGACGATCTGCGGCATTCATCTGAATGAAGATGGCATGAAGACGATTGCAGCTCTCCTTGCTTGCTTGTTTGGAATGCAGCATAGGCGCTTCGATCTCTGTACTTTTATGTTTACGGGCCAAAGTTCTAGCACACGAAAGTCGAAGTATATACTTTATTCGACCACCTCGACTGGATCTACCGAACGAATCAGGCCGCCCCGTCGAAAGAATTAACACCTTCGTAACTCCCGGAACTTCTTCGTAGTGGCTCCGTTCCATGCCTCATTTCATAGGGAACCTCAAAGTGGCTCTATTTCATTATATTCCATCTATATCCCAATTCCATTCATTTAATATCCCTTTGGTGTCATTGACATAAGAGATGTCATTTATAGTCTATCTCTTTCTATATATGGAAAGTTAAGAAATCATCATATAATAATCGAGAAATTGAAATAGAAAAGAAAAAGGGTTGAGTACCCGGATGATGAGTCCTCAACCAAAAAAATAGGAAAGAGTACAACGCTCCGTGCCTTCCTTCTTTCTTTCTCATCTTACTTCTAATAGAACCAGGGGACTAGCTATAGCTCTTGCGCGCTTCCCTGCTGACTCCACTTGAAGAACAGTTCTTCTAATTCTAGGAATTTTTCTAGAACATTTTTCTCTTGAATATCATTCAAAAAGGTTTCGGATTGCCTAGTATTCCACCAATTAATAATCCAAGGTCCCAGACTTTTTTGAAATGAGAGAGAGACCCACCAGGGATTTTGGAGAATCGCTGGCCGCACTTTTGGACGTAAGATTTGACGTCCTGTTGCAGCGTGGGCCAGTAGTATCCGGCCCGCAAGATTTTGTGTGCGAGGGACCACACCGCGTTTTTAAAACTAGGCTACGAGGAAAATACTGCCATTTCAGGACTTCAAAGGATGGATATGAGCTCTATCAGACCGCTATTCCTGACCTTAAGTAGAAGGAATAGGATAAGGTCGGAGTTCGATCCAGGCAGGGAGAAAAGACGACACGTGAAAAGACCAGGGGCTAAAGTCAACTCCTTGATTAGTGTTATACAGCTCGTATAACTGGAAAAAAAACTTTCTAGTTCATTCAGAAAAAAACTATTCCACTTACGTCGATTCGACGTTCCGACGGCCGCGTTTTATTTTGGAGAAACACCCGTACAAGTGGAGCCCAATAGAGAGAGGTTAGCTGGCAGGTTCTTGTTTTCCGATAGGAAGAGGTTCTGAAAGAAAACGCTTTGCTGCCGTCAGTTACTAAGACTAGTTTAACTCAACTTAAGACTCGTTTAATACATACAATTTTCACAAAACTACTATTATGGTAATGGACGGCGCGGCGCGAACCGTCAGTTGCCTCGGACTTGGACTCTAGGTCTCGCCAGCTGAGTTTGGACGTGGCATGATCGGAGTCGAATGCCAGAGGTCGGAGCCGGGGCCCTCGAGGTAGCCTCGCCAGCCGAGTCAGCACTGGGGCCCAGAGGGTTGACTTGGATTAATAAAATCAAGTATCCAGGCTCCATTCAGAAAATACCAAATTGGTAATAGTAATATATATACAATTGCTACTTGTAGCATAGACGATTCTTATACTTAATTATAGGGGTGATCTCAAACTGCCATACCAACCAGCCGCGGAACTGCTAAATCCCTCGTGAGACTCCAGTTCCGGTCAATCGTGCTTGTCAGCCTTCATCACCGCTGCTTTGGCGACCCGACTGAACGAATGCGGTGACGCGACTTGTGTAGTCCTGGACCTTTTCAATCCGAGGAAGAAAGACCTAGGGGTCATCAATCAAAAGAGGGAAGAAGAATGTTATACAGTCACGACTATACTACTACTATATCCAACTAAAGCCTAGCCAGCCTCTCCCTGCTCTTTTTTTAGGAAGCCCTATCTGTTATCAATCGTGGAGGTCTCTCCCGCCTTGCTTGATCACCTGACTCGCCTATGGTCGGAGAAGGGCAATCACTCGTTCTTAAAATAAAACCAGCATTCTTAAGACCAAAGAGTCGGGCGGAAAAGGGGAGAGAGCTTTTGATTTTCCTCGTTTGTCCTTTATGCATATCGAGAGAAGTGCAAAGAAAGGGAAAAATGCAAATAAAAGAAGGAAATTGAAAGATTTCGTTGAAATTGTTCGTTTGGAAATTTCCCGAAAAGCTAATTATAGGTTCTTCTTTCCATCGGAACAATAGGGCCGTTATGCTCGTTAAGTCACGCAGAGGGAAGGGAGGTAGCTTTTAAGCATATCGAGGTTAAGGTAAATTAGTATGCCAAAGGGATAAGTCGATCCATACGAGCAAGTCTCTTGTCTTTCGGGATGAGCTTATCGTGCGCCGGGACGCTGGCTCTCGCAGAGGGAAGCCCAACGAATGTCAGATGCAAAGCCCCGCAGGCCTATTTCTTAGTTCAAGATCCCTCTTACTAACTGGAATAAAAGAATTAGTAGATCTGTTCCGCCCAAAATGGGCTTGAATTGAACTGGAGCAACTTGATTAGTACGGTGGCACGAATTGTTTCATCCCGGATTTGGGCTACACCCAGACTCAGATTTTGAGAAAAAGATTACAGTCTTTATATAAAACCAAAACCGAAGTAGACAGCAAGCCCCCACCCCATAAGTACTGTGTTGCCGTAGCGCGCCTTGTCTTCCGCCTTCCATTTGGTAAGCATAAAAACGGGCTTATTCGACCTAATCGTGCCGCGTAATCTTTTAAAAGGTATTTTGAGTGAGTTATTTCAGCTCCATGGTTTCTTTCCTTTGAATAAAAATACAAAAAAATATCGAAATAAAATGAAAATATAGAATAGAAGCGATTTCAAGTATTTTGCTTTAAGTTCTTTTCTCTATAAGAGGTGGAATAGAATAACCCGGTTGAAGCGTAATGATCATACGTCTGTCATGCATTGTATGCCCCATAATAGGTCCCATTCTTCTACCCTTTCCCGGGAGTCGATGACTATTCATAGCTATTACCTTGACACCAAAGAAGAGTTCGACCCAATGCTTCCTTTTGCATGGGCTCGCCGTGCATTTGTATGGTCCAAGGATCCCATTCGTTCAGAACTCAGTTGACAACTTCTATAGATAAGGCGGAGCGTCCTTGGTTGGTTTCTCGAGTGCCAGCCGCAGAGAGGAATGCCATCAACTAGGGCTCCTTAGCTTAGAATGAATGGGATTCCAACTCAGCACCTTTTGAGATTTTGAGAACCCTCCATCTCTAAATACTGACTCCTATTTTCATCTATTAAACAGTATTTAAGTACTTCAAGTACTTGGAAAGTCTGTTTAAAATTGTGAATGTCAAATAGCCAATATTTGTTTAACAAGATCTTATTATGAGTTATTAAATAGTAAGATGAATAAAAGTTCACTATTTTAGGTACAATAGTACCTAAGGGACCCAACAAATCCCTAATTGGAGTTACGGGATTCGATCCTTTTGCCACCTTAAGAGTAACCTGGCGGAGCGCACCTTTGGTACTTCAGTAGGACAATTTGATAGGGAATTCTTTCTTAGGGTAGGGCGAGGAAGGGCTACTTCAATGACGGAAACGTCATAGGGTCGCCTTTGGAAGCTAAAGCGAAAGTTGTTGAAAGCAGGGAGAAAAAGCGAATATATGTATGTGTTCTTTTTCAGTTAAGTAATTAAGTAAATTGATAAAAAAAATACTAATACTTTGAAAATATTGAAAAAATGTGAAAAATATGCTACTGCTGAAGCATGGAAGAATTGAAATCTTAGATCAAAACACTATGTATGGATGATATGAACTGCCTAAACAAGAATTCTTGAACGGTGAACAACCAACCCCAATCGAGTTATTTGGTCCCACTCGTTATCAGTGGGATCAGGGATACTTCCAGCAAGAAATATATCGAAGAGTTGGTGTCGGACTAGCACTTATCAATGAGGCCCTATCAATTAGTATTACACAGAAGAAATCGCGGAGCTGAGCATCTTCTATTCGCTGGGATAAAGCTTTTCCTCTGCAGGGGCCTTGTGCAGTAAACCCCCTACGGGCGGTCCTCCGTCGTCGTAAAGTAGTAAAGAGTCAAGTCGTCCCCTTAGTTATAACTAGAATCCCTTATCCCATCCTCCCTGATTTCTTCTTCAAATTCTTCTGCACCTATCGAAGAAGAAAACGCCCTCGTAGAAAGGACTGATGTGCACAAGTTAACTCGCAAGAATAGTTTTGCCTGCGTGCAAACTACCTACCCCTTTTCAAAAGAACGTCGATTTCAATCCCAGTACTATAATATCAGATTGGGGAGGAAGATCGGAATTAGAAATTGATTGAAGACCAAGGATATGGGCAGTGCAAAAGGAGGCTTTGAGAAGGCTCCCTCACTTCACTGATGAACTTTTGTTTTGTCCAAACCTCTAGCTCATTTTTCCTTTACGAGATCTCGGCTCTTCGGAATGGTTGGAGAGATCTAATTGATCCGAATTCAAATTCATAAGATCCGGCAGTTGAAGGAGAAGTTGAAAAGGAAAAAAGAGCTGCTTTGAGGCCCGCTCTGCAGCAGCGACCTCGAAGCTTGTAGTAAAACGGTAGAAGAACAGAGAAAGTCTTTTTGGCAGGAAAATTTGGTCACGTAGATCTTCGATTTTGCCGGAATTCGTTGATTGCTCCGTACTTATTTATAATGGAAAAACTCCTGTTCGTTGTAAGATCACTGAAGGAAAGGTTGGTCATAAATTTGGAGAGTTTGCTTCTACACGGAGACGAAGACCAAGGGAAGTTCTGTAAAAGCAACAGGAAGAATTGCTCAGATACCCGTGAGCGAGGCTTATTTGGGTCGTGTTATAAATGCCCTGGCTAAACCTATTGATGGGAGAGGCGAAATTTCCGCTTCTGAATCTCGTTTAATGGGCCTTCTACCTCCACGCGGCATTGCTCCGTCAGGCTTTCGCCCATTGCGGAAAATTCCGTCTTTCCTCTCGTTCGTATAGAAGAGAATGAAGAAGTGAAGTGGGCCTCCCCTGGTACCTGGTCTTTTGCTCTCTCCCGGGGCTTGCACCACAGAGTGGGACAGTGAAACCAGACCACCAAAGGTCTGCTGTCCCTATTGGGCTGGGCCCTTCCCCATTAGGCCCCACCGTCGGGGCATAAGCGCCCTCTTGCTACCCATATGCAGAGGTGCTATAATTGGAGATACCATTGTTTCTGGTACAGAAGTTCCTATATCAATGGGAAATGCCCTACCTTTGAGTGCGGTTTGAACTATTGATTTACGTAATTGGAAGTAACCAATTAGGTTTACGACGAAACCTAGAAATCAATCACTGATCTTGGTCGTATGGGGGTCAAGGTCTGTATCCCAGAGCAGGACAGTATTTGTTGTCTTTTTGGAGACAGGAGGCTTGCCTTGGAGTAGTCTCAGCCTCCTTATCAGGTCCCATGTGAACTGTCCTCTCCTACGATACCGACATCTGCCAAGGATAGATCTCCACACCTTCTTTGAGTAGGAACACCAAAAGAATCAATCTCAGCAAATCATTTTTTTTCCACAAGGGATCGTGATGTCTTTCTATGGGATCGCGGGTCTATTCATTAGTATTATAGGTCCTGGGTGGTAGTTCTGATTGGTCAATAAAAATGCATTTCAATGGAATTCCTTTTTTGTTTTTCTTTAGATTAGTTAATCCATTTTGAAAGGCAAAAATCTCTTAGCAAACTCTAAGGACCCAGTCTTAGAAATCAAGGATTTCATTGGAGAAAGATGATTGACTCCTAACTGATCAAGTATCCGACGATACTCCGACGCGACTAACGAGTCAGTGATAACGATATCGTAACCAAGAATCGCATAGCCACGGAATGGTTGTCCCGCCTTGGGATAAGCCAACCTTGCGGCTGGTATTTTTACAAGAAATCTCTAGCCATCCTTCCCGCAAGAGGTTTTTTCTTAACACCAATCGTATTAGTGCTAGATAGAAATGAAAACTCCAACGATTTCTTTGTCCTCAACGCCTACTATTTCCGGGAATTAGTCACTTCAACGATCTTCGATGGTTATACGGATATCCAAAGTACAAACGAGATGGATGTTTGTTGTCCCAACCATTCTTGTTAGTCCCGATACCGATAAGGAAAAGGGTACAATTAAACTCCATTCTAAAGCTTTCTCTCCTCACTAGAATCTCTCTCCCACTCTTATTTCAAAAGAGAGATTCATTGATTGTGAGACTTCCAAGCCAAGGAGCTTGAATCAAGGTCACTATCTCCACCCTAGGCCTCCATTGCTGGGCATCTTCTTGAAGCTAGGGTTTGGTGCCTTCTTCTTCCTCAAAATCCTCATTTGCCCTAATTTGGTAAGTATACTCAAGGCATAGGATTTTGTGGTAAGTGTTTCTTATTTCATTTCAATTGATATTGCAATTGTGTCTCTCGGTTCGTCGCATCCTGATTGACTACGGGAGCGCAGTCGACATCCTCTATCTCGATGCGTTCCAGAAGCTGGGGATCCTTGGTGACGTCCTGCAGCCTGTACGTACCAGCCCCCATAGAGGTACTCAAATTGGATCAGTGATTGATTTCTAGGTTTCGTCGTAAACCTAATTGGTTACTTCCAATTACGTAAATCAATAGTTCAAACCGCACTCAAGTCGGAAAGACGTTCAGCGCAAGTGTCTTAGGGAAATGAATCTTGTCGCTAGTTCAGTTACAGGTGCTAATATTTCGTAGAAAGCCTTTTTTGCTCCGCAATTGCAGGATTTTTTTTCTTTCGACTCTGAAAGTGAAATTCGTTTAGTACGAGATCGCTTCACACCTCGCGGTGCTTACACCTCTCACCTATCGAAGTTCTGTTCAAAAACCTCGTACGAGAACTTGTATAGAGAAGGATTTCCCGCGGCGCAGCAGTTCTTCCAGGACCCATATTAACTATCATAAGATCTTTTCTTGTAGCCGGTACATTCTATGGTATGAGGAATGAAAAGCGGAAAGGCTTTGTCTCTTCCCTCAAGAGCTAAATCGACTGCGGATCTTAGCAGCATTTTTCTCTAGTTTTCTTGTTTCAAAGGAATTGGCCTATAAAAACAACCATTCAAATCATGGGTATTGACGTTGCTTAGTAAATTCGCCACTTCTTTGTTTTTATTAGTTCTGCATAACGCGCATCAAGCAACATTCACAGAAAAATGTATAACTTGGATCGCTCCATCAAATGAGTGAGTTCCCTGTCAATGGGTCCCAAATCAGACGATAAAAGGGCATTAGGCCAAAAAGGACCTGTCACGCCCCGCTTCCCAAAAATGTGGAGGCGAGACGTGAGAAGGTCAGCACAGACGTGGAGCTGTGAAGCCACACGCCTGATAAGCGTCATGAAATCGTTTTATCTGCAGGTCCTTGCAACGCGATACGAAACAAAGATAATAATAAGGGAAAAGAGGCAAAAGACAATCTCAGAATATCCATCACATAAAATTCCAACATCACAGAAAAAGCCACCAGGCTAAAAGAGAAAAGAATCTAAGGGCCCAAACATGGCCAACAAAAGTACAAAGTACAAACAAAGGTGCCACGCACCGATATCTAACAGGAATCCTAAAACAAAAGGAAACTGTAAGATCCTAAGAAAGATCACCGGTATACTCAAGCTTCTCTTCAACCAACAGAATCGGGCACGAACTCCTCGAACTCGTCGCCCTCAACAACAAACTCAGGCTCAGCAACTAACATGCGACACCCAAAGAGAAAGGGGCACATGTCAGCAAGTCTAAAAAGACTTGGGCAAGGAAACTGAAAGGAAAGCAAACTAGCAGTTCTAAAAGCATGCAAGACATGGCAGTTTTAGTATGAGTGCACAAGTAAGACATGGTGTAACAATAAGTGCAAGGGAACAATTATCATGGCATGACAGGAGTAGCCAAGCTACTAACATTCTCAATCCTTTCACTAGTCACGTTTTCAAGTTGTTTGTAGATGTTTACGCCTTACAGCTGAACGGTTTGACATTCACACTGATTGGCCGCTTAACACTACCCCAAAACCCAGAGTTTACGCCTTACAACTGAAGTTGCTGATCGGACAGACTCCCAGTTGATTGGCCGCTTAACTCTTACCCCAATACCCACATGTGGACGAGCCAAGGTCCCTGCACACGAGCTCAGTAAATGAGCCAGGGTTGCCCCGCACAGGAGCTCGCATTCTAGTTCACGATTCATAAGTATTTGGCGTAGGATGCACCTAGCCGGAAACAAGTAGATCGTGCATTGGCTATCAACCAATACATGGCCCGCTTCTGGAACACGAGCCAGGAAACACAAGTATTGTAGCGTGTGCTACGAATGCGACATTCAACATGGATGGCATGGCATGTAGTAAGGCGTACAGATAAGGAATTAAACATGGCAGTTTAATATGCATGAACAACAAGTTAAAATGGTTGGATCTAGCTTTGTTGTCAAGCTAGATCAATTGAGGTGACAGATCTAGTTTCGTTGTCAAACTAGATCAAATAGGCGTCTAGGCGGCTATCATTTCGCCGTCTAGTCTCTTTTACGCTACAACAAGCAAATGGCCTAAAACATGGCCTAAACCCTAAGTGGCAAGTTTCACTTGCCTGAAATACGTGCTGGTATCACAATTCTCAAGTCCAATCACAAATTTACCAAGTCCAGAGCTCCCACGCTCGGTCCAACAATCAGCCTACAGTCCCGTATTATTAAGTTGGATTAGTGAGTTACAAAACAGTAAAAACACAGTTTTTATCTTGTTATCATGCGGGTGTGGGTTCCTACGGAGAGAGACTTACCTCAACACGACGCGAGGGCTACTCTGACGTCGGGTAGCGACGCCAGGGGTTGAATTTCGGTATCGTGTAAGGCAACGACGTTGATTCGGGAACGATAACGGTCGCGAAGAAAAACGCATCACATCTGCGGTAACTAATTTACATTATTAGGCTAAAAATGATTAATTAATAAAATAACATTAATATATAGCTTATATAATTTACTGCTTATCCCATTGCTAATATAATGTAGCACTTTAAACATTAAATACGATAATAGGTTAGTATAAGTTATATTAATACTGCAAGGTGACCTAACACATGCCTATACATTTTTAATAGGAATTAACATATTAACATAACCCACCCCATATGATACTGTGCCTTTATAATTATAACTTTCATATTAAAAACGTACACCGACCTTCCTCGTTCGCTCCTCGAGTGTCGCCACTACACGCACGCAGGCGTGGTGGGGGTTATCGGCGGCTAGCTCACCGGTGGAGGGGCCGGAGGCAGGGGCTGAGGTCGGAGAAATGTCAGGCGGCGTTGTTGCGTGCGGAAGAACGGTGGATGGCAGCGGGGAGAGGGTGTGTGGCCATGGCGACGGCTGTAGGGGAGGTTTTTAGGGGGTTTCTGGTGGCCTGTCACCGGAGAAGGCCGGAGCTTACGTTGCCGTCGTCGGGACACAGGGGAGCGGGGTCGGAGTAGATGGTCGTCGAGCGTCGGGGCGGTTTGCAGCGGTCTACGGTGGTGTAGCGGCAGCCAGGGGGCTCCACAGCGGTGTTGAGGGAGGAGAGGCATCGGGGACGTCGGAGGTGGCACGAGCGGCGGCGCAGCGGTGGTGCAGCGGCTGCTGCTGCGAAATCTGTGGCCGCGGGGCTATTTCCGGCGGTTTAACGACGGTGTGGCGGCGCCGAGAGGCGAGGGCACGTCGGCGATGGTCGTGGATCCGGTCTAAGGGCGGACGACGACGCCTAGGCTTGGTCGGCGAGGGGTTGAAGTCGGAGCGGGGCTTTCGTGAGAGGAGAAGTGTGACGGCGGCTAAAAATGAGTTGCTGTGTACGTATACTAACCCTAGTTCTCTTTTAAATGGGCTAGGGGAGCAGGTGAGTATGTGGGCATTATTCCTAGACGTGGGTAAGCTGAAAAGTTGTGGGGTTTGTTAATAAAGTTTGTTTCAAACAATATGTTAGAAAGCCCAAACACTCAACTCACTCTCCCCCAGGTGCATGCGGCCAATCAAGCAAGGGTGTTGGGCCAAGCCCAAATCTGGTGTAATTTATTATTAAACAAACATTAGGGATATAATACAATGTTACTATAGCTAAAAATACAATGGGTTGGGCCAAAACGTGAAAGTAGGTCAAACGAAGTCCAAAAATTGTGAAATAAATACTGGGGTGTCTAGGACGACGAGAGAAGGAAGACAAAGAAGACGGATAACAATTTTGATGACGAGAAATGAAACTAAAAATAAAAAGGTCTAGTGACAAAAGTGTAAATCGTGACGTCTCTTCAAATAGGATCAAATCGTGGGAGAACGACCCGTGAAATGACGTTCCCAACTAACACCACAATTTTAATACTCTCGGAGAGGGTCACAACGGCATATCACACCATAATGTTCGGATATAGACAAGATCTAAAATAATTATGTGCACGAACAAGACTACGTGCACGTAAGGCGTATAAAGGGTGCGGGGTCCAAAGGCGACGGTAATTTCAAGTTGGGCACACGTCGGGGGTTGGCTTGCTAAGGACGCAACCAAGGTGCTACGGCCCTAACGACTCAACAACACGACTCACATACAAAGCAACAAAATCAATCAGGTACGCGAAATTGCTATACGCACAGCCGTATAACGAACAGTGGGTACCGGCCGTTACATCCTACACACCTTAGAATAAAGTCCGCCCTTGGACTTTCTAACATATCTAGTCGCTCTAGTAACTACCCCAATCATATAACATTATAATTTAAACCAGGTATAGTCATTACAAGTGCTTATATATGCACTAGGTAGTCAAACAATAACTCTACTAACCTGTATATATTCACGTGTATTATGCACTTACACCTATCATAGTCAGTCAAATTCATACACCGATTTCAATCATTCATGTAGTCACATGCATCCTTATATAACTATTAAATACTTATTACATACCATGGTGCACATACTCACAAACCATTAAATAGTTCACGCCATATTTAGATAACTACCTATGAACAAAATAATAGAGATACACTACTCCCTTTATCTCCTAATGTACATCCAATACCAACAATCAACACATGTAATCACACCATACCATTATTAAATCAAGTTTACTATATCCAATATACATTCATCCTTACTAGAATTTACCAATACATAGTCATTCAAATGCACGCAAATACATCACCATATTCACATCACATAGTCCTATAACTATGTTCACAACGCGCCACACACATCATATTCGCCAAAACTTATAACTAAGCACATACTTACCCGTGCATGGTGCACACCCATACACGCTAACATTTCATCCACATATACCAATCGTACCATTATATACTCAGCACATCCATACCTAGTTTAGCTAGCACACATACGTTCACACAGGCAAGTCCTTAGTAAATAACTATACCACAAGACCAACACCTATAACTATATACTGGTATAGCGACCCACAATCATGTGTAGCACAACCAGACACAAACAATCCTATCACTATACATACATCAAACATCGCTATATGCAACCACCGATATACATAACAATATACTTAGAGTATACCCACTCAGGCTTGAGTGAGACTCGAAACACATATCAGATTACTCTATAAACGTAACGCGGTAGCTATACCTATACCAATATCACTCCAATGTATACACATCTACCAATACTACCATATACATACCATATGTCAATCACCCCTAATATTTAGTCAGGTAATACCCACATAGTTCAATCACTTTATATACCATAATAATAATACAAACATCATCACACGTATAATTATAATACCTTCCCTAACACATGCATTCACCTTATAGTCACACATATGTAAAACATATATTCACACCATATCCTGCTACCTATAATTAATATACTAACACCTCTACTTCATACATAGTTAAGATATGCAATAGTCGTGTATACCTCCTGGTATACACGCATACAACATCCGTAAAAGCAAGCAATACCAATCAAAACTATAATCCTACTATCATATGTATATCACTTATATACTCACGTAGCAAATACTTAACTACTTACGTTTAAGCACATTACATATCTACGTATGAGCACACACTCACACGTACAAACATACAGGTCATATAATAGGCCTACTCACTTATCTATACGTATACATATTATCATCTTACCTAATATACATATAGCTTTACCAACATATTATTTCAACCATTTTAAGTATCTCCAACTACATACACCACATTAGATATTTCAACGCTGATTCATAAATACCCAGACGTTCCTAGAGTGGTATAGCTATCCTCTATAGATACTAACACACATACAACTTCATATCATCACGAATAACTCAGAATATGCACATATCACACAATAGGCAAACATTAATATACTATGGGGGAGTACACTCATTCAAGCCCACATACACAACTTAGGTATATGCACCAGGACAACATCACCAGGTCCAAGGGCCTACTAACAAATTAGAGTTGACACCGTTATTGACGAGCGCTAAAGCCTAGGCAATAGAGGGAGTCCGAGGTCGATAGTGTAACGAGGGAAGGATCGATAAGCTCGAGTTCAGGTAGGACGAATACAAGGAGACAGCTTGGTTAGGTGAAACAACGACTCACTTGTGAATGTTTAGGTAGAGGAAGGGAGATGTAGTAATACTCTTATAGGACACAGAAAGAGAATAGGGTAAATAACATAAGCCGAAATACGTGAAATTTGAAAACGGTTGTACTTCAAAAGTTGGAGTCCTCGTCTGTATAAAAATATTCGGAGATCGATAAAGCAAGTTGTCCGAAACAAGTTGAGTCGAATATACATAATAAGAGAAAATGATTTATTGGCTTATCGAAAATCATTATGAAAAGGAAGTAAATCATTCACACGATCATTAAGGACGTAGTTTAGTAAATATTATACAGCAGTAATTTAATATAATTTCGGCAAAAGAATTTTGAAATTCAAAGAGTGAAATTAGATCAACTATAGGGTAGGGAATGTTTTCCAAGTCTTAAAACTGGAGAGAAATTTCAAATAAATAATATTGAAAATACTTTTAGAGAAACCCGGACTTGCCAAAAGAAACTGATTCATTCAAAGATCTTAAAGTACGAATTCAACGAACCTAGAACTGATATATATATATATATATAATTGAAATTCTATTCATCTTGGAATATATTCTAAAGTTTATATGGTAAATGGCTAAAATGAATTTCGTAGTTTAGAAAAAGAGGGTATATCGAATTTTCAAAATAGTAAGTCTTTAAACCGAAATGCGAAAAGTGTAGATTAGAAAATGGTTACGAGATAGTAATTATAATTACAACCAATAGACTTCAAAATCTACAAGGAATTTTTGACTCGATCAAAAATTGAGGAATTTTAAATATATACGTAGAGAGTTTAAAACAAAATTTAAACTTAGCGAAAACTTTTAGTAAGGGAAATCGAAAAAATAACTTTGGAAAAATCAAGCTTTGCGAAAGAGGACATTTGAAAGGTCAACGATTATCGTAATGTGGTGATCACGTGAATCGAGGCAAGGAATTGATCACATGATCGAAACATAAACACGCCTAGGATATGACTCAGGAAAACCCCTACGGTTGACCAAGTAAAGATTAGGGAACTAAGCGCTAAGACTTTCTGGGAAGCTAGACGGTAATGAAAAGCGTTCAGCTTGGTCCGAAATCGATGAACCCAAGCGAACGACAAAAGGAATCCTAGATGTCATATATGGCCAGGGTTGGGCAAGAACCACTGAGGTAACTTCTACGACGATTAAATTAATTGCTAGAAGGGAGTCTAACTATAAATCAGAGGCCTCTAACTAGCAAGCACGGACGTCTAACTAAGTCTTCCTATCACCTAGTGACATAGGAAAACGACTAGACTTAGAGCTTATGACTCGGATGTTGCAATTTATTTAATGGACATTCCGTTATTATCGTTGTTTCGTTAATTCGCAATTGCAAGACTGGACCTGCATGGGCCACCAACAAAACCTGTCACGCCCCGCTTCCCAAAAATGTGGAGGCGAGACGTGAGAAGGTCTGCACAGACGTGGAGCTGTGAAGCCACACGCCTGATAAGCGTCATGAAATCGTTTTATCTGCAGGTCCTTGCAACGCGATACGAAACAAAGATAATAATAAGGGAAAAGAGGCAAAAGACAATCTCAGAATATCCATCACATAAAATTCCAACATCACAGAAAAAGCCACCATGCTAAAAGAGAAAAGAATCTAAGGGCCCAAACATGGCCAACAAAAGTACAAAGTACAAACAAAGGTGCCACGCACCGATATCTAACAGGAATCCTAAAACAAAAGGAAACTGTAAGATCCTAAGAAAGATCACCGGTATACTCAAGCTTCTCTTCAACCAACAGAATCGGGCACGAACTCCTCGAACTCGTCGCCCTCAACAACAAACTCAGGCTCAGCAACTAACATGCGACACCCAAAGAGAAAGGGGCACATGTCAGCAAGTCTAAAAAGACTTGGGCAAGGAAACTGAAAGGAAAGCAAACTAGCAGTTCTAAAAGCATGCAAGACATGGCAGTTTTAGTATGAGTGCACAAGTAAGACATGGTGTAACAATAAGTGCAAGGGAACAATTATCATGGCATGACAGGAGTAGCCAAGCTACTAACATTCTCAATCCTTTCACTAGTCACGTTTTCAAGTTGTTTGTAGATGTTTACACCTTACAGCTGAACGGTTTGACATTCACACTGATTGGCCGCTTAACACTACCCCAAAACCCAGAGTTTACGCCTTACAACTGAAGTTGCTGATCGGACAGACTCCCAGTTGATTGGCCGCTTAACTCTTACCCCAATACCCACATGTGGACGAGCCAGGGTCCCTGCACACGAGCTCAGTAAATGAGCCAGGGTTGCCCCGCACAGGAGCTCGCATTCTAGTTCACGATTCATAAGTATTTGGCGTAGGATGCACCTAGCCGGAAACAAGTAGATCGTGCATTGGCTATCAACCAACACATGGCCCGCTTCTGGAACACGAGCCAGGAAACACAAGTATTGTAGCGTGTGCTACGAATGCGACATTCAACATGGATGGCATGGCATGTAGAAAGGCGTACAGATAAGGAATTAAACATGGCAGTTTAATATGCATGAACAAAAAGTTAAAAGGGTTGGATCTAGCTTTGATGTCAAGCTAGATCAATTGAGGTGACGGATCTAGTTTCGTTGTCAAACTAGATCAAATAGGCATCTAGGCAGCTATCATTTCACCGTCTAGTCTCTTTTACGCTACAACAAGCAAATGGCCTAAAACATGGCCTAAACCCTTAGTGGCAAGTTTCACTTGCCTGAAATACGTGCTGGTATCACAATTCTCAAGTCCAATCAAAGATTTACCAAGTCCAGAGCTCCCACGCTCGGTCCAACAATCAGCCTACAGTCCCGTATTATTAAGTTGGATTAGTGAGTTACAAAACAGTAAAAACACAGTTTTTATCTTGTTATTATGCGGGTGTGGGTTCCTACGGAGAGAGACTTACCTCAACACGACGCGAGGGCTACTTTGACGTCGGGTAGCGACGCTAGGGGTTGGATTTCGGTATCGTGTAAGGCAACGACGTTGATTCGGGAACGATAACGGTCGCGAAGAAAAACGCATCACATCTGCGGTAACTAATTTACATTATTAGGCTAAAAATGATTAATTAATAAAATAACATTAATATATAGCTTATATAATTTACTGCTTATCCCATTGCTAATATAATGTAGCACTTTAAACATTAAATACGATAATAGGTTAGTATAAGTTATATTAATACTGCAAGGTGACCTAACACATGCCTATACATTTTTAATAGGAATTAACATATTAACATAACCCACCCCATATGATACTGTGCCTTTATAATTATAACTTTCATATTAAAAACGTACACCGACCTTCCTCGTTCGCTCGAGTGTCGCCACTACACGCACGCAGGCGTGGTGGGGGTTATCGGCGGCTAGCTCACCGATGGAGGGGCCGGAGGCAGGGGCTGAGTTGGAGAAATGTCAGGCGGCGTTGTTGCGTGCGGAAGAACGGTGGATGGCGGCGGGGAGAGGGTGTGTGGCCATGGCGACGGCTGTAGGGGAGGTTTTTAGGGGGTTTCTGGTGGCCTGTCACCGGAGAAGGCCGGAGCTTACGTTGCCGTCGTCGGGACACAGGGGAGCGGGGTCGGAGTAGATGGTCGTCGAGCGTCGGGGCGGTTTGCAGCGGTCTACGGTGGTGTAGCGGCAGCCAGGGGGCTCCACAGCGGTGTTGAGGGAGGAGAGGCATCGGGGACGTCGGAGGTGGCACGAGCGGCGGCGCATCGGTGGTGCAGCGGATGCTGCTGCGAAATCTGTGGCCGCGGGGCTATTTCCGGCGGTTTAACGGCGGTGTTGCGACGCCGAGAGGCGAGGGCACGTCGGCGATGGTCGTGGATCCGGTCTAAGGGCGGACGGCGACGCCTAGGCTTGGTCGGCGAGGGGTTGAAGTCGGAGCGGGGCTTTCGTGATAGGTGAAGTGTGACGGTGGCTAAAAATGAGTTGCTGTGTACGTATACTAACCCTGGTTCTCTTTTAAATGGGCTAGGGGAGCAGGTGAGTATGTGGGCCTTATTCCTAGACGTGGGTAAGCTGAAAAGTTGTGGGGTTTGTTAATAAAGTTTGTTTCAAACAATATGTTAGAAAGCCCAAACACTCAACTCACTCTCCCCCAGGTGCATGCGGCCAATCAAGCAAGGGTGTTGGGCCAAGCCCAAATCTGGTGTAATTTATTATTAAACAAACATTAGGGATATAATACAATGTAACTTAGGGCTAAAAATACAATGGGTTGGGCCAAAACGTGAAAGTAGGTCAAACGAAGTCCAAAAATTGTGAAATAAATACTGGGGTGACCGGGACGACGAGAGAAGGAAGACAAAGAAGACGGATAACAATTTTGATGACGAGAAACGAAACTAAAAATAAAAAGGTCTAGTGACAAAAGTGTAAATCGTGACGTCTCTTCAAATAGGATCAAATCGTGGGAGAACGACCCGTGAAATGACGTTCCCAACTAACACCACAATTTTAATACTCTCGGAGAGGGTCACAACGGCATATCACACCATAATGTTCGGATATAGACAAGATCTAAAATAATTACGTGCACGAACAAGACTACGTGCACGTAAGGCGTATAAAGGGTGTGGGGTCCAAAGGCGACGGTAATTTCAAGTTGGGCACACGTCGGGGGTTGGCTTGCTAAGGACGCAACCAAGGTGCTACGGCCCTAACGACTCAACAACACGACTCACATACAAAGCAACAAAATCAATCAGGTACGTGAAATTGCTATACGCACAGCCGTATAACGAACGGTGGGTACCGGCCGTTACAAGACCCCTCGGATTGTACTACTCGAGCCAACCAAGTTATTTATTAGTGACATACTTATTCATTCATTTTTCATCATTCATTTTTCATTCATTTTTCTTTTCTTTTCTTTCTTTCTTTTTTCTTTTGTAAGCAACTCAACACCCATTCTTTGAATATAAACATTAGTATCAAAGGCCAAATTCATCTTCAACTTGAAGACTTTTCTAATAAATCGTGCATACTTAAGCTTTTTCATCACATTAGCATGCATGAAATGAATTCAAACTATTTCTAGATATTAATCATGGCAATTGAAAATTTTCATGAATAGCATATTAACGAGTAATTTCATGAAGGAAAAATAATTAACTCAAGCCATAAACAAATTTTAGAACTCAATTAATGCGTAATTATCCGTATTTGAGGCATATGAAAGAGTTTTAAAAAGATGAGATTTGGTGCTTTATTCTTATCTTAACCTTATTTTTGAAAAAAAATAAAAAATCCTAAGGTCTCATACACACCCCCCAACTAAAGATGGACATTGTCCTCAATGTCGAAAGGGGTACGAGTTTATTCAAGCAAGCAACTTAGAAAGCATTTAAAAACTACACTACTGGAAAGAACACACCGTGATCAAATGGCGGATCCCGAATCTTTAATTGTGGAGGAAGTTGTTCAATTTGCTCCTTGCGCTCCTCGGCGATTATTTTCCCTCCAAAAGCTAAATTGGACCCCAGCAACACAACTCCAAGCATCTCTATAACTTGTTTACCAATGTCCTGCAAGAGATGAGTCGTGTCAGTCCAAGTTAGTTTAAGATTCTTATCGACAAAAGTATTCCAAATGTAGTCATCAAAATAAGTGAAAGAAATTAAAGCAAGTTGACGACTGCTCCCTGAAAGATTTGCACTACTCTCGGTATGATGCTCGATCAATGGGGAGAGGGGTAAATGATTTTGGGACAAAACTGGAGGAGGGAATTGTTCTGGCTCCATGGCGATAATCTCAAAACCCTTGTCCCTAGCTCTATCCTCCTCTCGTTCATCCAAAAGTGCTAGCTCATCCTCTCTTTTGCACACACTTTCTGCCATGTGGATATGTTTATTCGTGTCCTCAACGTGACATGGCTCGCTCGATATACCTGCAATAGAAGATAAACTCGTATTAGATTCTTTAAGTTGAATATCAAAAGAATTATTTTCTTCTAAGCAAGCGGCAATCAAATTAAGATCTTCAATGGATTTCTGAATCTGTCGACTCCGAGCAAGGAAATTCTCCTGGAATTGATGGGATGTGGCCTCCTGTGTCTGAATAATCAGGTAAGCTTCCTCTTTCAAGGATTGCAAAGGTACGTCTATGCTTTGCTCTTCTTGATCAAGGCACGAAGGCTCCGTTGAATCGCTCTCTGAAGTCTCATCCATGGTTTCTTCATTTTCTTGCAGAGACTCCATGTATTCCCACGTCTCTGTCGGCGTCATGCCTCCCAATAATTCCTGCAGCTGTGGTCGTAGTCCATCTAGGAAGGACACCATAAGCTCTTCATTTGTGTACCCATGCTGCGGATAGCTCGATAGTATGTTTGTGAACCTCCTCCAGGCATGAAAGAAAGTTTCACAATCAGTTTGATTAAAATTTACAATCTTGAGCTTTTCCATCCTATGTTTGTGTGCATTAGCATACCGTGCATCATACAGATTGTTGGTGCAATAGAAATTCATATAATCCATTTTAAAAAAAACAAAAGTTTATGTACAAAAAAAATTAAACAAAAATTTATATACAGTAAAGTTGAAAGATCTCACCGAAGGTCCTCTAAATGAAATAAACCGTAGTCGCAAACCATTCCTCCCCGGCAACGGCGCCAAAAACCTGGTGGGACCGAAAAGGTGCTCTCTCTCAAGCGCAAGAGTCCGTACAAGTAATATAATCTGGGAGTCCAGATGTCGAATCCTCAGGAGGAAATCTGTTACAACCACAATTCAAATCAAATAGAAATCCAACAAAGAGAAACTAACCGCTTCACTAATGGTGGTGGTGATGGTGATGTGAATGGTGGTGAACGATACAAACAAAGAAAAGTCGTGTAAGAAAGTATCTATAAAAAGTATGCACATGGTATGGGTTCGTTAGGATCAATGATTCGTATTAATTTGGTTGACAAGTATAACGCAATGAATTCTCCTTTTGGGAGCAATTCACCGGAAAATACCCAATATAACTCAATGAATTCTCCTTTTGGGAGCAATTCATCGGAAGGTACCCTTTTGGGGGTTAAATCACAATATTCAATAAGATCGTCGCTAAAATTATAATACGATATGAAACTCTCTTTTGGAGAGATCAAAACTACGATATGAAACTCCCTTTTGGGGAGATCAAAACTCGCCCTTTTGGGGCGATCATCAACTCAATCACTTCTTTTGGAAGATGAAAGAGACGATTTACGAACAAAGATTACAACTTTAACGACGTTTAACGATTAAACACGACGATATTCAACCAAACTAACACAAATCACATCCCCTAACTACTTCATACCATGCACAAATAAGTTTTAGCTACTCATAATATAAGAATAAACAAGTTTCATAGCCAAATACTTCAAGTTCATAGCAAAATACAATAGAAAACACAAAAATATGGAGTAGAAGTTAAGAAATTTATCACCAAATCTCCAAGTTAGGCCTCAAAACTCTCTGAAAATAATAAAAACAGCCTCTGGAATTTTACAGAATTTTACAGAGGGGAAATACGGCTCCTAGAGCCTCCAATACGCTCCAATCTGCTTGTATACGCACAAAAACCCTAAAATACGCTTATATAATAGGCTTGTGGGTTTACTGTGCTTAATGGGTTCCAAACTCGCATCCGCTTACGCCCCAAACCCGATCCGCGAGCGGGGTAAACGTGGGCCGTTGATCGCAGGCGGGATCGTCTCTCGTGTCGACACGTGGACTTCGGGTGCCGCCCGCTTCGCTGAAACCGAACCCAAGTCGGGATGAAACACGTCCGTCCGATCGTGGATCCACGGATGCAATAGCGCCGCGTCGACGGATCCGCTTCTTCAGGCGGGAGCGATCTCCTCCGCTTGATCTCGGAGCAACGGATATGATAAGGCCACATCGCCGTGAGAATTACGCTGCCGCTTCGCTCGTATTCGCCGCGTGCAAGCCGTTGGATCAGATATGAATGGCAGATATTCAGCCACGTGTCCCGCTTCGTTCGATTTCGAATTCACATCTGAATTCATCGTGTCCGTTCGATTCAACAGTAATCTCCTGGGATTCTGCCACGTGGCCCTCCTATTCGCTGTGATCCGCATTCGAGCGGGCGGCTTGTGCAGCGTTCGATCGCAATCGAACGATCAAGAGGTTTCCACGTCGCCCCAAAGCTTTGGCCGTTCGATGTGGGCGGGGAACGCTGGATGGCCGCCACGTGGACATCAAGATTCGTGCAAACTTTAATTTCCTCATTTTATTGGTATTCTGCATTCAAAAATACACAGTAATTAGCACAGATCTCAGAAAAATACAAATAAATAGTCGTTGGAATCGTGAGATCGAGACCAAGCTAGGAAAAATATAAAAAGTGCAGAAATACTCTATTAATTGCTGTTTTATGCTCAAACAAGGTGAATTCTCTAATAAATGATGGTGTAGAAAATACATATGAATTAGAGAACAATGTAGCATCACATGAGCACAAAATAGGGCTAAATGGGGGGTTAAATTTGTAATATTGAACTCTGGGTTTTCCATAATTATTTGCTTAGCTATGGTTTTTCCCACTGGGTTTTCCATAGCCAAAGGTTTTAACGATGCAAATCAAATCAACTCTGGATCCCGAAGTATCCACCCCTCTGTGACGCTCAGAATCCAGAAGTATTCATGAGCAGAGTCACTTGTACAAATCAGGGGGAGTTAAAGAGCGTTTGCACTCTTTTTCCTTAACTATAGTTTTTCCCACTGGGTTTTCCATAGCTAGAGGTTTTAACGAGGCAAATCTCACCAACTCAGGATCCTGAAGTATCCACCCCATGTGAGACTCTTATACGCTCAGAATCCTGAAGCATTCATGAGCAGAGTCCACACCTATGGCTGGATAAGGGGGAGTGTTGTGAACGGTTATTTAACCGTAGTTGGGTGAGATTCTGGGCTATCCTAGAGATAGGCCCATATCATTGTAAGCCCATATCTGTATTCCCCAATTGTCTATAAATAAAGAGCTGGGGGCTCCTCCCCCAGTAGTTGATTCATAACAATTTTCCCATAAACTTTTATTTCTCAAGATATGTTTTTCTTTTCAAAACTTTCCACAAAATTTCACCTCAACCATTCATTCCTCAGGATTAGATCTTAGTCGTTCTTCTATCAACACTTTTGTCCTAGTCAGTTTGTCCCAGTAGACCTAGAATTCAAAAACACACATCAAAGATAATATAGATTCTTTAACCCAATATCATTTACTTGGACCCCAAGCCAACACTTCCTTGAAATATCTGAACCAAAATTTGTTTGTCCGTAGACCGCACCGCTTCCATTTCCTAGAGAAGAAAGCCCCCAATTTCTTTTTAATTTTTTTTCTCCCCCAAAATTTTCGATCGAAACCCTAGTCAACGCTAAAACCTCATAATCTCTTCGTTCTCGTCTGTCCATCGAAGCTCAATCGTCATCTTTTTGGTGAGAGTTCATCTCCCGTTCTCTCCTCTTGTAATTTACCTGATAAATTATTGTTTCCTTTTGATAAATTATTGGCCTAGCAGGTGACTAGGGTTTGTTGAAGGCATCCACATCATGGCAACTAGTAAGATCTTCGTAATTTCTCTATTTAGTATTTTGATGGAAATGATTGGGGAAAACCTTTTAAAATGGCCTAATCTTCTTAGGGCTTCAATTTGAGAATTCGTGCGATATTGGGGTGTTCTCCAAGCTCACGAATGCGTACTGTTTGGTTGCGATTGGAGGTTCTGAAAATTTTTATAGGTAAGGATTGCTTGTACTAAATGTATTCGATGTGGCTTATCTCCGAAATTACTGACTTTTTATAATTTTTTCCCTTTTTTTTGGGTAGTGCATTTGAAGCTGAGCTTGCTGATGTTATCCCTGTGGTCAAAACTTCAATAGGGGGCACCAGAATCATTGGCCGCCTTTGTGCAGGTGTGTATCGTCGAGGACGTTTCAATAAAAATCCAATTAAATTTATGGTACTTTCATGTTTTCTTGATTATACTCTACTCTTGTTTTCTCAGGAAACAAGAACGGGCTTCTTTTGCCGCACACCACCACTGATCAGGGTGAGTTTCATTTTTTTAATAAAAATAGTTAGGAATATCTGTTGCTGCAAATTGAATTACTTAAGGTCATTACATTTTCTTGCGTGAAGCCTGGCCTAGTAGTTTTGTATTTGATCTAAATGGATGCTTTTCGCTAGTTTCTGTGCCTTAGAGATGTATGCGATCCATAATAGAGAAGGCTATCAATTGATCTGTTGATTTAGGCTTTTCTAGTATTTCTTAATTTAAGGAGTTTTCTGGTTGTATGAGCTTAAGTTGCACTAATTGATAGCCTGTCCTACTTGCCGGTTGGTCCTATAGGTGTGGCAGGACCTTGTCATAGTTTCTTGTTGGGCTTGAATGTGATGAAAAGATGGCTAGCATTTTGTTGACAATCACTATAAATTGCAAAAGTTGGACAGTTCTTTTGTAAGGTTTTCTACTCGTGGGCACGCTCCACAGGCAATCTTCATCTTTGATGGAAAAATTCTTGGCCAAAGATATGGATTAAAAATAACAGTTAGTGGATCATCACATCAGAGCCCGTATTTCTCTTAATGTGTTTGTCTAATGGTCATTATTGACTCTCCTGAACCCAAATTAACTATATCTTCATATTTTTATCTTAGATGGTGCTTTCTAAAGGCATGTTTATGAATTCAATATTTTCCATTTGGGAATGATGATTATCACATACATTCCATGATTTCCATCCCCTTTTGTCTTGCTAAAGTTCTCCATGTGAAGGCAATTTGCATCCAACCGATGATTTGTCCCATCACAACCACGTTGCTAAGAAGTGTCCATGTTCCTTTTCAACAATTTTTGGGCGTGCCCTTTTTTCCCAATAATAATTTATGGTTGTAGGGTAATTTGCGAGATTTGATTACATGGAAATCATGGTGGCCAATGTGCCGGGCCGGGCCTTGACCTGGCCGGCCCGTTTGACCGGGTGGCACGGGCCGACCGGGGCCGAAAGCCTGGACCGAGGCCCGGACTAGGCTGGGCCTTGGCCTGGTCGGCCCGCCCTTTTAAATTAATAAAATATTTCAAAATTTTCATAAAAAATCTAAATTATTGTAAGTAGATGTAAAAAAATATTTACAATTAATATATGATATTTATACATAGTATTAAATTTTTAAAGATATATAGTTTTATAAAAACCGTATTTTAGAAAAAATAGAAATAGATAGGCCTTTGTAAATTCTAAATAGATAAAAATTTTATAAATGAGAAAAATTAACTTATATTATTACTAAATAAATACAGTAATGCCACATGACACAAATATATTTAAGCCCCGAAATTCTCAAAGGTATCAGATGAACCTTTAAATTTTATTAATGAAATTTTTTGAGGGGTGACTTAAGTCGGCTGGCCAAAAAAGAACACCAATACAAATAAGAAAAATAATAGACAGAAGAAATAAAAATCACTCATCTTATGCCTCTTATTCGTCAGAATATTCGGAAAGGTCCTTGTCATGCCGGTGGTTTTCAGCATGGAATCAATCCTTTGCACAAACCGCAACTTCAACTATGTCCTCCTTCAGCCTTGACCTCTTTTTGCTCAGAACACGATTACATGTACTAAAAATAGACTCCGAAGCAACAGTAGATATAGGGACAACTAACAAATCACGAGTCATGATTGAAAGAATGAGATAAACTGTTTTATATCAGTTCCACCAGGCAAAAGCAGAAAAATTCTCATTATCCATTTCTGTCTCAGAAAAGAGACAGATTTGCTAAATACTTAGACAGTTAACTAGAAGAATTATCTGACTCTACTGTTTTTGTATCTTCTTCGCTAACATCTGTCGGATCCAACTCGAAGAAGAAATAGCAGGCACAAAAGAAGTATGTGAATGCCTACCAAATCTAGTCTCATAAGTTGCAAACATGGTTCAAAGAACCATGTTTAAACGTAGCTAGATGTTCAGCATGGGGAAATCCCATGTTTTCATAATACATTTCTAATAATCCAATTGCAACAAACACCTTAAAACATGGATAAAAAACTTTAGCTATAGAGTAAAGCATAAAAACATAATTCCAATACTTAGCTAGTTTTAACGACATGTCTTCTATCATAGGCATACTAACAGTTAATGATTAAGAATAGAGATCCGCTTACAGATTTTGCAATTACATACCATCCACGTGACCTTCATATGAAATTAGTGAAAATGAATTTATAACTGTAGATCATCTTCATGAATTTTTTGATATATTTTTTACTGCTAGAAATAAATTTTCAGGTGTTTACTATCCAACATCAGTTTTAGGATTAGAAGAATTAGTTTTAATTTCCGAAGTTTCAATTGTGGATTGTCTCCATGCTTAGATAAAACTTCGGAAATTAAAACTAATTGTTCTAATCCTAAAACTGATGTTGGGTAGTAAACACATGAAAATTTATTTGTAGCAGTAAAAAATATATCAAAAATTTCATGAAGATGATCTACAGTTATAAATTCGTTTTCACTAATTTCATATGAAGGTCACGTGGATGGTATGTAATTGCAAAATCTGTAAGCGGATCTCTATTCTTAATCATTGAACGCAGCATTATATAAGTTGAATTTCACCTACGTGGAACATTAAATTTAAAGGCACGGTACGGTGTTTGGCTTGTACGACACAGTTGTTTGTACTGAAGTCAGCTAGTGCCATAAGTATGTATATACAACATGATGTTCCTAATTTTATCTAAATAAACTGAAGAAGTTTTAAGTCCATGAACTATCAAGTTCAAGACGCGACATGCACATTTTTGATGAAACAACAATCCATCCATATCGGGGGTCAAATTTCTTTTTAAACAACTAATTGCATTATTGTTATTAGATGCATTATCAAAAGTAAATGAAAAAAATCTTTTCAGAAATATTAAAATCATGAATAACAAACATTTTTTACAGAAGAAATTACGCCCCCAGTATGAACATACTCTAACATTTTAAATCCTATAATTATCTTGTTAAGCACGTAAGCATGATCTACATAATCTGATGTAACACATAAATAAGACGCTCCTCATTTTGTTGTCCAAATGTCCGAAGTTAAAAATATTCTAGAATTTAAGCTAGCAAAAGTTTCTGGCAATTTAGCTTTCCCAGCTTGAAAAGCTGACATAGCATCTCTTCGAAGAGTGTTTCTAGGAACTCTTCTAAATGCAGGGTTAAGGGCCACTTGGTTAAACCGTTCTAATTCGGGACTTCCCCATAACTAAATGGTAATTCTTGGCATAAAACCAATCTAGCCATCTCTTTTCTCATTGTCTCAGCAGAGTATGAGAAATTAGATAAAGAGGAAGATGATGCAGATCGGTTTAATGTGGTCTGTTTAAAATCCTTTTTGCGTGAGATGCTATGTATTTCTTAAGGTGTATTGTGCTGTCATTTGCTTTACAATTAAAATTTGTTCTACATATTTTGCAAAATGTCCGTTGTCATTTGCCAGCAAAAGTTTCAACCGTAAAGTGCTCCCATACCGTAGATTTTCATGATCTGGCTTGGGGTTGTTATGTAGAAGGAACATCATGATTAATAGGTTGTGCATGAGTAGAACCGTTTACATAAGAAGTCTGTGCAGAAGTAGTAAAAGCCGGTATAGGATTTGTGTACTCATATGTTTCGGTTTGTGATATATCAATATCAAAATTTGGTATTTCTATCGGGTTAACCAGCATCATATTAAAATTATCTTGCTCCTCAATGTTGTAAAATTGGATGTTAAATTCCTACGGTTGTTTGGTCCAGCCATTATGCTAATATATAAAAGAACCTGATTGTCGGGTTGCGACTTGCGAGTGGTGTAGAGAGCAGAAGAGCTTGAGAGCGGATGGAGCTAAGACTTGTGTGCGAAGTTGAGAGTGAAGTTGAGCTTGACAGCGAGTTGAGACTTGTGCTTGACGGCAAGTTGAGAGCGAAGCTGTGAAGTTGACAGAGAGATGAGCCTTGCGATACCGCCTTTGACTGAGAAGTGAGTTGAAAATTAATTGCTTGAAAGTAGAGTTTATGCAAACAGAGAGTATGAGAGTGTATGAGAATGTATGGGAGTTTGAGAGTTGTGAAAAAAATGAGGGGGTGTGCAATTTATAGGAGATTTCGGATGTAAAAAGACCCAACCCCCCCCCCCCCCCCCCCCCCAAATTTTGGTCTTTTGACCAAAACCCCCAAAATGCCCCCCCCCCCCAAAAAAAAAAAAATTTAGTCATATGACAGTTCCCTGTCTCGGCAAGCGCATGCGCCTGTAGCAAGGCTGCAAGCGCAACCAATTTTTTTATTAAAAAAAGTGGTTCGGCCCGGCCCGTTTCGCCCGGGCCATGGGCCGACCCGTCGGGTCGTCAGGGCACCAGAAGCCCGGCCTTGTGAAACCACAATAGAAAGCCATCAAAGCGTGGCTGGATTTTGGAACTGCCATAGGCACTTTAACAAGGACTAGCCATTGCAACATACTATATGACACTTTTTTATGCTAATTCAATGTTAGAAGCAGCAACAGGCTAGTGTATTGGTATACTCGGATACTTCGGTTTGTGAAAATACGTCTTGATTTGCATTTATCATAGATTCATAGGTGACTATGTACAAGCAGATCAAAAGGTTGTCCTTGTTTTGTTCATTACGTATCTGTGATTTTATTCATTATGTGATTCTTTTCTTTTCTTTTCTTGTTTTAAATACATGTATCCTTAGTTTACATTAATCCCGATTTAAGGTTTTTGAGCATGTTGCTTGTACTTAAACTATTGTGTCCTTGATTTGCTATCCTGCATAAAGTTGTATTTATTGATTTCATACTTCATTGTTACGATGTGTGATAATCTATTATACAATGGTGAAGTTGTCCTACGTGGCGGCTTTGTCCCATTCATACTTTGTATGCCGTAGGACACCACCTCACTTCTATGGCCCAAAGTCCACCCAAAAAAGAACCCAACTTCACACCTACCACTCAACAAATCCCCAAATCCCCCGGACGATACCCACACTCACTCACCCTCACCCTTTCCATTCGATCCGGTTTGCACGCACCTTTTACCCACCGACGATACCCACACACAACCACACTTCTCACTCATTTTCGGTTGCGTGCGTTCACCGCATCCTGTGCGTGGGGAATTTTTTTTGCGCCGTGCACTATGTGCACGTGTTAATTTGCAGTACATCTTTAGTTGATGTCATTTTTAGGACAAAGGGTGTGCATAACTTGTGTCTCTGAATCAGTGGTTATTGTTCCACACTCACTCACTCACACTCACTCTCTCTGTCTCTCAACCCCCCCCCTCTAATCTGGGGGCTTGATAGCTGCTACTGCCTCGGTGTGAAGAGATTGGGTTGGCAAATGGGAGGTCTTGGGTTCACAGACCCACCGACAAGGCTTTATTCGCAGGAAAAATAGGTGTTTGTTGTAGGCATTGCCGATTTTAGACCGTGAATTTGCTACAGAACATGTTGTATGGTCAAATCTCTTTTATCCTACTTATCTGTATGGCTTTTAAACTTAGAGAGAGGAGGGTAAATTGATGTGTGGCTTTTTTTCTCACTTAGGAAAGTTCTTGAGATAAGGTGAAACCCTCAAATTAGGAAATGGTTAGAGATCTCTTAAAGGAAGGGAAAACAAAAAATGAAATTGAGAGATTGGCTCTAAACTTCATGACGGGTGGAATATCATTCCAGGAAACTTGTCCTTTTCTTCTTCTACCTCGCGGATGGTATTTAAAACCGTGGATGTCATACTGAATGCTGGGGAAAACTGACAAACTAGAACCCCTGTGCATTTCCCGATAGCCAGGAGGGTTTTGAGCTCACACTTTCGTGCAGTTTTTTCTATAATGTTTCTTATTGTTTTTTTGAATCTTGTAATAATATAAGCTGCATCAAGATTGTTGAATTAGCAAATGGACTATAAAGTAGTTTGTGGTTACATCTGCTATATTAACCTTATGCTGCAGCTTACATTTACGTTTTTTATCTATGGTCTGTCCTGATGACAAGGGAAATCATTAGATTTAGATGTTGCATTCTAAGTAGTTGATGAATTCTGTTTACAAACTTTATTTTCACATGAAATATATATTTGCTTTTGTGATGTTCTGGAATGTTGTGGGATTTTAGTCTTGTTATTCAAATTGTTGCTGATGAATTCAATGTACAAACCTCAGTCACATGAAAGCGTTCTGTATAAATTTTCTTCAATTCTCTGCTAATACATACATAATGCGTGAAATGCTCTACTTAAAAGACAGTATTGATTGTTCCGTTAATGTTTGTTCTAGAGCTGCAGCACTTGAGGAACTGCCTACCTGACCAAGTGGTTGTTCAGCGTATTGACGAGAAGCTTTCTGCTTTAGGCAATTGCATTGCCTGCAATGACCATGTTGCTCTGACACATACCGATCTAGACAGGGTAAATTGCTTCCACACTCTCATGTATACAAGAAACATCCATCATATGGCAAATCATTTTTGATGCATATTTATATATTATCATGACTTCTATCCTGGGATCTGTATCATTACTTCTATCATGTGATCTGTACGGGTTTGTTTCTGGCATATATACTTGTCATATTTCTTGATATGCATCTTCAACATCCTGAATCCTATAGTTTGACTAGTTGGTAGTTCAGTGAAATTCTGCATGCTGGAATAAATATTTCCTTTATTATGGTAGCCAATTAATATTTTTGACTACTTTATTGGAGCCAAATTATACGGGTCTGAAATTTTATTCAAAATTATTCAAAATTCCAGGAAACAGAGGAGCTGATTGCAGATGTTCTTGGAGTGGAGGTGTTTAGGCAAACCATCGCCGGAAACATTCTGGTTGGCAGCTATTGTGCATTTTCCAACAGGGGAGGTTTGGTAAGTTACCATATCATGCTTTTAAATCAGTGGGACAAGAAAGTGTAGGTGAAAGAAAGACATTTGAGTGCATGACATCCATGATGCTTCTCGAAACAGGTTCATCCGCATACATCAATTGAGGATCTGGATGAACTTTCTACGCTTCTCCAAGTTCCCCTTGTTGCTGGAACCGTGAACAGAGGCAGCGATGTCATTGCTGCGGGTATGACTGTCAATGATTGGACAGCCTTTTGTGGATCTGACACCACGGCAACTGAGCTGTCGGTCATAGAAAGCGTCTTCAAGCTTAGAGAAGCTCAACCGAGCGCCATTGTTGATGAGATGAGGAAGTCACTTATTGATAGCTACGTCTGATGAAAGCCCTTCCCCAACCGCAAACCTTAGCTTCCTTACCTTCTATCCGTTCAATTGCGAAGCTTGTTTCAAGTGTTAAATTGGCACTGCAGGTAGATGCAGGTTTGATGTTACCGCAAGAATTTGTATCAGATTCGGCCGAACTTACATGCCTTTTTCTCTGGGCCTCTCGCTGTTGGTTCTTTATGAGCTTCTTCCTATCGTGGGCCTGCCTGCTTTTCACTGTTTATTTGGGTTCTGCGGTGCATTTTTTCCAATCCTATCTTTATTTCGATCCGGAGTGCTTATTTTCTGAATAGAATAAAATTTGAAGTGATCCATAGGGGATTAACTTCTGGGTTCTGTTAGGATTATGCGGATATCACTGAAAAAAACAAAGTGAAAAGATGAGATTTTCTTGACTAAATCCGATTAAAATCATAACTAAAATAGTCAAGTAGATTCATCAGATGACATCGTTGATATCGGATCAAGCTGTGTTGATATCGGATCAAGCTGTGTTGATATCGGATCAAGCTGTTACGATATCAACTTGCATGCAAGCTTCTCGTGAATCCCCTATTTTTTTTAAAAATCCCACGTAATACAGGAATCGTAATTTTGCCTATTAAATACATGTACATTGCAATCCAAAAACTCACTTGAACTGAAGCACAGTGTTGTTCGAGTCTTAAACAAACTGTATGCGTCTCCTGAAGACTCGTACAAACTTTATACTACCTGCAGCAGAAACATAACAAACTGAGCTTCATAGGATCAAGACTCCCTACACATTTACTGCAGCCTCTCTCCTCATGGGTCTCTTGCCTCTGTATTTATAGCCTCGTCTTCCTCTTTCTCATCTCTCATCCCTAAATCTCCCTACAAGCTAAAAATGAAGATATCTTATGGGCTCTGTTGTCTCATCTTAGCCTCATGCATTGTCCTCTCCTATGTCTGTGAGGCCTCTTCGCCGGACGGGGAGGAGGCCTTGAGGCGGCGTCTCTGTGACCGTCACCACCGCCACCACCGCCACCGCCACTCTGTTTGGTGCAAGCCGTTTGCCCGAAGATCCACCACCATGCACTCGCCGCAGCCGTCTTATGACGGAGATGAGATCGATCCGAGATACGGAGTTCAGAAACGGTTGGTCCCTTCAGGGCCCAACCCTCTGCACAACTGATCGGCATTCAGTTACTCTGCTACGTTTTTTTTTTGGCCTTGAAGTGTACATGATGGCATTTGTCTCCATCCTTTCTTGTTCTTTCTTTCCATGCTGGTTTTTTTTTGCTTTGGTTACAATGTGATCAGTGGAAATGATTCACAATGGAGGATGCTTTTTTGCGAGATATTAATCAAATTAATTTAGATGTTTTCGATTGATTTTGATATGGCTTTGGTTTCAAGAGAACCCCATGGGTTCATTGATTGCATTGCGGCAGGCTTGTGCTGGTTTTGTTTGTTTTAGCTTCTTTATTGTGTAGTTCTCGTGTGCTAAGGTGATGGAAATTTATTGTTCCTTTCTTGGCCCTTGCGGATCTCTTCCTTGTTCATTTGTATGTGTTGCGCGCAGTGATGCGGAAGCTACCGATCGTCGGATGATCCTGTGGTGAGAGGACAGGCAACGATGAACAAAGAGCTCGAAAATTGTGATTAATACTTTAGGTCATCGACCGGCCAATGAAACACACTATGGCTTTATTCAATTGGAAGAACAAATACAGCTCTTCTACCTTCTCAACGAAGAAGAGGCACTCACAATCTCCCTAAAAGCTCTCAATGCAATATTTAAGTTGGCTCTCGGCAATGACGGCTCAATCAATGCTCACAATGGGTTCACCACATCCCCCCTCCCTAAAAACCCTCCCCCAAAGCGTCCCTTTTATAGTCTCTAGAGCATGGGCGCAAAACGAATTCCTATGAGAGAGGAACCCAAATCCAAATAGACTTTTACCAATCCTAATTCAAACAGAATTCTATTTGGAGAGCAACTCTAACTCAAACAGGATTCCGCATCCTGTGGTCGACGCCCTCCAAGTTGTCGAGCTTCCTGCTGAAGCCCGAGCTACCGAGGTGCCAAGCTATCGAATTGTCGAGCTATCGAATTGCAGAACTTCCGAGCTATAAAAAACATCGTTGTCGAGTCATCTAGCTTCCGGGCTATCGAAAGCCGATCCGTTGAGTTGCTGAGCTTCCGATCCTCCGAACTGAAGACTTGCGCCTACGAGAGTTAGCTCGGCACTGAGTACCCATAGCTGGCCATGCAGAGCCAAATACACGAGACCTAAGGCAAAGACGGGCTAGCCATGCATGACTACTTACCAGCATATCTCCAACTCCCTTAGCGCCTCAAATCAAGCCAACTTTCACACAGTATGCTTCTTGTCCTCCAATGCTTGGAGGAAAGGGTGACTTTGGCCATGCATCTGCCATATGCCATTGCTATGGATTGGGTTTGGATTAGAGAGTAATTCTTGGTTCATCTCTAGATATTAGATTTATTTTTAGAAAGTATAACAAATTTAGTAAACCTGAGGCCCAAGAACGGCTAGCCATTCTTGATGCCAAAGAGCTAACCAGAATCCTTCTTTTAGTTATATTGCTTCGGCTCATCACACCTGCAAATGATGCTTGTTCATGACACCCTCTAAAGAACCACGCAATACATCATCTAAGTGGCAAGGGATCATGCCCAAGCTATTATTTCTACTAATAAATATAATTAACAGAAGCAATTAGATAAATGAATGCGTAAGAGAATGCGACATTTTGATGGCAATAGAATAGCAAATACATCAGCTTAAAAACCCTAGAAGTCGGGTTTTTTTTAAATAAAAAGAAGTCAAAGGTATCATGAAGCAAATATATCATTCCAACCCCCAAAAGAAATGCTTTTCCAAGATATTAGAGACCCATATCTATCTCTACGGTGTAGAGATTTGTGTAGATAATTGGTGTGTAGACAAAGTACTTCCCATTGAAGTTAAGGCTGTTGACGAACAAAACGTTCGACGAACTACTCGTGAACAATCTCCGTACATGTTCGTTTACATTCGTTCAAGAAGCTTAATGAAGCTTAATGAACAAGCTTGAACAGATTTTTAGATCTCGGTTAGTAAACGAACAGAGCTTGAACATAATTGTGTTCGTTTATTTATGTTCATAAACAAGCTCGTTAAGTGTTCGTGAACAAGCTCTTAAAGCGATGTTTATGAACAAGCTCGTTAAGTGTTCGTGAACGAACATGTACCAAAAATAGTAAATTTAGATAAATACTATATTTTTTACCATGCTTGGAATGGATGCTTGTTATGGTATTTATGGAGCTATTTTGCTGAATTTATTTGTTTTTGGTTTGCAAATATTTAATCCTTTTATTTACTTGATTTAGTCATTGGCAATTATGTTTAAATATTATTATTTCTGATTAAAAAATTGACGTTGATTTGTTTGTTTGAAAATCTGTTCATGAACAAGATTGATTGTGTGTTCACGAACATGTTCCTGAACTTGTTCACAAACAAGCTCGATAAGTCTTGTTAACGAACAGAACGTTCAATGAACTACTCGTGAACAAGCCCGGTAAATGTTCGTTTACGTTCGTTTGGTAAGCTTAACAAACAAGCCTGAACATGTTTTTAGAGCTCGGTTAGTAAACGAACATAGCTTGAAGAGCTTGAACATGAATTTTGTTCATGAACAAAACCAAGCTCCCTGTTCAAGCTCGTTCAAGCTCGTTCGTCACAGCCCTAATTGAAGTACACAATGTGGTATATTCTAGGATGTGATCCCATAAAAATGATAGCCAAGTCTGAACTGATTACCCACAAGATCAGACAACAATTGTTTGTTTGTTGCCTTGTCTGGTAGCCTATATAGTAATGTCTCCAATTAAAACAAGTAGAAATAAAAAACCAGCATCCAACATATTCTTTGACTTGGACATTTGCAATGCCAAATTGAACAGAAATGAGAATAATCAACAGATATCAGTTACATAACCCTAATGCATTATGCTACCATCTAGCTAGATCATAAGGCCCCTCTATCATGTACTCTCTTATGCACTCCTGAGCCATAAATAGTAGAGATGGAAAAAAAACATTGATACTAACTTGAAGCCATCACATAATGAAATTAATCAAAATATATACAATTCAATCAAAATTTTATAGTAAACCGATCCGATAAATTCTTCCAATAAGTATACATGTAATGTAACATGTTAAACGATAATTAGTCCGTTTAAGAATGTACGCAGAATTTCAGCTATTGCAAGTCATGCATGAAGTATAATGACGTTGTTGCTGTAAATACAACTTTGTTTTTCTACTTCTAGCAGAGGAAAACATGTTTACCGAGAAACAAGTTGAGCTCGGAGAATAAAGCCCTTTTTTGCAGCCACGGAATCTCTCCTTCATCTATTCTTCCTTTCTTTTTCGGCATTAGGTATCTTCAAAATTCTTTCACTAGTCACACGCCTCGAACTATCTAAAGTTAAGATGGCACCACTTATAATTTGTCTTGAGCCTTCATTTCTATTAGAACTCACAAAAAAAGCCTATACCTTTCTCCTTGCATTAAAAAAATCCATGAATATGCATTGCATTTTGTAGTGCATCTAGAGACATAAACAAGCTGTATAGATTGGTGTGTCTGCTATGTTACCATGCGACCATGATCCTAAAATTATCATTTGTACATTTGTAAGTCGCAACTTCAAATTTCATCCACCAATGACTTCTTTGTTGCACAATCTTGGTTATCTTTACCATCTACAATCAACATGACCTTTTGGCCACAATCCTGGACTCTTCATAGGTAATAAATGCATTCAACGAATTTGGGTGGTTTGCATAAGGACTTGCCCAGGCTAACACTCCAATTTCAAGGTAATCAAAGTTTATCTATTTGTCTCTTATTATCACACATAAGATGCAAGAATTGTAGATCATTACCATAGTTATCTCTTATTCATTTTGCTTGGGCATCATTTGAATTCAGTTTCTACTCTTTATAAACAGACCTAGGTGCATCCATGGTCACTGACATGACTGATAATATTTTCATATCCAAAAAGGGATGCATAATTTGTAATAAGCATGAGAGGGATGATGATGACCGTTTGCAGGACATGTATTGTGGGTAGGCATAGCCGGAAGAATATTATCACTTTTATCAATCGAGTGCATAATATCATGTTAAATTTGAATTAGTCATCTAAGGTAAGAATTCATGGAACAGTTCTCACCCGAGCTTTATGTTCAAAAAGGTGAAAAAATATATAGCATATAGACTGCCAAGCTTCATAGCCCGTCAGCAAAAAGTCTTATAACAATTGCAAAAGAAAAATGCTAGCAATTTGATTTTGGAAATAAGAAAAAAAGCTTTTTGATTGTTAATTTATAACTAACCTGCTTTTAAGGAACAAGGACGCTACTGCAAGAACATGCCTTCAAAGTGAATGAATTATCGAAGTAATTGATATGCTCATATTTTACACTTTATTCTTGCATATTTTCATGTCATATCGATTGCCTGTATTGCATATTCGAAGCTTAAACGACGATTTCTGAATTTCACCATTTCTATGTTTTATTGGATTTTCAGGAAAAATGGAGCAATCGGGAGCAAATTGGAGCTATGCACATATGCACGCATGCCGGAGCATCAGTGGTCATGATACTAAGGAGCTTATGGTGCTAGAAGAGAAGAAGCGAGAGAAAGAGAAGACAAAGAGGAATGAAGGAAGAAGGAGAAAGAGCTAACGAAGCAGCTTGGTCAGCTCAATGGATCACTCCACTCGACCGAGTGAGGCTGACACCAACATAGCCCAAGGAGCCAAGCGGATCAAATCTACTCGATCGAGTAAGAATACTCACTCGATCGAGTGAGACAGTCGGCCAGAACCCCTTTCCAGAGAAATTGACTCGGCCGAGTGAGACTTTCACTCAACAGTGTGAATCGACCACTCGACTAAGTGACCAAAAGAAACAAAACGCTGATTTTGAGAGTCTCTGCATGAATTCTCACTCGACTGAGTGGATAATCTCACTCGACCGAGTGAGTCAGCGGCCAAAATTCTGAAAGTTGGGTTTTAATTTGGGTTTTGGGTATTTTGGTCAGCTTTTTCTTAGCTTTTTGGACTGGTATAAATAGAGAATATAGTGGCCGTCGCTAGAGAGAGGCGAGACGGCTAGAGACAAGGAAAAAACTCAATTTTTATTTGCTTTTACTATTGATTGGAGAAGCTAGTTCTTAATTTCTCTTGTTGATTTGAAGCTTTGGAGAACTTCGTTTTGTCTAAACTTGATCTGTTTAGTTTTAAGGAATATTTCTTGTTTGATTCTCTTTGCTATGATGAATTCTATTGTCTCTATGAATCTTATTGCTTTAATCATGTTTATTAGTGAGTAGTCTCTTTGCTCTAGGGCAAAGGGATGAACCCTATGGATATAGGGCTTGATATGTGAAATTTATTGAAACCATTGTTGCTAAACTTGTTTTAGGGTTAAATTATGATCGATTTACTACAAATAGCCAGTGATTTCTACTTAGATCTTGAGAGCCCGAGAGAGAATCTTGATCTATAGGAAGCCCTAAATATTTGATTTAGATCTGTAATTCGGATATCCTAGATTTGGTACACGAGAGTGACCAAAGCTAGCATCTTTATTATATTTCTATGATTATATTCGTCTGTACGACGGTAAGATGAATACGAACCACCATAATCTAGATTCGAACTCATGTCGCACGACAATGGACTTGAGCAAGAATTGAATTATATTATCGATCTTAATACTAATAATTTAAATAGGCTTGCGCGAGAGCGATGCTCTAGTTTGAGTTATTTTAGACATGTGTAGCGCGAGAGCATGCACCGGTTCACAACACAGTTGCGACAATTTCACTCTAAACCAAGAGTTAGTAATTAGGAGTTCATATTCACATTGAAACTCAAAAATTTATAATGGAAATTCCCTAGTCCTAAACATTTATATTTTTATCAACTGAATTACAACCGACATCTTTACAAATCTGTGACACACTTCACAATTATCACAATCTTTGCTACACCTGAACAACCAAGATAATACCAACCTCCTCCCCGTGATTCGATACCCACTTACCACTTAACCGCGCGCTTGCGGTAAAACTACATTGTTTGCTGAATACATCTAGACACGATCAGGAATATGTCTAAATGAATCAAATGGAGCTCATGTATTTTTGGCAACTGATCAAAACTGCACCGAGCTTATGAAGACTTTGCAGGAACCCAAACACAATGTAAGTATCATCATTATTCGTAGAAAAGAAACAATGTTGGCGATCACCCAATCAAGTAGGTCAAGAGAACATTGTAACTTAATTCAAACATAAATATATGAATTCCTATCAAACAAGCAAGTTGAAGAGCAATAACAAGGAAGGCTTTGTTCCAAGTTTGTGTGCCACTAAACACCATGAAGAACCGTTTCTGTCTTTGATTAGAAAGTATCTTACCATTTAAACTTATTTAAAGCATGTTTGTACTCAGTCTATTACCAATCCTAGAAGCCCATTAAGACTCTAATGCTCCTACAAGGCACAGATTTCACTAACCAATCCTCACTGCGCATCTCTAAATCATCTTTATGATTCTCTATAACCTTGTCATTTGCGGAAGTTACATTTAGATAGCTACCCAATTGATAAAGGTAAAGTTTCAACCACCAAAAAACATCAAAAAATCCTGTATAGAACACATATCACCTTGTGGTATGAATTAAAGGAAGGAATACTTCAAGATTCAATCACAATGTAAAAAAATTTCATAGCATTATCAATCAAATATCAACGGATGCATCAATACAACATGAATTACACTAACGTAGTTCTACTTCTTACTGCCTACTACCAACAAAAATCACATGGAAAGAAATAGCTACTTCAAGCTATTAAGAACCCACAAATAAAATACCAAGCAAACCCACCAAAAGAAGCAACATGCCAGTAGACCCAAATAAAAGTACTTGGCATGCATTGTCATAACTAGATGCACATAATTTCCATGATACTCTTCACATCATGAACATAAAGACAGCAAATTATCATCTAGCTGACATGTTTTACAATTAAAAAGATGCAACATTTATTCGGTAATTCAAAAAATCAACACACGTAGGAAGCGAATAGCATAATACATAAACCAATTCATATAGTTAGTCACCGAACTACATGGATCACCCAAAAAATAAACAGTTTTCTTCGTAAATCGATAGGCCCATCAATCAAAAGACCAAAATTTCACAATTTTTCCGCATGATCACATCAAAGTTACTTTAAACTCGTCTTGACTCACTAACACTGCTAAAATTTTATAACTTCCTTAAAGAGTTACATTTTCCCAGATGGTTATTGCGAAACAAACACCAAAATTACTAAATCAACATAAACCAAACGATATTTTTGGTTACCCAGTTTTGATCTCCATGACGCTCTTGACTTTTGGGGCGTAGAGAGAGTAGACTACGGCCTGCCTCTTGGCGACCCCCAGCTGAGACCTGGCGTCGGCGACGGCGGAGGCGATCGAAGAAGGGTCGGAGAGACTCCGGTTGTCGCGAAACCCGTCGACGGCCCTCCTCTTGGTGTACTCTCTGATGTTGTAATCGGGGAATTTGGCCGCTGTTCGGAGAAGCGAGCGGAGGAGAGAGAGGACCTCGCCTCTGGATGGGACCGAGACCGCGCTCGCCATTGATAAGGAATCTATAGAAAGAGAATACAAAAAAGCACGAAAATAAAACGACGGCTTTGGGGAGAAGATAAAAAGAAGCCCTATGTGGGAATGAAATGGGCCGGCCCAGTACATGCTTTATAAGGGTCATAACCCATAACCCACCGTCAAGAATTATACTCTCCTTTAGTTTTTTAGCCCGAAACAAATTGATCAGCATATCTATATTACAATTGAGGGTTGTTTTTGAATCTTTGTCCCACGTGGCAATGTCTCATCGCCACAAAGGACAATTGGGTTGGTTTTTGGGTTGTCCGTGCACTTTGTGCACGGGTTATTTCTAGTTCTTAAACAAAATAGACAACATAACAAGTGGATCCTATTGTTCGTTTAGATGTTGCAAAATTCCAACATCTAAGTGCAGGACAATGTAGATCCAAATCCAATCCAATATTTTATCCAAGAAGAGACTGCAGGTACATGGATTACTCAAAGATCACTTCAGACTTTCAACCATTTGGTTTGGCCAATTGATCGGCCAAATTCTCCAATGCTTCATATATTTCCTCCGTGCGAGGATGCATATGCTCTCCTGCAATAAACTCGTGAACGTGCCCACCGAGCTCTATGGAGCTGCAGCCCGGCACTTTAGGCACCCCGCCGTCCTTCATACTCTTCCTCATCCTCCTCGCGTCTTCGTGTCTTCCAGAGTTCTCATAAACATTTGAAAGCAGAATGTAAGCTCCACTCTGGGCTTCTAGCTGAAGGAGATTTTCCGCTGCAACTTCAGCCAACCGAAACTCTCCATGATTCCAGCAAGCACTTAACAATGCCCTCCATGCAACCGCTCTCTCCAATGGACTTGTCGTCGAAATTGGCATTCCTTCGACTATATTCGTGGCCTCTTCAAACAGACCAGCTCGACCGAGAAAATCAACCACGCAGCCATAATGCTCTGCACTGGGGTGAATGCCGTGCGGAGTCATCATGCTGTTGAACAGAGCCAGGCCTTCTTCCACCTTGCCAGAATGGCTACAAGCGGTTAAAAGAGCAAGAAACGTGGTTCCATCGGGCTGAAACCCTCCCCCCTGCATTGCAGAAAACAGATCGAACGCTCCCTTGCCATCCCCATGCATTGCCGCTCCTAAAATCATCACGTTCCAACAAATCGTATCCTTTTGGGGCATCCTGTCAAAGAGTATCTGTGCCAAAGCCAATTCACCGCATTTCACATACATGTCTACCAGAGCAGTACCCAATCGAACGCTTAACTTGAAGCCTATGCGATCCAAGTAACGGTGAATCCATGTCCCGATAAAAATCGCCCCAAGTTGAGCACATGCAGAAAGCACACTTACAAACACGCCTTCGTCGGGTTCCAATCCTCTTGTTTGCATTACGCGGAACATCAACAGAGCCTCCTTAAAACAGTTATTTTGCACATACCCTGAGATAATAGAACCCCATATTCCCTTATCCTTCAGCGGGGCTTCATCGAAAAGTACTCGTGCAGTCTCAATTTCGCCCAGCTTTGAATATCCAGAAATCATTACAGTCCATGATGCTGCTGTTTGTCGAGGAATCCCATCAAAGACTTGCCTCGCCGCATTGGTTTTCCTGCACGCCATGTACATAAGGATCAATGTATTCCCAACAAAAACATCCCATCCAAACCCCAGTTTTAGGACATGGCTGTGGACTACTGCTCCAGTCCTCACATCTTGAAGGTTTGCACAAGCCTTCAAGATGTAAGGAAGGGTGTAATTGTCAGGGTAGAGGCCATCATACAGCATCCTAACATAAACTTCAATGGTTTTGATGTATTCTCCTTTGAGTAAGAAGGTTTTGATCATGGTGTTCCGAATGCAGAGAGTTGGCCTTTCGATCATTTTGAACAGCAATAGGGAATGGTTTAGGCTTCCACGCAATGGATCCGAGCAGAAAGCCATTATCCGGCTAATTGCAAAGTTGTCGTTGCTGAGTCCCCCGGTGACAATCTGAGCATGGGCTTGCATCAGTTGTTTCATGGTCTTGCTTTTCTCAAGAATTAGGAGGCTACTTCTACAGACTGACATGTGGCAGAAGCAATACACGCAGCAGAAGACATCAATTGAAGAAATCTCAGCCATATCAGGGATGTGAAACCTTGCATGGACTCATAAATAGTGGAAGCATACATCTTTGTATGCCTAAAATCCACATTTTGCCGTCTTCAGACTTGCCCGTCTTCGTGCCTTTCGAAACCTATAATGTTCGTATGCTCAAACACCAAGGACATAAGAAAGGAAGACATCAGAATTAAAAATTACGTAGGAAACCACAAATAAGTTGTAACAGAACTTGAATATGTGGGTGGATTTTCATGGCATGTTAACATCGACGTGTGAATGGTCTAGGAGCTTTCCTGGGCTCATCATCTTCGTTATGTGCTCTCTCTTAAGGTCACTGCAATTTTGGCAGATTAGTCACTGGTTACATGAGCATAAAAATACATAACCATTAAGGCAGATTTTCTACCCGCCAATGTGTCTGTCAATTTAATGGCAACCCCCTTTCTCATCAACAGGCTCATCAAAAAAGAATATGAAAGTAAAAATTAAGACATTTCCGCCGTGTTGAAAATTGAGCACATAATGTTGTGTAAGTCTCTTGTAGATACTTCTTGGCACGTAGATGTGTTTCAATTGCAACCCATTTTGATGGGAAAGAGGCATCATGAAAGCATAGATGGTTTTGTGTACAATGGAAGCATGATGTGATGTCATATCGAAACAGTTCAAATAAGTTTCAAGCATTGTTTTATAGATCTCTCTGCTGGGCATTCCATCAACCAAGTGGCACACACCATCCAAGGCCGATGACAAAAGAAACATGCAAACTAGGAACTATTGGAGGAATGCTAGTATGATCCTTAATGAATTGCTTAAATCGAAGATTTCTGATCCAGTAATTCAAATTACGGTGGTTGACGGGTAACTAATCCTTTCAATCACGAAGTGAGAAAAATCTAAAATTTCTTCTTTGTGACATTATAACGAGCAGGTGCCGCTCGCTATGATTGTGCTAATGAATTGGGACTGCACATTCACGTAGGTTAGGGGGAAATACCTTTGCAAAAATGAAATCTTGAGATACCCAGAAGCTCGAGCAGCACCACGACATTCACTTCGATGCAGGAGCAGATATAGGGGCGAGATGAGAGTGGGTTTGTTAAATCTTGAGAAAGGTAGAAGAAAGAATAATATAATTTTACGACAAGAGAAGAGTTAGGAGTTGCCACAACGAGTATGGTCGGAGATTCTAATTTTACACATATTATTTCTGCAAACGAGTAATTTTGTTGAAAAGTTGAAATTACTAACATTTCAAAGAGGAAAATGGAGGTGTGCTCATCGCATAGCACTTTGATCCATTAAAAATGTTTTCTTTAATTTTTTGTGCAATGTATTCTACAATTTGTTGGCTAACTCTTTACCAATTTTCAAGTGAATCCAACACGTTTTGACCATCCATCCATGCATTTCAAAAAGCTTGCGCCGACAGTTTCAGAACTTAAGTAGTATTTTTGAAATGCATGTATAGATGCTCAAAAAATTTTGGATTCACTTGAAAATTGGTGGGGATGTAGCCAACAAATTATAGAACACATTGCAAAAATAAAAAAAAAATTGTTTTTTTTGCGGGGGTCAAAATGTTGACAGCACGTGAAAATTTCAAATTTCCTACGTTGTCAGCATACCTCCATATTCATCCATTTCAAATGGCCACATGTCCAAAAAAATTCAAATATATATTCGAAACGCACGCTGATGACATAATATGCTGATAAACCAGTATATGTTTATGCTAGATAGGTCTTTCTACTTTGTACATCATAGCTAACGTCTGCGACTCCTCTAATGACTTAAAACTGAGACATAAAATATATAATCTCAAATGGACGAAAGAGGAAGAGACGGATAAAATGAGCTCCTCTTTTCAAACATGACAGCTCATCTCTTTTCAGAAATGAGACGGATAAAACGGGCAAAATGATACTAAGCATCATTGGCTTACTCCAACGAAAGAACTTACTTTGTTTAGATAATTTGATGAGTAAAATAAAGGAAAATAAATAAATAAGAATCTCTTTAGTCCTCTTAGAGATAAACATGTAAATTAGGCCCGCTACCATGGAGCTTACCAAGGCATCCTGAAAAGCTGAGACAAGTAGTCCTGTATATGCTTACAATTGTTACCTAAGTTTAATATATGAAATCATCCTCAGCTACCTCACCCAATTTTGGATGTGGGAAGAGATTTCGATAGGAAGTCATCTTGAACCTTCTAATCTCTTGTTGGTTGTCTGGCAATTGCTCTTTACTTGTTAATTGCATAACTTAATGCTGATGAAATTATACGAACTGGTCAAGAAGGAAGAAGAATCATCAAAGTTTCATTTCTCTTGTACATAATAAATATGCAAACCCTCATGAGTAGATTAGTAAATTACATGATGATATGCATCTTGGTTTGTTGGAAATAATTGGTTGAGCATCTCTAGTAGATTTGGTGAGATGAATCTGTTCACAATCAGATTTGGACATACTAGATTGAGCATCTTTAGAAGATTTGGTGGAATGAATCAGTTGACAACAAGATTGGAAGCTACCTGGTTTAATTGATGGATGTCAGATATGGAGGAGATTTGCTGCACTTTCCTTATACGCACCTGCAAACTGATCAGCAGAGATGACGCACAGTTTGGCTCGCAAATACTCGAAATGCTCAGTTGTTAAACTTTTCGTGAATATGTCAACGGGATTGTCCTTGGAGGAAATATGTTGAACACGATTTGTTACCCGCTGTAACTTGTTCTCGAATAAAATGATAATCCACCACGAAGTGTTTTGTCTTTGAATGAAATACTAGGTTCGGGCATATGTCACACAATCAACCTTCAATGCTTCACCTCAGCGAGAATCATCTTGTGTTCCCTTCACCTTGCTCCGAAGAGCTCACCTAGCTCCTCCAAGGCACAATGCCCCCCCTCCCCCCCCAAACGGGTCCACCATCGACATCACCTCTGAACAATATTGAGCAAGTCCAAGCAGTGCTTGAACTTAAACTCCTGATACAACTTTCGTTAGCACGTTCGCTAGGTTGTCTGCAGTTCTGATCGTCATCAGGTTGATATCGTCGTCTTCTTCACCCACATAGTCACGAATGGAGTGGTATCTCACATCGATATGCTTGGTGCGTGCATGAAAGACTTGATTCTTAGCTAAGTGCACCATACTTTGCCTATTACAATGCAAATCATACCTTTCTTGGTATATCCCTAGGTCGCCCATCAAGCCCATGAGCTATATCGTCTCCTTTACCGCTTCAGTCAATGCCATATACTCTACCTCAATAGTAGACAAGGCCATTGTAGACTTAAAGATACTCTGTCAACAGATCGAAACTCCTGACAGGGTGACGACATAGTCCATCATATATCTCCTTCCATCCAGGTCGCCTGCAAAATAGAAATCAATATAGCATATAGCTCACAGATCTCCATCACATCGGCTATATGTCAATCCCACATCAATGGTGCCAATGATGTACCGTAGTATCTAGTGTACTCATTACCGATACACCTTCCCTGGATTGTGCATGTATCGGCTCACCATGCTAACAGCATGTGACAGGTCGGGTACACACCGTGTCATACATCAATGCACATACTGCATTAGCATACGGTATGCTCTCCAAGAACATATTTTCTCTCGTTTTTCGAGCAATGCTTGACACAAAGTTTGAAGTGAGGTGCAAGCGAAGTAGCTGCGGACTTCATACTTTCACCACCAAACCTTTGAATAATGGTCTTCAAGTAGAAACTTTATGAAAGATGTACAATACCTCAACTTCAGTCTCGATAGATCATCATACCAAGTATCCTCCGTGCTTTGCCTAGGTCCTTCATCTCAAACGCACAACTCGGTCCTATCTTCAATCTCTGAATCTTTACTTTATTTGAAAACGCTATGAGCATGCTATCAACATGTAACGACCCGCTCTCGGGGGCCCGTTACTTATTTGGTTTATTCGCAGGTTCCGCAGTTTACCAGTGAAATCAGCATAGCCACAACTCAGAGATGTATCACAATACTCAGACCAGCGTACAGACGTTATTACAGTCCAAATTAAAGTACAACAACAACCAGCACTCTCTCTCACAAATACATGAAGGAAGTACTGAAAGGAAATACGGAAAATGAAAGTACATGGTACAACACACACACCAACAGAAAGTAACTAAAACTCTGTCGCCTCTGGGTCAAAGTAGGCTCCACGAACTCTGGGGCAATCTCCTTGATCAAGTCTTCGTCTGCCGGTGCCATAAATGGAACCGAAGGTAAGTCACAACAATTCTAGCGATAGAAAAAGAGGAGTGCACAAATATGGAGCAGTCTATAGTAAACAAGTGCGGAAAGTAAAGTAGGGACAGACAAGCATGCAAGTGCGATAAGTAAAGTACATCTGTCAAGCATGCAAGGGTGACAAGTAAAGTAAAGGTGACCAAGCAATGACTATAGCAATAGGGAGAGCAATTGTGCCTAGCCTAGTTCGTGACTTATAACGGGAAGTACAGTGAGCAACCAAGAGGCCAACTCTTACCGCGGGTGCTACCTGGGCGAACCAATTCTCTGAGTACTGTGCAATAAACTGTGATCTGTGATCTGTGATGGTTGTCACCGGCACTGTTATGGGTTGCTAGAACCCGCACGGTGACAACAAAGTCTGGACTAGTCGCTCCCGCACTTCCGCAATTATAAGTTACCCCAAAACCCAGTGTCTGTGCAGGTTACCGTACTTTGCAATTTTACCAGTCATTTACTGTTCTTACATTTCCAATTACAATCTTTCTGTCAAGCAGTGTCAATAATCTGTTTAGGTCAATAACTGTTCCGAGACTAGGTGTCAAGTCCTATGTTCATACGAGTACACTATCTATATTTCTAAGGGTAGAATTTACTGTGACTTACAATCTTCGAGGGGGTGGTAGTGATCCAGGACTGGATCTAGTGTCGATGCACGGGATTTGCTACCTGTAAACACAAGAGATAACTAGTTAGAGAATACCCTATTTTCTTATTTATTAAAGTTGAGTGTCTGATTTTAAAACTGGTTAAAACGACGATGAAAAGGGTCCTAAATTTTTATATGGGCTATTTATGATAAAAATAGTTTTACTGCAAGAGGGAATATTTTTCTGAAGCCTATAGTAATTTTTATAATTTTTTAGAAACTCAAAACTAGTTTAAAAACCTGATTTATTCTACTAGTGCGTATCTTCCGTAATTTCTTACGGGAGCAATACAAGTCGGAATTACTCGAGTGAACAGTCAAAATGACCGTCTCGAAGATTACTTTCACATATAATTTTATCACATATTATTGTGAGTGAAAACAGCGAGTTACGATTTTTAGAAAGATTTATACGTATTTAAATTTTAGGTTCAAAAAACGATTCTGGGAAAAGTAGGCGTCTGCTCACAGTGAGACTAGCGCCATTGGGTCCGAAATATCGTTTCGGATTTTCTGGAGCTAGCCTCACATTTTTCTGGTCCCTGTATAATTAGTTATGGATTTATAATCCTTAAACCCTATTATTAATTAATTATAAAATAAAAAATACGAAATATTTCCGTATTTACGGAAATGCCACTGGGGGTTTTACCGTCGATACTTCGTATCGATCGCCGGAGGGGGCGGCTTACGGCGACGGCGGTCGAGCGGCGGTGGCGGAGCGACGTGGGGCGGCCTTCGGCGGCGACGGTGCGGCTCGGAGGGTCCCGGGGACGGTGCCAGAGCACGGCGGGCTGTCGGGAGCGGGAGCGGCGGTCTCGGGGTGTCGAAGCGGCTACAGCGGGTCGCCGGCGTTCGGAGGGGCGGCGGAGCGGTCGTGCGGGCGCTGCTGGGTCCGTCGGAGGCGTGGTCAGTGCAAGCGAGGGCGGCGGTTTCCGGTGGTGACGCGGGTGAAGGCGGAGGGAGGCGGGCGGGCTGCTGGGCGAGGAGCTCCGGGAGCTCGGGCGGGGTCGGGGCAGCTCGGCGACGCTCGTTGACGGCGGAGCGATGTGGGGCGTACGGCGGCGCTGGGGGAGCTCGGCGACGGAGAGGCCGGAGTGAGGGAGAGAGAGAGAGAGTGAAGCGGGCTGAGGGTATTTCGAATCTAAGGAGGAAGAGAGAGATACACAGTGTGCGTGTATGGTCAAGGGAGAAGGGGAGTTTAAATAGGGGTTACCTAATGGCAATCTTGTAATTAGTAGGGGACAAGTTAAAGAGGGTGGAGGGAGATGTTGGATCTGAATGAATTCAGATCCAACCAACAAGTCGGTTTGGTTTAAGAGGGGTAAAGTGATTAAGTAAAAAGTAAAAGTAGTTTAGTCATTGTAAAAACGTCATTAGCGATTGTAATTAGCAGGGCGGTGAAATACAGACACGTTTTCACAAACGACTCTGAAAAATTACGAAAACATATCCACAGGATCGTATCGATGCGAGGATCGCTAATACAAGATCCGTTTTGCGATTTGAGCTACGGAAATACAGGTTTTAGGCCAAAACGTTGAGGAAGCGGGTTTGCGGGTTCTAGGCTGAAATGATATCCGAAAATTATGAAATTAATGTGGGAAGCCTTAAATGATAATAGGATGCTACTGTAGAAGTTTGAAAACGTTTTGAAGACGTTTGAATAGAAAATAAATTCGTCGAATCAAAACGGTAATTTTGGGAGATGAATTTTAACAGGAATGTTTTGGGCATTTGAGAAAATCTGAAATTGCTGAAATATAATATGATAAGTCTAGTGTTCTAAAATATTTTTATAAGAATTTTTGAAATCAGTTTTGTTAGAAAATTCTTGACTAACATTTATAAAGTAAAATTTATTTTTTTAAAATACGTAAAAATAGGTAAATCGAAGTGTTGAAAATTACTGGTCGTTACACAACATAAAGTATGAGATATATGAAGGACCTATCGTCTAGTCTCTAAAAGAACACACAATGTTCATAAGGACTTCGTAAGTACCCTTGATCCTCCATCATGAAGAGCTAAAAATGCTTATACCATTGTCATTGCTTCAACCCATGGAGAGACTTCTTCAACCTATATGCAAGCCCATCACCTCTCTCATAGCCATCGAGTTGAGTCATATAGATCTCTTCTTTTAGCTCCTTATGTAAGAATGTTGTTTTGACATCTAGTTGCACCAGATCTAGGCCGAACTGTGCAACCAATGCCAATAGGATCCGAATAGAGCAATGCTTGACTACTGGAGAGAAGACCGCATTGTAGTTAATACATTCTCTTTGAGCATAGCCCTTCGCTACTGGTTGACCGCGAGAAGGACGCGCACGGGGCACGCCTTCCACTCTCAAGCGTAGGAGTGTCAATGCAATAAAAATAACCGGTGAGTACTGGGTCGGATCGCAGGGACAAGTCGTTCTATATTCACAAAATTGATCGATAAAGAAAAATAAAGTGTGCTACAACCACCTCGCTAACGGTTTATGAGTGGAAAAAAGTGTGGCGAAAATAAAAATCTACCTAAATTGGGATGGTTAGAGAACCAAATGAGGATGTAGGATAGCTAGGCGAGGAGCATGGGTTGTGGGTTCACTAAGATCGGCGTTAATCAAACTCTAATTACCCGCAATAACTCAATCGGTCATCCGGCTAAGGAAGCCCAATCGGAAAATTTAACATTCAAGCATACAATAGTTTGTAATATGGATGGACGTATCATCGAAGCACTAATCAAATTAAGAGCATGGTATTTTTCTCAAATTGTGACCTCTCTGGTCTTAACCAATCAAATTAACCCTAATGAAACATCCAATATTAACATGATAATTGTGCAAGAGGCAATTAGTGCAAGAATTAACAACCAATCTCAATGAGTCACAACCCAAGCAAATTAACACTACTCAATCATACTAAACATGAGATTTACAAACAAATTCATCACAAGTTTAATACAAAGAGAGATATCAAATTACAAAAGGGGAATAGAAGGATTTCACCCAAAATCTCTCCAAATGAAGCATCCCTTCCACTTTAGTGATCGCGCCCCGGGATACACACGCACCTGGGACAAGCGACTCGTAGTCTTACCGCAAGCGCACAGTGTAGCGGCGAGCGGGTATCGAACTCAGGGAGGAACAATGACAGTGTCTCTTTCCAATCACCTAGCTATCAAAATGGTCGAGAATAGTTTGTGATATAATGGTCGCAATCGTTCAATTATAGAAAGAAATTTCAATTAAAGAAAACGTCTAGGGATAGGGAATCCCCGCTACAGACCGTATCTCATCGTTGTGATTCGTAGGTTTCATCATTGCTAGACTTGAATCTTAGGTGAACTAGTCGCAACTAAATGTAGAACCAAGCTCATGCTCTTGCGCTATTGCTGGTCTATAGCAAACCTAGGGTAGGGCCCAATCTCTTGCAAACCCTAACCTAAGCCGCTAGCGTGAAGAACGACATCATCGTTCAATCGTATCTCGAGCCCACGCTCGTGCAAACTCGAGCTACGACCTAGGTTGAGATAGTTCCTACCCGTCCAATCTCTTGCAAACGGGTATTGGTATAGAATCACGATTGAAAACCCTAGCTTTGGTCCAATCTCTTGCAAACCAATTCTAGAGGAGTCCAATAATAAATCTAAATCGAATTTCTAGGGCTTCCTATCAATTGGGACCCAATCTCTTGCAAATCCCAATCGATATGAATCCCTAGCTATCCGTAATTAATCAATCCCAAACTAACCCTAATCAATTCTAGCAAGAATTTCACCAATTCATCACAATTTAGAAATAGGGTCTATATGGTTCATCCATACGCCCTAAGACGATAAAACTACTCACTAATCGTCATGCAATTCATAAGAAAATCAATAACAAAATCAACACAATTCATTGCAATAGAGAAATTATCAACAAAAATAGGGTTTTTAATAAGAAGAGAGACAAACCAATGAGAATCCAATAGCATCCAACAAAAGTAGCCTTTTTAATCTCTCCAAAAAGACTAAATCTAATGATCTAAAAAGCTCTCAAAAAGGCTGCCAAAAAGTATCAAAAAGTCCTCTCTAACTAGGGCAAAAACTGGGTTTAAATACCCCTCAAAATCGCCCAGAAAATCGTGACAAAAATGCCCCTGCGCAGCCCAGAAATCGCACTTTACGCAGCAGGCGGAGCGGCTCACTCGGCCGAGTGACAAATGTCACTCGGCCGAGTGACAAACCCTGTACATTTACAGTAAGTCGGGGATTTTCGGGGGTCTGTCTTCGGAAGTGACTCGGCCGAGTGGCTTTACTCACTCAGCCGAGGGGCATTCGGTACTCGGCCGAGTCGGAACCCTCAATCGACTGACGGATTCCAGTAAGTCGACTCCTTCGATGGGCGGATTTTCCCGTGCCACTCGGCCGAGGGGATATTCAACCTCGGTCGAGCGGTCTATCGTCACTCGACCGAGTGCACGCCGATATTCTTCTGTTGTGCGTGTCCGGTCTGGTCGGCCGAGTGGTCTTCTCTGCTCGGCCGAGTGAGTGCTTCACTCGGCCGAGTGACATGATGTAGATGCCCAATCTTCATCATTTCGCCTCCTCGTAGCTCCTACGAAATTCCTTCTTCTTCCACTTGTCTTCCATCGTCGAATAGCCCTCAAAAGAGCCTTGGGTGACACTCCGGAGTGGGTGCACATCCTCTTGATCTCAAACTCACTCCGAATCGCTCCATATCTCCTGAAATACGACAAAAACAAGAAATCGTGAAAAGCATCGCAATATTGTCGAATAATCGTGAAAAACGTGATATGAGCGATCAAAGTGGCATGCAAACATGCAGAAAAAGGGTGTAAAATATGGAGTGATCAAAATCCCCCAAGCTTACATGTTACTCGTCCTCGAGGAAGGTGAGTAAAAAGCGAACCCGACGTGCAAAATAATGGGAAAGAAGGAAAATAAAAATAAAAATAGAATAGAAAGCGAAGAAGTGGGGTGCTAGATCATTTTTCTCAGGACGTGGGTTTTTTTACTCATATAGCATACATCGAATATAGTACACATGCCAAAGATTTTTATCTCGATATCATAGTATAATGATGCATTCGAAATAGAAAACCCCAAAATATCAAAATAGCATGAAATATGGAATCATTCTAGGATTAACATTGTCTGAAGCATCTAAAACGGTATGCATAATCACAGATCACACATTTTTCAATTGAATGCTTTCTATATGGAGTATAAGAGATATCACACAATATGGAATAGTAAGAATAGAAAGGTATGGTTTTCATGAAATGAATGCTAAGTGTCGATTTCTGGATTTCGTGAAACTTTAGCAATCTCACCGAGTACAGAAGATTACTTAGCCTAGGTTGTCATGCACTGTCAAGTAGTCACTCTCTCATGCATCATTGGATCCTCTCCCCCAAGCTTATCCATAAGTGTGGTGGCATAAACAAATCAATATGTACATTCCCCATTTCTTTTGAAGCTCCAAAAAAAATAAAAATAAAAACAAAAGAGGGAAGAAAGAGAGAAAGAGTATGAGATGGGATCGTTTATAAACTTCTTTTCTCTTTTCTTTTCTTTTTCTCAATTTTTCTCTTTTTCTCTTTTTTTTGAATAAACTTATATACATAAGCGAATAAGCGATCTCAAATCAAAAGAGAGAAGGATGTACATGTATATTTTTTCTTTTTGATTTCGGGGAATTGGAGCATGGGATATAATAGCGGGGAAATGCCGATAATAGACTTGCTAGGGGGGTTCACCAATGAATTTCAAATAGAGAAATAATGCTCAAGATATGTGGAGAAAGAAATAAATGTATCGCTCGGTTCACTCTATAGGACGTGCACGACAACTTTCAGCAGAGTAATATAATCTACTCAGTTTAATCTCAAAAAGTAAACTAGTCCAGATATATCATCCTAGCAAACATTCAATCAACCTGAAGGTGAAGCGTACAATTCATGCAATAAGAAGTGATACGAGAAAGGAAAGCAGTACTCCAGATATAAGCAATCAATGCGTGAAGCTTGGTGTGTTTTCTATGAAAAGCATACATATGAATCATCAGACATCAGCTAATAACAGAATTTCATCCATATTCATACAGAAAAAGAGTGGGTTACTATTTCAAATGCAAAGCAGAACATAGCATATGATATCTGAAACAAGAGCTAGGACATGACAAAATAGCATGCATATAGAGGTAAGCAAACACCACGTCATCATCATCACAGAAAGTCATCTCTAGCAAAAGATGAAAGAGACAAAGATAAAAGAAAATAGAACTATATGTACAATGCAGGACACTCAAAAAAGATAAGAAAACGTGATGCATGATAAAAAAACGAAAAAGTGGTGAAAATAAGCGCAAAAGTGGAAAGAAAATGTGAGAAATCAAAAATAAAGGGCGGCAAAAAATAAAAAGTGTGAGAACTCACTCCCCCAAGCTGAAGTGCACAGTGTCCTCAATGTGCGAAGTGTAGCACACCGAGAGACGTGAAGTGGGTGGGGTGGGTGAGGATGCATGCATGATGAAAAAGAAAGAAAAACAAAAAGAAAATAAGATGTGAATGAATGTGATGCATGCAAAGATCAGTATGGTGCAAATATAAGTGTCCCCAAAAAAGTCTCTCCCTCACTCCCAAAAAGATATAAAAAGATATGATCAGAAAGGCACCAAAGTAGTACGTGGAGGAGGGGGGCAAAAATCACCAGGCCCAAGAACAAACGGGCAGCAAAACGACAAAAATATCAGAGGCATCAAGAGTGTGCCTAAGCTGGTGGTGGCGCTGCACCAGCACTGTCATGTGGCGGAGGTGGTGATGGAGGTGGTGGGCATGGTAGATGCTGGGTGGGTGTCGGTGGTGGAGGCAGACGCGCCAGAATCTGATTCAGGCAAGCCTGAATATCGGGAAGGATGTCGACGCGGGTCTGTACGGAACTGACTGTGGCGGAGAGAGCCCTAAAGTCCCCTCTAAGTCCATTAACAGCCCCCTCAAGAGAACGAATGCTCTGAACTAGAGTGTCGGGGGGTGGAGGAGCAGAGGGACGCACAGGTCTAACAGGTGAAGTGTGGGGCTGTCTCACGCGGGCAGTGTAGAGGACGGGTCTAGCAGGGTAGTGGGGTAGTGGTGCTGTGCTCACTACGTGATGCCCAGCCTCGGTGTGAGGCTGGGATGCAGGCTGTGTCGAAGCGGAAGCAGCAGTAGCAGAAGTGGAAGTCAAAATAGGTGACGAGGTGGCGGGAGAGGTCAGTGACGCAGATGTGGGGACAGAAGTCACGACGCTCTCGGTAAAGACAGGGGCGGTGGAGACCGAAAGGTCGACGACTGGGGAGGCTGTTAAGGGCACAAAAGATGACTCCCCAGGAGTCGTCGACAGTAATAGGGAAAGGGTCTCCACGGCAGCGGTAAAGGAAGACTCGTCGCTCTCAAGAATGGTGGGTGGACGCTCGGGGCTCAGTGTGGCAATGGGCTCGACGGAAATAGGCGCAGTGGTGGTGGTGGTGGACAACTCAGCTAAAGTGCTCCCGACACTAACAAACATGTGGACAGAGGTGTCGGGAGGTGCAGACAGTGCAGGCGCAGGCTGAGTGATCACGGGGTCGACAGGTGGTGCAGGGGGTGCCTGCTCAGCACCCTCGGGCTCAAGCACGTAGGCGACGGGATAAGAAGATCCATCGTTGGAATCCAGTCCCCGTGAACCGGTCCAATATGTGTCCGAGCGGGGCTCGGGAGAATCATGTAATCAACGCTGAAGGGACCGTGCAACCACACCCAGTGCTGACGACCGTGGGGACGAAGCATCTTCATCCGGGCCATAACATCTATCGAAAGCGTAGTGGGGCCCGGAGCTCGACGCAAGTCGTCAGGTAGGTCGACGCCGGTCATAAGTGCTAAAAGGATGATCAGACCGCCGCAACAGATAGGTGAGCGAGCGCTCACCGAAATGATAATGCGGTCTAAAAACCAACTGGCAATGTCGATCTCGACGGCGGGGACCAAATCTTCACTACCCCTATCTATAACCCTAGGGCGAGTCATCGCATAGAGCATGTAGAGCTCTGGCGTAGACATGGTCCCGGGCTCGTACCTCGCGAGGAAAGTAGTCGCCATAAGGCGCTGTGCAGTGCGGAGGCAGGGGCAGAGGATAGCAGATGCCTTGGCCCTACTAGGGTCAAAGCCGAGTGGGGATCCTATGATCCGTGTCCAGAAGGTGTGGGTGTCGAACGACGGGGTGGGATGTGTGTGGGAGCGTAGGCGCGGTCAGGGTCAGGGACGGCGGGCCACTGGAAAAATGCTCTACGCATGTCGAGAGTGATCGTGCACTCTCGATCCATCAGACGGAAGAAGCATCCTCCAGGGGTCCGGTCAATGGAACTGAGAACCTCTAGTGTCAAACGGATGTAAGTATCCACCGACACCGACAGAAAATCACGCCATCCCACGTTGTCGTACAACGTGAGAAGCCCCTCAAGTACCCCTAGGCAGTCTAGGTCAGCTAGGTGTGCAAACCTAGAGGGTACTATCGAGCGGTGGAAGATACACTCGAATCTGGCGCGGTGTGCGTCATTTCGAAACGTAATCCCCATCGGCCCGACGGCGGGAGCGGGTGGAGGGACGGGATCAGCAGGGATCGGCTGTGTAGGTGGTGGTGGGCTAGGTGGAGGAGAGTCCTCTCTAGCGGAAGAGGGACCGGGATCATCGGTCCTCTTCCGCTTCGAAGCGGCTCCCCGTGTACGTGGCCTAGTGCGCGACGGCATGTGTGTCGCGAGATGTGTCCCAACCAAATAAGTAATGCGACGTGCTAAATGGTGGAACGAGTATACCTGAACACGCCGCGAGAGCAATCAGTAGTGTGTGCGAAGAGACGCCTCCGCCGCGAAGCTCAAAGCGCGTCCAAAAACTCCCCAAAGCTCACCCAAGCTAGCCTGCAAATCAAACGATCAAATCAGCGAATAATATTCAATATATATGGGGGAGATATGGGATAATAGATAGATATGGAAATTAATTTGAATTTTGGGTTCACAGGCATACAAATCAAGAGAAATGGGGAGAAATGGGGTTTTTGGGGCAAAACAGGGGTGATCGGAGGCGGCACCGACGGTGGTGGGGTGGCCGGTCGTCGGCGGTCGACGGGGCGTCGATCGCCAGCGGGGGGGGCCGTCTCAGGCAGCGGCAAGGGCGAGGGCAAGTCGCAGTGGGCGAGGGAAGCGGAATCGACAGCGGGCTCGGGCGAAAAAATTGGGAAATTTTGAGTATCGTAAATCGCGCCCGCTGCCGCCGCTTATATAGGAAATGTTACGACTCGGCCGAGTGACAATGTCACTCGGCCGTGTGGCGTAAACTTAAAAAAAATTCAAATCCTCCTGGCCGCTTACGACTCGGCCGAGTGGCTTTGGTTCACTCGGCCGAAGGGAGAAACTCCACTCGGCCGAGTGACTCTGCCACTTAGCAATTCTTGAGCCAGGAGGGTATCTGTTTCACTCGGCCGAGTGATAAGGTACTCGGCCGAGTGGAAATTAAGACTAAAAGTTACAGAAAGTGACAGAGAGTTGGTCTGCAGAAACTTCCATGTTTGGTGCTCCACTCGGCCGAGTGGAGTCTTTGCTCGGCCGAGTGGTATAAGCTACTCGGCCGAGTGAAGTGCTGTTGTGATGACCCGTATTCAGCAATACCTATTTTCTACGTATTTTCTTAATTAATAATATTTTATAATGGTTTGTTAGGAGTTGAACATTAAAAATAGTTTCTAAATCATTTATAAAAAAATATATTTTATAGAACCAATATAGTTATAGCCTATTTTAGAGTATACAAACACCATCCTAGATCCTTAAGTGATTTTTATAATTATTTAAACCCAATTTTAACATTACAGCCGTAACAATTATTTTTCTAAGTAAACGTTTTCAAAATGATTTCAAACTTCTACAGAGTCATTCTATGATCATTTTGTGCTTCCCACATTAATTTCGTAATTTTCCGAAGTCGGATCAATAGAGAACCCGCAAACCCGCTTCCTAAACGTTTTGGCCCAAAACTCGTATTTCCGTAGTCCAAACTATGAAATGGACCTCGTAGTCACGATCCTCGTGACGATACGAACCCGTGACTATATTTTCGTAATTTTTCGGAGTCGTTTGATTTTAGGGGCAAAATCGTAATTTCACCATTTGTTTTCACTAATTACCGTTTTACTTTTCCCTAATTACTATCCTAATCACCCGTATTCTAGTCGGCAGATAGCTCCAAAACTCACATTTGGCAGCCCATGTGTTAGCTTTAGCTAGTCAAAAGCTAATCCTTGCATTAATATCATTTGACTAAATATTTAATACCCTCTTATTATTTAATTATTATCTTAACCTATTTAAACCCCTTACTCCTCTTCAATAATCATTCCCAGGCAAAACCCAAACCCACGCTGAACCCTCTCTTCTCCGTACCAAAACAATAACCCAGTGCCCCAACCCTTTAATCTCTCCCTCAAAAATAATCCCCAGGATCTCTCATCACACTCTCCCTCTCTCACCCACAGACTTTCTCTCTCTCACACCCTTCGTTTACGGCGAGACCTCCGCCTTCAACCGCCCGAAGCCGCACCAGCGCCGCCCCCGAGCTGCATCACCGTCGACGACCGTCTCCGATCACCCCGACAGCGCCCCACGCCGCCACCGGAGCTTCTCGAGCGCCGCCCAACCCCGCTCGCCTCTCCCCCGCCGTTCCCCGCTCCGAGCGCCGTCGACAGCCTCCGCTTCCACCGTGAACCGCCCCCACGAACTCAACGCCGTCGTCCGCCTTCGACCCGCCCCTCCAACTTGACAGCCTCCACCGCTGCCATCTCCCAGCGACCACGACCACCGGACCCCATCGCTCCGTCGAGCCCACGGCGACCCCGAGCGCCGACTGCCCTCTCCCGCTCACGGTGACCGCCCGAAACCCGCACCGCCGTCGTCTCCCTCCGACAGTCGCCTCCGCCGCAGAGATCGCCACCCCCGACACCGTGCACCCTGCCTCCGCCATCGCCGAAGTCCCGCCGCCGGTGAACGGAGATCGCAGACCCCGTCGCCTCTCCCTCCCGCTCTCGCCCTCTCTCTCTCTCTCTCGGGTAATAAACGGAGCGCTGAAGTTTCGTTTAAAAAATTAATACGTAATTAATACGTATTTTAATACGTATTTGGGTATTTACGTATATTTAATTAAATGCTATTATTGGATTTAAATTCATAGTAATTCGTACAGGGCTCAGAAAATTGCCAGACTAGTCCCAGAAAATCAGAAACGTCGAAACGAATCCATTGGCGCTAGTTTCATCGCCATAAGGCAAGTATATTTCTCACAGTGAATTTTTAAAGGCAAAACTTAAATAGGTTAAAATCCTTTTAAAATTCGTATCTTGCAATTTTTACACATACCGCTGTACGATAAAAATATATGTTACAGTACTTGTAAATACGATCGTTTTGACATCTTGTTTACAGAATTCCGACGTACGGTTTGCCCGGAATAAATCTTTGAAGATATGTTGTAATGATAAATTCTTGTTTTAAAAATCCTTTTAAAATTCGTAATCTGTGATTTTTACGTACACTTATGTACGATAAAAATATATGTCGTAGTACTAGTGAATACGATCATTTTGACACCTTGTTTGAAGAATTCTGATGTACGGTTTGCTCTAAACAATTCCTTGAACATATGTTTTAAAAATCATTTCTTGATTTAAAATTGCTTTTTGGCTATTTAAAATTGTTTAAAAATTGTTTAAAAATCTTGAAAAATAACTACTAGTCTTAGAAAGTATTTTAAGCAAATTTAAACTCTTTTGATTGGTTAAAATCATATCTTACCCGTTCTTTTATTTATTTAAGTGATCCTGATGTTTTCATTTAATCGAGTCGTGAAGTTGTGAACTTTCACGAGACTGTTGTACTGACTATTGGAACACCGAGATTGAATTGACTGAATGGAAGATGGAACTTCAACAATATTGAATGGAAGATGAAACTTCAACAATATTGAATGGAAGATGGAACTTCAACAATATTGAATGGAAGATGGAACTTTAATAATATAGAATGGAAGATGGAATTTCAATAATAAACAAATAGTACACGTTCTTTTGACCGGCACTAGACTTGACCTGGGATTGGGGTAGTCTATGATCACAAGTGTCACAGAATGACTGGATGCGCCATACTAAATTACCTCCAACACATTACGGGGGTTAGAACCTTGACCGTTGCCATATCGGAACGGTGGGTAAGCCTCGGAATTGCTCCCGTCGCAGGCTGCATGTTGGTTATCTCTAGTACTCTTGGACATGGACTTATCACTAGGATAGACTGGTTATTGATTATTGTTCTAACATCTTTTTCTACAGGTTGCTACAGTGTGTTTATTGAATGCTAAATTGTCACAGGTTACAGACGGCTTGCAAATTGTTATTGAATAATGAAATTGTTACATGTTGCAAATGATATTGCAAATGGCTATCAAATGATTAAATTGATGCAGGTTGCAAATGTTTAACTGATTTAACTGATTTAACTGCTTTAACTGTTTTAACTGCTTTAACTCTTTTAAGTTCAACTTATTACTGGTCTTTAACTCTTTTAAAGTTTAAACTTATTGCTTGTCTTTAAAGTTCAGCGTTGTTTAATTTAAATGTCTAACGTTTTGGTTTTGAGAATATCTTGCCGAGTATACCTCGCTGACGGACATTTCATTTTGTTGTTTTACGAAATGTCTGTCAGGTATCGATAGTGAGTTCTTTGAGGACACTACTGCAGGAGTCGAGCCATTGCTTGACGAGCACGTGGAGTACCTATCCACTGAAGATTAGACGATCCCCTTCGCGACTGTTTCTTTACATTTAAAATAATATGATTTGTGTACCTTGTTTGTATTGCTATACTAGGCCCAAGTTGTATCTTAAATATTGTACGCTGAATATGTAATAATGTTGTTTGAGCTGCTTCTTAAATTTGCATGCAAGGATTTGCAATTTTTATACAGACGCTTAGTGTGTTTAAACCAAGGAGGAAGAAAAGAAGAGGATTCCAAAAGAAAAGAAAAAAAAGTACTCCTCTTTGTTTTAAGCACATCGCGGACCCGCTCGCGTCCTCGCTCCCGGTAGAATGGGAAGCGGGGCGTGACAGGTTTTGGTGGCGGCCCATGCAGGTCATGCTTATGCAAATACTTTAAGATCGGTTTAAATGACATTAATATCTAAGTGTACAACTAGAATAGATTTATTCTAACCTACTTTACATTGCGGTTTATTTTGAAGTATGGCAGGTCGACCAGATACATACGACGGCACCAACAGTGACATCTTGAGTATCGTAAAGGAAATGCTGGAAATTCAACCACATATTCTCCACGAGGCTGCTGAACCGATAATCACTAGTATATCTGAACCTTTTCCCTCTACGTCAATTTGACACCCATCGCCTTTATTATCATTGCTAGCATACTTTATCGTGCTACATGTATTTGTCTTCATAGCATGTCCACTTCTTGATTTGGAAGTTTCCTATTACTTCTTATCGTAAAATTCGCAAAGAACTATTTCCATTGAACCTCATTACTTTTCGAACTCTTAACCCTTGCTTAGGAACTCGTGTTCCATTCTTAGTTATACCCTCTCTAGTAACCTATTTTGCTAGCAGTTATAGTTATTTTCATTGGATGAACCATCTACTCATTTCATCACCTTTCCTTCAGTTGATGATGGCACGCATATAAATGGTAATCTTCCTTCAATGGACCATGATACCGGTCAATGTGCTTGGCTAAAGTTTGTTGGATCGACCTAGCTAGACTGGGCATAAGTGATCCTGGCTTAGTCACTTCCCTGGCCGTGTCCGCTGGACCGCAAGGACGTGAATCATGATTATGTGACGTCATCGATCTTCTTCACTATCAACCTTCCTTTATCTTGATGACCTTTCGATTGACTTTGTTAAAATCTTTTCATTGCTTGAACCCTATCTACGTCTATTTTAAGGAGGGTAGCATTCGGTTTTCGATCATCCAAAGTTCAAGATCGACAACGAAGCAGATCGAAAGACGCTCAGAAGTATTTGAGGATGGTACTAGGAAATTGAGACGAGCCAAACCATGACTTGTAAGTGTAGACTGTTACGTCTTCTTCTTCTTTCTTGAGCTCGTATTTTCTATCCCCTACTTTCGTCTTATACCAGATTTTTCCATGGTTTGAATTCTTTTCCCACCTACTTTCTCTCCCCCTCTTTATTGCGTTTTGTCTGTTTCCTCTCCTCGAGCCCCGTTCCCACCTAACCTGGCCTACCCTACCCCACCCTGCCGACGACTTTCGGTGCCCCTCTTTTTCTTTAAAAGACCCTCTTCTTCCTCACCAAGCCAGCCCGTAGTTTCCCTACGTCGTATCGACTTCCACTCCTCTTCCCGGCCTCTTCCCCAAGCGAGCTCGAACCACCTCACCTCCAGTTCCTCCGACCTCACCCGAAGCTCCACCACCCCATCCTACTCCGGTGACACCTGCCACGTCAAGTAGTCGCAGCCACCATAGATCGACAACCACCGATGGCCCTCCGACGATATGTTTTGGGATTTTTGGCCTTGGCAACGACCCTCGCCGCCACCCTCGCTACCGCTGTGTGGCTGAGATCTTGGGAAGCCATGATCCTTGGGCTTCTCTTGAGCTCTCTGCCCTGGGTCTCACCCAGATTGATGTCCCGTTTAGGCTTCCTCTTGCGACTACTCTTTTTGGTTTGCGGAAAAGTGTGCTTTTGGTTGTTCATTTGTTGGGTGATGTTGGGTGTTGCGAATGTCAAGTATTGGTCTATGGAAGGAGTGATGGTGATGATTATTGGCATGATATTGGCCTTGGGAGTTGAAGTTGGATGTAAGCCTTGTGCTTGGCTCTGGATGAGAGCTTGGATCTTGCCTTATTGTGGGATATTATGGAGATTGATGGAAGGAATACTAGAAGTGAGTACTGATTTTGGGTGTTGGCCTTGTACTTACCTTTGGGCGTTGATTTGGACGTTAGCATGTGGTTGGGCATTATGGAGATTGATGTTGTTGGTACCCGTGGATTAGTCGATACATGCTATACATCTTTGGCTAGACCTAGTTAGTCACCAGTAGCATGAATAAAATTTATGGTCTTCCGTTTTTATAGCTTGCTACTGGCTTATCACCTCAGGTTCCAAGTTCGAACAGAGGTTGTCATCATAATAGCCCTCATTTTCATGTGATATTATTATCTCATATTAATTTTAGACTACTTGAGAAGTTAGAGTAACTTTTGTAATGCTACCAGTCTTAAGAATAGTTACGGAAGCTATGATGATGTCAATAGTATGTATTCATATAAAACATCTCTTGTTTTCTTGATGTTGTGATATCACATTATATTTCATGCTATTAACAACTTATTTTCTAAATTGTAATTTTCATCAAGTTTTCCATTTTCTCATTTATTTGCTTGAGCTTCCTAATAACATTAATTATTTTATTTTATAAAGTTTTGAGAAATTCCGAGGACGGAATTATTTTAAGGAGGGTAGAATGTGATGACCCGTATTCAGCAATACCTATTTTCTACGTATTTTCTTAATTAATAATATTTTATAATGGTTTGTTAGGAGTTGAACATTAAAAATAGTTTCTAAATCATTTATTAAAAAAATATATTTTATAGAACCAATATAGTTATAGCCTATTTTAGAGTATACAAACACCATCCTAGATCCTTAAATGATTTTTATAATTATTTAAACCCAATTTTAACATTACAGCCGTAACAATTATTTTTCTAAGTAAACGTTTTCAAAATGATTTCAAACTTCTACAGAGTCATTCTATGATCATTTTGTGCTTCCCACATTAATTTCGTAATTTTCCGAAGTCGGATCAATAGAGAACCCGCAAACCCGCTTCCTAAACGTTTTGGCCCAAAACTCGTATTTCCGTAGTCCAAACTATGAAATGGACCTCGTAGTCACGATCCTCGTGACGATACGAACCCGTGACTATATTTTCGTAATTTTTCGGAGTCGTTTGACTTTAGGGGCAAAATCGTAATTTCACCATTTGTTTTCACTAATTACCGTTTTACTTTTCCCTAATTACTATCCTAATCACCCGTATTCTAGTCGGCAGATAGCTCCAAAACTCACATTTGGCAGCCCATGTGTTAGCTTTAGCTAGTCAAAAGCTAATCCTTGCATTAATATCATTTGACTAAATATTTAATACCCTCTTATTATTTAATTATTATCTTAACCTATTTAAACCCCTTACTCCTCTTCAATAATCATTCCCAGGCAAAACCCAAACCCACGCTGAACCCTCTCTTCTCCGTACCAAAACAATAACCCAGTGCCCCAACCCTTTAATCTCTCCCTCAAAAATAATCCCCAGGATCTCTCATCACACTCTCCCTCTCTCACCCACAGACTTTCTCTCTCACACCCTTCGTTTACGGCGAGACCTCCGCCTTCGACCGCCCGAAGCCGCACCAGCGCCGCCCCCGAGCTGCATCACCGTCGACGACCGTCTCCGATCACCCCGACAGCGCCCCACGTCGCCACCGGAGCTTCTCGAGCGCCGCCTAGCCCCGCTCGCCTCTCCCCCGCCGTTCCCCGCTCCGAGCGCCGTCGACAGCCTCCGCTTCCACCGTGAACCGCCCCCACGAACTCAACGCCGTCGTCCGCCTTCGACCCGCCCCTCCACCGTGACAGCCTCCGCCGCTGCCATCTCCCAGCGACCCCGACCACCGGACCCCGTCGCTCCGTCGAGCCCACGGCGACCCCGAGCGCCGACTGCCCTCTCCCGCTCACGGTGACCGCCCGAAACCCGCACCGCCGTCGTCTCCCTCCGACAGTCGCCTCCGCCGCAGAGATCGCCACCCCCGACACCGTGCACCCTGCCTCCGCCATCGCCGAAGTCCCGCCGCCGGTGAACGGAGATCGCAGACCCCGTCGCCGCTCCCTCCCGCTCTCGCCCTCTCTCTCTCTCGCGGGTAATAAACGGAGCGCTGAAGTTTCGTTTAAAAAATTAATACGTAATTAATACGTATTTTAATACGTATTTGGGTATTTACGTATATTTAATTAAATGCTATTATTGGATTTAAATTCATAGTAATTCGTACAGGGCTCAGAAAATTGCCAGACTAGTCCCAGAAAATCAGAAACGTCGAAATGAATCCATTGGCGCTAGTTTCATCGCCATAAGGCAAGTATATTTCTCACAGTGAATTTTTAAAGGCAAAACTTAAATAGGTTAAAATCCTTTTAAAATTCGTATCTTGCAATTTTTACACATACCGCTGTACGATAAAAATATATGTTACAGTACTTGTAAATACGATCGTTTTGACATCTTGTTTACAGAATTCCGACGTACGGTTTGCCCGGAATAAATCTTTGAAGATATGTTGTAATGATAAATTCTTGTTTTAAAAATCCTTTTAAAATTCGTAATCTGTGATTTTTACGTACACTTATGTACGATAAAAATATATGTCGTAGTACTAGTGAATACGATCATTTTGACACCTTGTTTGAAGAATTCTGATGTACGGTTTGCTCTAAACAATTCCTTGAACATATGTTTTAAAAATCATTTCTTGATTTAAAATTGCTTTTTGGCTATTTAAAATTGTTTAAAAATTGTTTAAAAATCTTGAAAAATAACTACTAGTCTTAGAAAGTATTTTAAGCAAATTTAAACTCTTTTGATTGGTTAAAATCATATCTTACCCGTTCTTTTATTTATTTAAGTGATCCTGATGTTTTCATTTAATCGAGTCGTGAAGTTGTGAACTTTCACGAGACTGTTGTACTGACTATTGGAACACCGAGATTGAATTGACTGAATGGAAGATGGAACTTCAACAATATTGAATGGAAGATGAAACTTCAACAATATTGAATGGAAGATGGAACTTCAACAATATTGAATGGAAGATGGAACTTTAATAATATAGAATGGAAGATGGAATTTCAATAATAAACAAATAGTACACGTTCTTTTGACCGGCACTAGACTTGACCTGGGATTGGGGTAGTCTATGATCACAAGTGTCACAGAATGACTGGATGCGCCATACTAAATTACCTCCAACACATTACGGGGGTTAGAACCTTGACCGTTGCCATATCGGAACGGTGGGTAAGCCTCGGAATTGCTCCCGTCGCAGGCTGCATGTTGGTTATCTCTAGTACTCTTGGACATGGACTTATCACTAGGATAGACTGGTTATTGATTATTGTTCTAACATCTTTTTCTACAGGTTGCTACAGTGTGTTTATTGAATGCTAAATTGTCACAGGTTACAGACGGCTTGCAAATTGTTATTGAATAATGAAATTGTTACAGGTTGCAAATGATATTGCAAATGGCTATCAAATGATTAAATTGATGCAGGTTGCAAATGTTTAACTGATTTAACTGCTTTAACTGTTTTAACTGCTTTAACTCTTTTAAGTTCAACTTATTACTGGTCTTTAACTCTTTTAAAGTTTAAACTTATTGCTTGTCTTTAAAGTTCAGCGTTGTTTAATTTAAATGTCTAACGTTTTGGTTTTGAGAATATCTTGCCGAGTATACCTCGCTGACGGACATTTCATTTTGTTGTTTTACGAAATGTCCGTCAGGTATCGATAGTGAGTTCTTTGAGGACACTACTGCAGGAGTCGAGCCATTGCTTGATGAGCACGTGGAGTACCTATCCACTGAAGATTAGACGATCCCCTTCGCGACTGTTTCTTTACATTTAAAATAATGTTATTTGTGTACCTTGTTTGTATTGCTATACTAGGCCCAAGTTGTATCTTAAATATTGTACGCTGAATATGTAATAATGTTGTTTGAGCTGCTTCTTAAATTTGCATGCAAGGATCTGCAATTTTTATACAGACGCTTAGTGTGTTTAAACCAAGGAGGAAAAAAAGAAGAGGATTCCAAAAGAAAAGGAAAAAAAGCACATCGCGGACCCGCTCGCGTCCTTGCTCCCGGTAGAATGGGAAGCGGGGCATGACAGCTGTTTTCTGCATCGGCTCTCTGTTTTCACTCCAGTCTCTGTTTTTCTTCTTCCAGTCTATTTCTTCCTCCTCCTAAGGCCTGAGCGCGTCCCAGGAGCGCTCTTCCTTTGTCACGCCCCGCTTCCCAAAATGGACGGAAGCGAAACGTGACGAGGCCCGATTAGGCCAGAGCTTAGAAGCTCAGACCCAATAAGCGTCTGTAGAGGTACCATTTTAAAAGATTTTCAGGTTCTTGCATTTAATATAGTTCGAAACAACAAAAGTACAGAAAGGAAGTTGCATTCATTAAATAGAGATATAATATCCAACTGGTACAAAGTCTGAAAGAAGCCTAAGTGTGGCAACAAACTATCTAAAAGAAAACTGAAGTAGTAACCTCTGAAAGTGGCGACTAAAAAGACCTCAAGGTCTGGTCCTTGTCAGGTACATACTTTGATGTCGACGTCCTCGGCTCCACGTACTCCAGCGAGTACGCCTCGTCCACGATCTCTGGCTGAACACCTGACGTACAGCACCCAAGAAAAAGGAACTGTACGTCAGGTAAAGTCTACAAGAAGGGTTAGACTTTACTGCAAGTGCACCGAACTTTAAACAACGGTTTACTGGTTGATTAGCATGCTGAGGTTCTTTTACACAACAGTTTACTGGTTGATTAGCATGCTGAGGTTATAACAGAGTAACACGACAGGAAGTAACGCAGCAGGGAAGTAAAAACGGGACAAGTAGTAGTCGTAGCGTGTGCTACCAACTACGGGACTAACCTACAGGTGTCAAGACATGACGTGACGTGATGGAAACAAGGCAGGACAAGACAAGTGAGACACGAAAGGGTTCACGCCTTACGGTTCGAGGGGGATCAGACCCTCTTGCCGTGCGCACGCTCAACCCAACCCCAAACCCCAAGACATGACACCAGTACAAGGGATCACTCGCTCTAGCTTGGCGAGTGCCCTATTGCCCGCAGGCTGAGAATCAGTACAAGGGATCACTCTCTCTAGCTTGGAGAGTGCCCTATTGCCCTCGGGCTGTGTATCAGTACAAGGGATCACCCTCTCAACTTGGAGAGTGCCCTATTGCCCGCAGGCTGTGAATCAGTACAAGGGATCACTCGGCGAGTGCCCTATTTCCCAGCGGGCTGTGCAAGACGGGACGTGACATGACACGACAGGAAGGGTTATTCTAGGGTGTCCACACACACGCACACACATGGTAGCCCTACAGCATCAAAAGTTGTTGTTGTCAGGCTCAGACTTCGTCGTCAAGTTTGAGCCGTCAGGAGTCGTCCCGGACGCTATCATTTCACGTCCGGTTCTATACATTCACAGTCTAACAGTTCTAGCAATCTAAGACCAAAGCAGGGTCAAAAACGCAAGTGGGTACACTTGCCTTAAATGGCGAGCGTGTTGTCCTCTCGAAGCGTCTCGTCCAAGCGTCTCGTCTGCAGAAGTCCGTCTGAAATATCGCCACGGCGACGATGTCAGGTCTCAAATTCATCAAGTCCTATTAGGTTTCGTTTCTAGGTTTTCGGGACTATCCTATTTGTCAAAAGTCACTTTTTTATGTTCAGCCTAATCGATGATCTATCCTATGTGCACAGTCAACAAAGTCCGTTCGTCGATTTTCTATGTTCAAACAACATTTTACAGGAGCCGGAAAGTAAATCTAGTTCAAGTTGACGGTTTTTAGTTTAGGGTTCAGTCAGCTATTGTGTGGGTTTCTACGAGTTTCGGGGAACCAACCTGAACCGGAGTTTGCTGTAGATTGGATGTCGGGTCTGATCGGAGAACTCCTCAGCTTCAGATCTGGTCCTCGCACGTCTCTCCAAAAGTTCGAACTTGCGACGAAGGCCTACGACGTGTCGCAACGTCGTAGACGGCAAATCCGCGAAGTAGCACGTCCAAGTGGGGCCCACAGCAGTGCTAGGGGTCCAAGGGGGCCCACAACACCTCAGGAGCACTTGGGGGGCCCACCACAGGAGTTGGTGTGGGAGAAATGATGTTGCGACGAAGTTCGATCGGTCGGAGTTGGTCGGTGCGGGGGTTCCTCTCGGTCAGACCGAGAGGGGCTCTCGGTCGTGCAAGTTGCAGCGCAGCGGGGTCGGGAGCTTGGGCGGTGCGAGGGATTTTGTCGGTCAGACCGACAGATCCCGTCGGTCGCAGTGGGGCGGCCAAGCTGCAACGTTGCAGCTTGCAACGAAGCGGAGCAGCGTGGGCTGTTCTCTCGGTCGGAGCGGGGAGCGGCTTCGGTCAGGCGCTAGCGGGTGCGGAGCGGTGGCAACGAAGCGGGGTGCGGAGCGGGCGCTCGGTCTGACCGAGCGGTGCTCTCGGTCGGAGCGGGCGACAACGGGGGGGGGCGATGCAGCAGGCTGTGCGAGCGGCGATGCGGGGGCTTGCTCCGGTCGTGCGCTAGGATTTGCGGGGGAGAGCTCCGGTCGTGCACGTTGCGATCGTCGCAACGTTGCGACGAACGTCGGGAAGGGGTTTTTGACGGCTAGGGTTTTGAGCAATGACGAAATAACTTTGCCTAGGGCTAATTTAAATAGGTTAGAGCTAGGGTTAGGGTTAGGGTTCGGAAAAACTTTTTTAAAATAATTAATTTAGTTAAAATTACTCTCCTCTCCCTCACGCGAAATGGGTGCGGCCAAAAATTCTAAAATTTTGCCTAAAAATTCCTTAATACGTTATTATAATATAGGAATTTTATTGTAATTAAAACTTTTATAAAAATAGGTTTTAAAATTATTTAAAACTTTCAAAAAAATGGAAAATAGGTCAAATTAAGTCCAAAAATTTTGAAATAATTTTGGGGTGTTCGGGACGACTAAAGAAAGAGAGTGGAGAAGACGGATCTAAATTTTGACGTCGAGAGACGAAACTAAAATTCGAAACGTCTCGCGTCAAAGCAGAAAGTCGCGACGTTGCATCAAATAAGTTAGTATCGTGGAAGAACGACTCGAGATATGTCGTTCCAAAGTTGATCCACAATCCAATACTTTCAGAGACGATCACGACGACATATCACACAAAAACGTTCAAAAACAAATAAAGTCTAAAATAAACACGTGCACGATCAAAAAACACGTGCACGAAGAAGGTACGATAGAAACAGGCCGTTACATTCTACCCACCTTAGAAATGATTCCGCCCTCGGAATCACTCACACTAGTTATAATATCACCCATATAACCTTATACCCGCAACTATCATATCTACCCATAAAGATTTCTAATCCCGTAACTTCGAACAACATTCCTTAATAATCCCTCATAATCCATCTTTTCACTGGGCAAAGCCACGACTAAACTCACCTCCTAATAATATAGATCCACCACTACCGTTCCAATTTCCAACTCCAAGTTCTCATAAAAATAATAATCATCTTCTGATATCGTACCACTCCACTAAACATCATCATCGCTCATTAATATTTTTTTTTTCTTTTTTTTTGAATTTCTAAATCTTTTCCCAACATTAATAAATCTCCAAAAAGAGATTCTAGCCATCCACCAATCCAAGACAAAAACACTTGTCTATCCTATAATACCTTCACCAATCAGCAATCGTCGTGTCTTCAATACTTTCTCGTCATATCTCCCCATAAATTCATCCACCAAATAATTGATCTGTCAGAATTACCCCTCATCCTACTCACTATAACTAATCCCAACCAACATTAAGTCCGACTGCCTAATCATCCATTTATCTCCACACGTCGTGTTATTCTCAAAGTCTTCTCACGTCAATTCATCAATCCGTCTCAATGCTAATATAAGCTCTACTCAATCTCATGATCACCCTAACTCATACTATTCTCCGCAGTTACTCCTATCTACTACCCGTCTAAGCCTCAAGTCTGTTGAGTTCTCATCTCCTCGTATAATTTCATCCGACCAGAATTTCTCATTGAGTCCGTCTCACATCGGTATTTTAAATAGGTCTGAGACAGTTCATTCTTTTCATCCAAAAAAATATTCTAATCCATCATCCTTGCATTCCTAAAGTCAATCAATCATTGACATAATAAAACTCATCTCACTCCAAGCCTACTTGCAAACAAAATCCTATAACGATAATAGCTAGTCCCAATTAATATAACAACCATAAACACGAAAACTTTCTTTAAGGGAGAAGAAGAGAAGAGAAAGAGGGACTTAAGGCCAAGGAAATATTTTAAAACATTTGGAAAAAGAACGTGCGGTGTTGCGGTAATGGGTGAGGGAGGTTAAGTGATTTGTGATCTTGTGAGCTAGTTTTAAAACTTTAAAGATTTGGTTTTAAAAAAAACAAAGTTTTGATATGATTCACATACAACCAAGATAAACCATTCATTAAAATTAAAACTCAGTCTAAGGATCTGCCTGCGATGACACCATTCATATAAGTATGAATACCGTCATTCAGACAACTTCCAGCATACCATGGTTAACACTGAGTACACATTCAAGACACAAGAGACAAACATCAGGATCCTAAAGATGACACACTCATACAGGTCTACACACTCTACCTATACTCAGGCACTGCAACGACATCACCTACCAGAGGGCCTACTCCTAAACTGGAGATAGCATGGATAACTACAAGGTCTAATGTCTAGATAAAAGAAGGAAAGAAAACTAAATCAAAAGCAGAACGAAATAAGATCGGAAGGAACGAGTTCAAATAAGGCAAGATAAGGAGGTAGTTGGTTGGGTGGAAAACGATTGTTTTGCAAATGGAAATAAGTTTTCACAAAGATTTTGAAATGTGGTCACGAGGAACATAGAACAGATATGATAATAATAATAAAAATAATTGAAGTTCCACCTAGTCCAGAAAATATTTTAAAAGTATGAACTGTAAGTGATTTAGAAATAGATCTGGTAGCCCAGAAAAATGTAAATTGAATTATCAAAATGTTAACACGGTTTTAAAAATGAAAATATGAAAGATACCGATTTGAAATAATTTCCAGATATTAACTTGAAAATTGACGACCAAGGAGATTTCAAAATCTAAGAAGGAACTTTTAATCGAAAAGCAATAAATTTTAAATATATATAATAAAGGGTTTTCAAGGAAGTTAAACCGAGCGAAGAATTTAATAATGGGTTTCGAAAACAAGAAATAAAGGAAATAAAAGTGGGATGAGGTAGCGATTGTTTTGTAAATGAAAATGAATTTAAACAAAGGTTCTTGAAGTATGAGCACGATGAACATAGAGATGTTTATATGTAAGAAATTTAAAATCCCCCTTTGTTTTAGAAAAATATTCTAAAGTACGTACGTAAATGGTTAAAATAAATTTCGTAGGTAGAAAAATGATATATTGAATTCCCGAAATGATAACAAAGTTTTAAAACTAAAATACGATGGATACTGATTCGAAAATAAGTATGAGGTCGTAACTTAAAACTTTCACGACCGAAAGGTTTCAAAATTTGCGAAAGAATTTTAACTCAACCGAAGATAAGAAATTTTAAATAATTAATAAAAGTTTTCAAAGAAGTCAAACTGGGCGGAGAATTTAATAATAAATTTCGAAAATACTTTTAAAGGAAGCAGGTTTTGGGAAAGGGAAAAATTCGAAAATAAGTACAAGATAGTAGAAATAAATTGTGTAGTTTATAAAAGTAATATATATATTTTAGAAACAAGGCAAATAAAAACTGAATTTGAGGAATAATGATTTAAGACGAGTGCGAGATATTGACTTGAAATTTTTTTTTACGTCCAAGAAAGCTCCAAGTCAATTAAAAGTTTTAACTCGATCCAAAACAGCAAATTTTAAATATATAATATAGGGGTTTTCAAAGAAATCAATCTGGAGCGAAAACTTAATAAGGAAAGTCGAAAATAATTTTAGAGGAGGTAGAATTGGTCAGGGAAGGGATTCGAAGGATTGATGATGATCGTCAGGAAACGATCACGAGAATCGAGAGAAAGGAAAAATGATCGCATGAAGATTACGCGTAAGATATGAATCGTGAAGAGCTACGATGGGACTCTATGGTCGATAGCACAAAATTTGCAAGGATCAGAGGGATGCTAGAGGACAAGGGTTCTAATCATCGGGTTGCCTAGAGATTTAGGATAACTCAGCTCTAAGACTTCCTATGAGCTAGAATATAATCAGAATCTAAAGAGAGGGTTCCTAAGAGAATCGAGGTTACGTTCTGCTGGGCCCGAAGTCGATGGAGTTGGGCGAGCGACTAACTGAAAGAAGGACTCTAGGTATCTAATACGATCAGAATCAAATGGGGATGCTAAAATAGTCTAGGACGAGGACGACTAAATCTTAACCAAGGCATCCGACTATCAACCTGGGACGTCTACCTAAGTCTTCCTACTATCTAAGACTGGGAAACTAATTCAGACTTGTACGTGGATATCAAATGAATGCGGTACTTTTATTGTTCCGAACTTTTGCAAGACCTAGATGGGCCACCACTAAAACCTGTCACGCCCCGCTTCCCAAAATGGACGGAAGCGAAACGTGACGAGGCCCGCTTAGGCCAGAGCTTAGAAGCTCGGACCCAATAAGCGTCTGTAGAGGTACCATTTTAAAAGATTTTCAGGTTCTTGCATTTAATATAGTTCGAAACAACAAAATTACAGAAAGGAAGTTGCATTCATTAAATAAAGATATAATATCCAACTGGTACAAAGTCTGAAAGAAGCCTAAGCGTGGCAACAAACTATCTAAAAGAAAACTGAAGTAGTAACCTCTGAAAGTGGCGACTAAAAAGACCTCAAGGTCTGGTCCTTGTCAGGTACATACTTTGATGTCGACGTCCTCGGCTCCACGTACTCCAGCGAGTACGCCTCGTCCACGATCTCTGGCTGAACACCTGACGTACAGCACCCAAGAAAAAGGAACTGTACGTTAGGTAAAGTCTACAAGAAGGGTTAGACTTTACTGCAAGTGCACCGAACTTTAAACAACGGTTTACTGGTTGATTAGCATGCTGAGGTTCTTTTACACAACAGTTTACTGGTTGATTAGCATGCTGAGGTTATAACAGAGTAACACGACAGGAAGTAACGCAGCAGGGAAGTAAAAACGGGACAAGTAGTAGTCGTAGCGTGTGCTACCAACTACGGGACTAACCTACAGGTGTCAAGACATGACGTGACGTGACGAAAACAAGGCAGGACAAGACAAGTGAGACACGAAAGGGTTCACGCCTTACGGTTCGAGGGGGATCAGACACTCTTGTCGTGCGCACGCTCAACCCAACCCCAAACCACAAGACAAGACAAGACATGACACCAGTACAAGGGATCACTCGCTCTAGCTTGGCGAGCGCCCTATTGCCCGTAGGCTGAGAATCAGTACAAGGGATCACTCTCTCTAGCTTGGAGAGTGCCCTATTGCCCTCGGGCTGTGTATCAGTACAAGGGATCACCCTCTCAACTTGGAGAGTGCCCTATTGCCCGCAGGCTGTGAATCAGTACAAGGGATCACTCGGCGAGTGCCCTATTGCCCAGCGGGCTGTGCAAGACGGGACGTGACATGACACGACAGGAAGGGTTATTCTAGGGTGTCCACACACACGCACACACATGGTAGCCCTACAGCATCAAAAGTTGTTGTTGTCAGGCTCAGACTTCGTCGTCAAGTTTGAGCCGTCAGGAGTCGTCCCGGACGCTATCATTTCACGTCCGGTTCTATACATTCACAGTCTAACAGTTCTAGCAATCTAAGACCAAAGCACGGTCAAAAACGCAAGTGGGTACACTTGCCTTAAATGGCGAGCGTGTCGTCCTCTCGAAGCGTCTTGTCCAAGCGTCTCATCCAAGCGTCTCGTCTACAGAAGTCCGTCTGAAATATCGCCACGGCGACGATGTCAGGTCTCAAATTCATCAAGTCCTATTAGGTTTCGTTTCTAGGTTTTCGGGACTATCCTATTTGTCAAAAGTCACTTTTTGATGTTCAGCCTAATCGACGATCTATCCTATGTGCACAGTCAACAAAGTCCGTTCGTCGATTTTCTATGTTCAAACAACATTTTACAGGAGCTGGAAAGTAAATTTAGTTCAAGTTGACGGTTTTTAGTTTAGGGTTCAGTCAGCTATTGTGGGGGTTTCTACGAGTTTCGGGGAACCAACCTGAACCGGAGTTTGCTGTAGATTGGATGTCGGGTCTGATCGGAGAACTCCTCAGCTTCAGATCTGGTCCTCGCACGTCTCTCCAAAAGTTCGAACTTGCGACGAAGGCCTACGACGTGTCGCAACGTCGTAGACGGCAAATCCGCGAAGTAGCACGTCCAAGTGGGGCCCACAGCAGTGCTAGGGGTCCAAGGGGGCCCACAACACCTCAGGAGCACTTGGGGGGCCCACCACAGGAGTTGGTGTGGGAGAAATGATGTTGCGACGAAGTTCGATCGGTCGGACTTGGTCGGTGCGGGGGTTCCTCTCGGTCAGACCGAGAGGGGCTCTCGGTCGTGCAAGTTGCAGCGCAGCGGGGTCGGGAGCTTGGGCGGTGCGAGGGATTTTGTCGGTCAGACCGACAGATCCCGTCGGTCACAGCGGGGCGGCCAAGCTGCAACGTTGCAGCTTGCAACGAAGCGGAGCAGCGCGGGCTGTTCTCTCGGTCGGAGCGGGGAGCGGCTTCGGTCAGGCGCTAGCGGGTGCGGAGCGGTGGCAACGAAGCGGGGTGCGGAGCGGGCGCTCGGTCTGACCGAGCGGTGCTCTCGGTCGGAGCGGGCGACAACGGGGGGGGCGATGCAGCGGGCTGTGCGAGCGGCGATGCGGGGGCTTGCTCCGGTCGTGCGCTAGGATTTGCGGGGGAGAGCTCCGGTCGTGCACGTTGCGATCGTCGCAACGTTGCGACGAACGTCGGGAAGGGGTTTTTGACGGCTAGGGTTTTGAGCAATGACGAAATAACTTTGCCTAGGGCTAATTTAAATAGGTTAGAGCTAGGGTTAGGGTTAGGGTTCGGAAAAACTTTATTAAAATAATTTAAAATAATTAATTTAGTTAAAATTACTCTCCTCTCCCTCACGCGAAATGGGTGCGGCCAAAAATTCTAAAATTTTGCCTAAAAATTCCTTAATACGTTATTATAATATAGGAATTTTATTGCAATTAAAAATTTTATAAAAATAGGTTTTAAAATTATTTAAAACTTTCAAAAAAATGGAAAATAGGTCAAATTAAGTCCAAAAATTGTGAAATAATTCTGGGGTGTTCAGGACGACTAAAGAAAGAGAGTGGAGAAGAAGGATCTAAATTTCGACGTCGAGAGACGAAACTAAAATTCGAAACGTCTCGCGTCAAAGCAGAAAGTCGCGACGTTGCATCAAATAAGTTAGTATCGCGGAAGAACGACTCGAGATATGTCGTTCCAAAGTTGATCCACAATCCAATACTTTCAGAGACGATCACGACGACATATCACACAAAAACGTTCAAAAACAAATAAAGTCTAAAATAAACACGTGCACGATCAAAAAGCACGTGCACGAAGAAGGTACGATAGAAACAGGCCGTTACATCCTTGCCTCGGTCATCCTCCATATGAGTGAACTCCCTTTCTCCTTCTCATGTCATGAAAATTAGGACCCGTTGTCACGATTTTCATGGACATTAGACTCTAAACACTAATAAAAGTCTAAACCAAAAATGAAAATAAAATAAAAACAATGCAAGAACCGTCGGGTTGCCTCCCGACAAGCGCTCGTTTAAGGTCATGAGCTCGACCCCTTTAGATATTCGTTTAGCTCGTGATGTTGGGCGCATACGAGATACGCCCGTCAAATTTGCCGGGAAGGCCACTTGGATTTGGGTCGTGATGATCATTGGTCTTCCTCGGTGCCCCCTCATCATGGGTAATGTTGGGGGATAAGTCCCCCAAGCTTGAGCTAGTTCTTATCTTCTTCTTGGCCGGTGACACCGATCTCCTATTCGGTGGAGCTTTCTTTGGTTTCTTGGCCGTTGAGAGCTTGCAAAGCTCTCGTATTCTTGCGACATCAGCGTCGCCTTCGTCATCGTCCGTGGAGCTATCTGGAGGGTCCTCCAACTTCTCTTCATCGCTAGAAGCTTGGCCTTCTTCGAAGCCATCGTCATGGAGAGCGCCAATAGAGTGGGGTATAGCTTCTTCAATCACTTCATCGAGGAGGTATGAAAGATCGTGGGGATGTCCCTTGAGTAGATACACGAGATCTACTTCGCCGGAGGGGACTCCTTCGGAATAATGCTTGAGCAGTTGTCCATTCACCTTGAATATGGCTCCGTCTTTCCCTTCCAATTCAAAGGCCCCCCGGTTGTATGTGTTTAATATTGAATGGTCCGGACCATCGCGATCTCAACTTTCCGGGAAAGAGTCGGAGCCGGGAATTGAATAGGACTTTATCTCCGACCTTGAAATCCGTAACGGTGATGCGTGCGTCGTGGAGGATTCGAGTCCTTTCCTTATAAATCCTTGAGCTCTCATAAGCATCTCGTCTAATCTCATCAAGCTCATTAATATCTAAGAGTCGCCTCACCACCGCACTCTTGTAATCATAATTGAATGTCTTAATAGCCCAATATGCGCGGTGCTCCAACTCTACCGGCAAGTGACAATCTTTTCCATAAACAAGTCGGTACGGTGTGGTGTCAATTGGAGTGCGAAAAGCCGTGCGATAAGCCCATAGTGCATCATTCAACTTCATTGACCAATCTTTTCTAGATCTATCTACGGTCTTTTCTAGAATTTGCTTGATTTCTCGGTTTGACACCTCCACTTGGCCACTCGTCTGAGGGTGGTATGCCATCCCAACTCTGTGATTCACCCCATATCTTTTCAACATGGCTTCAAATTTGTTTTCTATAAAGTGGCTTCCCCCATCGCTTATCAAAGTACGAGGCACCCCAAAGCGTGTGAAGATGTTTTGCTTGAAAAACTTGGACACCACCCTCGCATCATTAGTAGGGGTCGCAATGGCTTCCACCCATTTAGAGACGTAATCCACGGGTAATAAGATGTACTTGTTTCCCTTGCTTGACGGAAAAGGTCCCATGAAGTCCACTCCCCAACAATCAAATAGGTCGATTTCTAGAATGGGCCTCATCGGCATCTCGTTTCGCCTTGATATGTTCCCGGTTCGTTGGCATCTATCACATCCCTTGACGAAGTCATGCGTATCCTTTAATATGGTCGGCCAAAAGAATCCCATTGCAATATCTTAGCGGTGGTCTTAGATGAGGCGTGATGTCCTCTGCATGGCATACTATGGCAATGCAAGATGATTGACGTGGCTTCCTCATTGGAAACACATCTCCGAATAACACCATCCTTGCAAATCTTGAAGAGATACGGATCTTCCCAAAAATAGCTTCGGACTTCGTGCATAAATCTTCTCTTTTGTTGCGTGGGCATCCCACATGGTTTTATCCCACAAGCCAAATAATTAACGAGATCCGCATACCAAGGCACCTCTCCGGATTTTATGGCGAATAGCCTCTCGTCGACAAAGGTGTCATCGATTGGCAAGCTCTCATCCTCCTTGTTGCGAACAAGTCTAGATAAGTGGTCTGCCACAACGTTGTCCGTTCCCTTCTTGTCTCTAATCTCCAAGTCAAATTCTTGCAACAAAAGTATCCATCTTATCAATCTTGGTTTTGCCTCTTTCTTGCTTAGAAGATACTTCAATGCCGCATGGTCGGTGTGGACAATAACCTTGGATCCAAGGAGGTAGAAACGAAACTTCACGATGGAGTAGACAATCGCTAAAAGCTCTTTCTCGGTGGTAGTATAATTTTTCTGCGCATCGTCCAATGTTTTGCTAGCATAGAATATAGCATGGAGCTTTTTGTCTTTCCTTTGTCCTAGCACCGCTCCAATGGCTTGGTCGCTTGCATCACACATGAGCTCGAAGGGAAGGCTCCAATCCGGTGGTTGTATGATGGGTGCAGAAATGAGTGCCTCCTTCAATGTATTGAACACCTGCAAGCATTCACCCGAAAAAACGAATGGAGCATCTTTAGCAAGCAAGGAGGTAAGAGGTCGGGCAATTAAGGCGAAATCTTTGATAAAGCGGCGGTAAAAGCCCACATGACCAAGAAAGCCTCTAATGCCCTTAACATTGATAGGATGAGGGAGTTTCTCGATTACCTCAATCTTTGCCTGATCAACCTCAATTCCTCTTGAGGAGACGAGGTGCCCAAGTACTATCCCTTCGGTGACCATGAAGTGACATTTCTCCCAATTAAGAGTGAGATTATTTTGTTGACATCTTTTAAGAACTTTGGTAAGATTAGCCAAACAAGAATCAAACTCGCTTCCATAAACTGAGAAATCATCCATGAAAACTTCCATAATATTTTCAATATAGTCGGAAAAAATGGACGTAATGCATCTCTGAAAGGTGGCAGGTGCATTACAAAGACCAACGGGCATTCTACGGTAGGCATAGGTGCCATAGGGACAAGTAAAAGTAGTCTTTTCTTGGTCATCTTCATGCAAATGGATTTGAAAGAACCCTGAATACCCGTCCAAATAACAGAAGTATTTATGTTTAGCAAGACGCTCAAGCATTTGATCAATGAAGGGCAATGGGTAATGGTCTTTCCGGGTGGCTTTGTTTAATTTCCTATAATCAATGTACATTCGCCATCCTGTGACGGTACACATAGAAATGGGTTCTCCCTTTTCGTTTTTTATAACCGTCATCCCCCCTTTTTTCGGGACGACGTGAACGGGGCTAACCCACCGGCTGTCTGAGATGGGATAGATAATACCGGCCTCAAGTAATTTAAGAATCTCTTTCTTAACCACTCCTTCATGTTAGGGTTTAACCGCCTTTGAGGCTCTATGGAGGTGGCTTCACTGTTTTCCAAGTGGATTCTATGCGTGCAAAGCCTATGGCTTATTCCCTTAAGATCAGAGATGGTGTAGCCAAGCACATCCTTGTGACTCCTAAGGACATCTAAGAGTCTTTCTAGTTGATCATGGTTGAGGTGGGCATTAACAATAACCGGATAGGTCAATTTATTACCCAAGAAAGCGTACCTTAGATTTGGGGGTAATTGTTTAAGCTCTACCTCAGGTGGCGCTGTACCCTCCACTTTTTCTCCTTGTAGAAGCTTGACTCTGCGACATCCGGGTTTAGTTCCTGCTCTTTGAGTGGGCTTCCCCATGCAGACTCAGATTCACTTCTCGATGAGGACGGCGCATCGGAATAAATGCTGCACAACTCCCCGCGGGCATCGATGGGATCACCATCGTGCTCCGGTCCAAACCTGAGATCAAGAGATGCGTCAGTAGGTTCATAAATATAAGAGTAAGGGTCGTAAAGTGTACTTCCCTAAATCTCAGCATGACCAGTGGAATTCTCGGAAGCGTTGTACTCTTCGATGCATGCTCCGTCGCTTTCAAAATATAACTTGTCGTCTCTCACATCAACTCTGACGTTGCCCTCGATAGTCCCTTCCGGGGAGACTCGATCCATCACAAAAATAGCAAATTGTTGCTCAATGGGGTCCTTGACATCAACGGCGAACGCCCATGTGGCATGAACCTCATCAATAATCTCTTTAAGAATGTTTGCGAAGGAATCATCGTCCCCCGGGCTAGACTCAGTCATCAAAATTGCGTCTCCCATGTTCCTGTCAAGATTTCATGGAGAATTCGGGGAGAGCAAGTAAATTGGAAAGCAAACAGAGTCAATAAGGAAAAATAAACAAAGAAATGTGGATAGATGGTAAGGGATAACCGGGTGATCAAAATTAAAAACCGTCAAATGACTCCGCGGCTCCGGGATACACACGCACCCGGGACACACACGCACCCGGGACAAGCGACTCGTAGTCTTACCGCAAGCGCACAGTGTAGCGGCGAGCGGGTATCGAACTCAGGGAGGAACAATGACAGTGTCTCTTTCCAATCACCTAGCTATCAAAATGGTCGAGAATAGTTTGTGATATAATGGTCGCAATCGTTCAATTATAGAAAGAAATTTCAATTAAAGAAAACGTCTAGGGATAGGGAATCCCCGCTACGGACCGTATCTCATCGTTGTGATTCGTAGGTTTCATCATTGCTAGACTTGAATCTTAGGTGAACTAGTCGCAACTAAATGTAGAACCAAGCTCACGCTCTCGCGCTATTGCCAGTCTATAGCAAACCTAGGGTAGGGCCCAATCTCTTGCAAACCCTACCCTAAGCCGCTAGCGTGAAGAACGACATCATCGTTCAATCGTATCTCGAGCCCACTCTCGTGCAAACTCGAGCTATGACCTAGGTTGAGATAGTTCCTACCCGTCCAATCTCTTACAAACGGGTATTGGTATATGTTGGATCCTGTGGATGGCAAACAACACTAGAAGGGGGGTTGAATAGTGTTGTGTATATAGTAAACTTTTTCGCTCGTTGATGTTAACACAAATAAATTCCTTCTAATGTTGCCTAAGAAACCAAGTAGAGCGATCTACGCTTGGTTCTTAATCAACAATATAATCTTAAAAATACATAGAGCAATTTCACAGCAGGTAGTCGACTCCCTATGAGCAGTAGTCGACTCCCAGAGTATATATAAGCACAGATAAGATTGCGAATAATATAAATTTCAGCGGATACAAATAGTTTAATCTTTGCAGAAGATTGAAAACGCTTCAACAAATATTAAAGGATAAACAAGCACAGAAAAACAAACGCAGAGACAAGCGATTTTATCCTGGTTCCCCGCAACCCGGGTACGTCCAGTCCCCGACCAATCTGGTACGAGATTTTCCACTATCTGCCTTGGCAAATACAATTACCTAACTTCACTCGTTAGGATTTCCAACGACCTAGTCTCAACCAGGATTTCCGACTGGCAACACCTAGACTTGTCTAGTGTTCCAACAACCAACACAATGAAATTTTATCCAATACACCACAATAAATTGATGGAGATTGGTTTTTACACCCGATTCTATAGCCAATCAAAGATAGACAAATTTGTGCAGTGGCTTGATAGAATAGAAGTCTAGATCACACAAAGATACACGATAAATTCTTTGTGATCTAGATCTATAGCTTTTTCAAAAAAAATCCTTTAAACAAAATAAAGAGAATAGTAATAAGGATTTTGAAAACGTTTTAGCCAATAAAAAATAAGAGTATGATCTTAAAAGAATTGATAAGAGAATATTGCAAGATCACAAATAAAATCAAATTGGCTAGAAAGAAATGAGAGCTTTGAATTCAAGAGCGTTTTCACAAGAGATTTTTGATTTTCAAATGTTGTGTTTTCACAAAAGAATTTAGCACTTATTTATAGGGAAAAACTGAGATTTGAATTTGAATTTTCGTTTGACTTTTGTCCCAAAAATTACGGAGTAAATTGCTCAACGAATTTCAAAATTCAAATTCAAAAACGTCAGAATTTTACAGCTGGTAGTCGACTCCCTTAAGTAGGTAGTCGACTCCCAGAGTGTTTCAGAGAATCTCGAATCTCAGCTGGTAGTTGACTCCCTTCTGTTGGTAGTCGACTCCCAGAGGAGTTTTTCCTGCAACACTTCTAGTCAGAAAGGTAGCTAACTCCAGGGTGTGTGGAGTTTCACTACGGAAGTTATAGGATGCCTAGAGAAAGCTCTCTAAAATATTTTGAAGATAATTTAAAAGTATTTTCGAAATTAGTTGTGTGTGTGTTTTGTCTATATGATATGGCTTTAACAAATACCCTAAAGAGACACGACACACTCACTATAGACTCAAAACATGTCTTCGGAAGTTTGATCAATTTGGTGAAGCGAAAGCGAGCTTCTCTTTGTGCTTCTTGTTCTGTTTGAGCTTGAGCTTCATCACTTGAGTTTAGTCATGTTCGTCTTTGTCTTTGAGCGTTGACGTGTGCTTCTTTGAGTATGAGTAGAGCTTCGCAAATTCTGCACATCTTGAGTGTAGTGTAGTTAGTACACTAAGCTTTCATTTGGTGTGCTCATCATCAAAATCACTTGGGGTGGAATTCAATTTCCATCACTCTCCCCCTTTTTGATGATGACACCCAAATGAAAAAATGAAGTAAGTTAAAGATGAAAATACATTTAAGTATACTTACTCCCCCTGCTTTGATGCGGTTCTCCCCCTGCATCGAAGCTGTTAGCAATACAATTCATATAATTTCATTTTTGCATTTCATATATTTTTCTCCCCCTTGTTATCAACAAAAACAAAAAAAATAATTTCTACAGAACATAAAATAATTAGGAGAGGAATTCAATTTCTTATGCCTGCAAGGGAGATGTTAGTTCATAGGAACAACTAAGTATTGCATAGTAGATCGGTTCATAATAGCTAGCATCACACGATAAAAGTTATTACAAGCCATAGTTCTTAGAGAATCATTGTTTTGAAAGAGAACCATTGTTTATGAAGCAAAGTTAATGAAGCTAAGGATGACCGTTGTTCTTCTTCAGTTCCTTGATCTCTTCAAGGATCATAACAAGCGTTTCCTCAGTCATCTTGTTGCTTTTCACGACGATCTCCTTGAGGTCGTCCACCTTTTGATTGAGATCTTCAAATCCTTTCTCTTGTGAAATCTTCAATTTTCCAATCTTCTTAAGAAGCATTTCTTGAAATTCAAGAATGTATGCCGGAACTTCTTCTTCTTCTTCTTCTCCGCTTCCTCTTTCTTCTTCTCCTTCTTCTTCGGAATCTGAAATAACAACTTTCTTACCTCTCCTTGAGGATGATGATCCTCCTTCGGCTCAATTTGTTCTTCAGGGACATTTTCATCAAGGTCATGGTGGAGATTCATTCTCCCAAGTGCATGTACATCAAAAATACGAGCAGGTTCTAGAATAGATGTTTCATGATCCAGCGGCACATTGTAGCTAATGAATAGTATAGTAAGATAGTGCCCATGAGAAAGAGTAGAGGAGGGTCTATCAGAAGAAGCTGAGGCTAGGATAGAATCCATAATCACTTTGGCCCAATTAATGCGAATGTTACCTAGGATGGCATAGATACACTTAGCTTGTTTCTCAGATAGGATTGCATGGCTCCCAGACTTTTGAGTTATGTTATAAGACAATATATTAGCCAAGATCCTTACCGGATAGCGAAGATTGTTACATGGAAGTTTGGTTTGAAAGTGTCTACCGGGCAAATACATTCTTTCTAGAATGTTCTCATCAGTCATTTCGACTTTATCAAGAAGCATGCCAGAGTATGGGATTCCTAGGGCTTCTCCTAGGGATTTGACAGTAATAGCAAGTTTGGTGTCAAGGACTTTTGTTATGAAACGACTTTTAACAAGATCATAGTCCATGTTTGCATAGAATAGATGAACAAGCCTAGGATAGCAGAGGTACACATTTTCAGAAGAGAACAAGTTTGCTAAGTTTTGAAAATCTAACAGACTGTCAATGCCATAATTGATAACATCATTAAGTTTGACAAATCGTTCATGCAAGATAGGTTTCTTTGAGATCTTAAGAAATTGCTCATAGGTAGTAGTTTTGAAAAGATAGGATAAGATAGTCTCTTTTTCAGAATCAATTTCTGTAGTAGTTTTCCTCTTCTTGGAGAAAATCCCCTTGATAGGCATCTAGATAGAGTAAAAGAAAAAAACAACATTTTTACACTACTAGATAACCAAGAGAGAAGAAATAATAAAGATCATGAAGTAAAAAAATTTTACCTTGAGTAACTTGGGAGAAAGATGAGAAAATAGCTCCAAATGACCAAGCACCAAGGTGAAAAATCAAGAGAGGAGGAGGAAGAAGAGGGGTAGTCGGGTACCCTTAGGGTTTCTCTTGGGGTTTTGATGTTTGGATGAAGAGGTGGGAAGAAAAGAGGGCCTTTATATCAAGTTTTGGATGGCTAGGATGAGTTTTAGGCTTATTGGGTAAGTTGCCTTAGTGGATCTGAACTCATCCACTCAATAGAACCCAATAGGAGTTAGTCAAAAAAAACAAGACAAGCCCAGAAATTTACGCACAGGTAGTCGACTCCCTCCTGTAGGTAATCGACTCCCTGCTGGGTTGAGTCGTTTTCTCATCCCGGGGAGTTTTTGATCCAGGTTGAGTGTGCTTTCTGAACAAGAAATGTCTTTAGGAATAAAACTCAATCATATACACATATTACAACACATTTAAACATTTATATATATATATATAGAAAAAAAATAATTTAGTTTTAAAAAAACTTTTGTTCTGATTCAGCCGTTTGACTTCTTGTTTTCTCCTCTTTTGATTTTCCCTTTTTAGAGTACCTGAAAAAAATAAGCGTTTTATGGTACTCTTTGGTATTGAGTCCGAGGAGTTAGTCTTTAGGAAGCCAAACCCAATACGGTTTAGTTCCTTCATGAACAACATATTTATAATTTTTGTTAAAATGAATTTGTTGAACAAAGTCAGTAGCGTACCTTTTTCTTCGCTGATCAGATAATTTCTTTGGTACCCAGATGCTCAAGACATTATCGTTAGAATGATGCATCCTAGTATGCTTAACCCGTTTCTTGGTATGATGTGAATCATAGCCGAGTCCGGTTTTGCTAGATGAAGCTTTTTGATTATCTATTATACTATCTAGCTTCCCTTTTCCTTTGTTGAAATTCTCAATAATTTTCATCGTAGCGTCGTATTTATCTTTGACAGATACGAGAAGATTATTTAGATTTTCAACTTTTTCATTTACTAGTGAAATATCTTTTTGCAGAAGATCATTCTTTTCTTTAAGAAGACTAGTTTCTTTAATGACTTCTTCTTTTTCTTTAGTTCTCTTTTGATATTTCTAAGTGTTTTTCTATGTTCTTTAATGAGCTTTTCATGCATTTTGCATAGCTCCTTATATGCTCCCCTATAATCCAAGTCTTCATCATCGCTTGACGATGACTCATTGTCGCTAGATGAATCATGATGCGAGCTTACCTTGGAGGATGTAGATGCCATGAAGCACATGTGTGACGTCTCTCTTCTTTCATCATTATCTTCTTCTAAGGATTCATCGGATGAAGATTCGTCGCTTTGGTCGAAGGCTGCATAAGCTTCTTTCTTTGGTCGTCGGAACTTGTTTCTTACATTGTTTCGCCTCTCATTATTGTCTTTGTTCTTCCCACGATCTTTGGAATCACGGTTGTTTCTCTCCAATGGACAGTCTCTCTTAACATGCCCTGGTTTATTGCAACCAAAACAAATAATACCGTTAGTGGGTCTAAAAGATCGTTTTCCATACTTACTAGTGATGAACTCTTTAAAGTTCTTTGAGATGAACGCGATATGGTCTTCTTTGTCCGTGTAGTCGGAATCTTCCTCTTGTGCTTTGAAGGCAAGATTCTTCTTCTTTGGCTTTTCTTCGATTTTCTTGTCTTCTTCTAGCTCAATCTCATATGCCATGTGATTTCCCATTAGTTCTTCGATGGTGAGGTCTTTCACATTATGGGCTTCTCGAATGGCCGTAGTCTTTCCCTTCCACTCGGGTCGGAGGGATCTTAGTATCTTCATTACCTGTTCATACTCGGAAAGTTTATTTCCTAGTCCTGCAAGCTCATTCGTAATATTAGTAAAACGAGTATTCACATCGGTGATACTCTCTCCTTCTTCCATTTTAAAAGATTCGAACTTTGAATGTAAAACGTTTATGCGAGATTCTTTTACCTTTTCAGTTCCTTCGTGACTTACCTGAAGAGTATGCCATATTTGATGTGTTGTCTCACATTGGGAGACTCGATTGAACTCATTTCCTGTAACAGCGCAAAACAAAGCATTCATTGCTTTTGCATTGAGATTAGCTCTCTTCTTGTCGTCGACAGACCATTTCCCAAACTCAACGTCGATGGGTGCGATGTACGGGACTTTGGTAATAGTCCAAGCTTCAATGTCTAATGACTCTATGTGAGTCTTCATTCGGATCTTCCAGCTAGCGTAGTTGGTTCCGTTGAATAGAGGTGGTCGCATGGTATTCAGTCCTTCAGAGTGAAAAGATGTTGACGCCATCACTTTTGTAGCCTCACTCTGATACCAAGTGTTGGATCCTGTGGATGGCAAACAACACTAGAAGGGGGGTTGAATAGTGTTGCGTATATAGTAAACTTTTTCGCTCGTTGATGTTAACACAAATAAATTCCTTCTAATGTTGCCTAAGAAACCAAGTAGAGTGATCTACGCTTGGTTCTTAATCAACAATATAATCTTAAAAATACACATAGCAATTTCACAGCAGGTAGTCGACTCCCTATGAGCAGTAGTCGACTCCCAGAGTATATATAAGCACAGATAAGATTGCGAATAATATAAATTTCAGCGGATACAAATAGTTTAATCTTTGCAAAAGATTGAAAACGCTTCAACAAATATTAAAGGATAAACAAGCACAGAAAAACAAACGCAGAGACAAGCGATTTTATCCTGGTTCCTCGCAACCCAGGTACGTCCAGTCCCCGACCAATCCGGCACGAGATTTTCCACTATATGCCTTGGCAAATACAATTACCTAACTTCACTCGTTAGGATTTCCAACGACCTAGTCTCAACCAGGATTTCCGACTGGCAACACCTAGACTTGTCTAGTGTTCCAACAACCAACACAATGAAATTTTATACAATACACCACAATAAATTGATGGAGATTGGTTTTTTACACCCGATTCTATAGCCAATCAAAGATAGACAAATTTGTGCAGTGGCTTGATAGAATAGAAATCTAGATCACACAAAGATGCACGATAAATTCTTTGTGATCTAGATCTATAGCTTTTTCAAAAAAAATCCTTTAAACAAAATAAAGAGAATAGTAATAAGGATTTTGAAAACGTTTTAGCCAATAAAAAAATAAGAGTATGATCTTAAAAGAATTGATAAGAGAATATTGCAAGATCACAAATAAAATCAAATTGGCTAGAAAGAAATGAGAGCTTTGAATTCAAGAGCGTTTTCACAAGAGATTTTTGATTTTCAAATGTTGTGTTTTCACAAAAGAATTTAGCTCTTATTTATAGGGAAAAACTGAGATTTGAATTTGAATTTTTGTTTGACTTTTGTCCCAAAAATTACGGAGTAAATTGCTCAACGAATTTCAAAATTCAAATTCAAAAACGTCAGAATTTTACAGCTGGTAGTCGACTCCCTCAAGTAGGTAGTCGACTCCCAGAGTGTTTCAGGGAATCTCGAATCTCAGCTGGTAGTCGACTCCCTTCTGTTGGTAGTCGACTCCCAAAGGAGTTTTTCCTGCAACACTTCTAGTCAGAAAGGTAGCTAACTCCAGGGTGTGTGGAGTTTCACTACTGAAGTTATAGGATGACTAGAGAAAGCTCTCTAAAATATTTTGAAGATAATTTAAAAGTATTTTCGAAATTGTTTGTGTGTGTGTTTTGTCTATATGATATGGCTTTAACAAATACCCTAAAGAGACACGACACACTCACTATAGACTCAGAACATGTCTTCGGAAGTTTGATCAATTTGGTGAAGCGAAAGCGAGCTTCTCTTTGTGCTTCTTGTTCTGTTTGAGCTTGAGCTTCATCACTTGAGTTTAGTCATGTTCGTCTTTGTCTTTGAGCGTTGAAGTGTGCTTCTTTGAGTATGAGTAGAGCTTCGCAAATTCTGCACATCTTGAGTGTAGTGTAGTTAGTACCCTAAGCTTTCATTTGGTGTGCTCATCATCAAAATCACTTGGGGTGGAATTCAATTTCCATTAGTATAGAATCACGATTGAAAACCCTAGCTTTGGTCCAATCTCTTGCAAACCAATTCTAGAGGAGTCCAATCGTAAATCTAAATCGAATTTCTAGGGCTTCCTATCAATTGGGACCCAATCTCTTGCAAATCCCAATCGATATGAATCCCTATCTATCCGTAATTAATCAATCCCAAACTAACCCTAATCAATTCTAGCAAGAATTTCACCAATTCATCACAATTTAGAAATAGGGTCTATAGGGTTCATCCCTATGCCCTAAGACGATAAAACTACTCACTAATCGTCAATTCATAATAAAATCAATAACAAAATCAACACAATTCATTGCCATAGAGAAATTATCAACAAAAATAGGGTTTTTAATAAGAAGAGAGACAAACCAATGAGAATCCAATAGCATCCAACAAAAGTAGCTTTTTTAATCTCTCCAAAAGACTAAATCTAATGATCTAAAAAGCTCTCAAAAAGGCTGCCAAAAAGTATCAAAAAGTCCTCTCTAACTAGGGCAAAAACTGGGTTTAAATACCCCTTAAAATCACCCAGAAAATCGTGACAAAAATGCCCCTGCGCAGCCCAGAAATCGCACTTTACGCAGCAGGCGGAGCGGCTCACTCGGCCGAGTGACAAACCCTGTACATTTACAGTAAGTCGGGGATTTTCGGGGGTCTGTCTTCGGAAGTGACTCGGCCGAGTGGCTTTACTCACTCGGCCGAGGGGCAATCGGTACTCGGCCGAGTCGGAACCCTCAATCGACTGACGGATTCCAGTAAGTCGGCTCCTTCGATGGGCGGATTTTCCCGTGCCACTCGGGCGAGGGGATATTCAACCTCGGTCGAGTGGTCTATCGTCACTCGACCGAGTGCACGCCGATATTCTTCTGTTGTGCGTGTCCGGTCTGGTCGGCCGAGTGGTCTTCTCTGCTCGGCCGAGTGAGTGCTTCACTCGGCCGAGTGACATGATGTAGATGCCCAATCTTCATCATTTCGCCTCCTCGTAGCTCCTACGAAATTCCTTCTTCTTCCACTCGTCTTCCATCGTCGAATAGCCCTCAAAAGAGCCTTGGGTGACACTCCGGAGTGGGTGCACATCCTCTTGATCTCAAACTCACTCCGAATCGCTCCATATCTCCTGAAATACGACAAAAACAAGAAATCGTGAAAAGCATCGCAATATTGTCGAATAATCGTGAAAAACGCGATATGAGCGATCAAAGTGGCATGCAAACATGCAGAAAAAGGGTGTAAAATATGGAGTGATCATTTAGTACCTCCTCCAAGCTTTCTCCAAGCTCCAATAGCCTCCAACCCTAGCACTAGCCCTATTGGGGAGGAAGAAGCCCCCTTAGAACCCTAAAAATCACCCAAAACCGCAAGCTACAGACCCAAAAACGAACTCCCTTTCAAATTCACGCAATTGGCCACATTAAGGCCAAACTCGGGCTTGCGGGTCGGGCCCGACCCGCTGAAATGGGCGCCCGCCTGCGAGACAATTGGGGGGCACGCGCTGCTCGCGTGCCCCCTAGCTTTCGTTAATTGATGGGCGGGCCGGCCCAACGGTCGGCCCGCTCAGCAGCATTTTCGCTTTTAATTTTTTTTTTTTTAAAGTTCCAGGGCCCGCACCAGAGCGGGCCGCGTCTTGTTTTTTTATATTAATAATGCAGCGGTCGGCGAGAAAAATGATGCGGGGAGGGCCTCATGCGCCAGCGGCGCCACGTGTCGCTGCGTGGTTGCACCACGTGGCGCCCACAGATTAAACACCCCTTTTCTGGCATTTTAAGCCCCTTTCTCATTCAAAAAATCACCAAAAATACCTAGGAGGCCCAGAAAATTCCCAAAAAATTCTGAAAAATCTCCAAGACTCCTAGGGGTACCTGAAAAATATGAGAAGGAGAAATTAATCTATTTGATGTGAAAATAAATATAGTGACTTATATAACACAATATTGACTTCCAAAAATCCATATAAATTATTTCATTGCTCAAATAATTCTCAAAAATTGACAATATGATCACAATAATACTAGGAGCATATGAAAAATATCAGGAAGCCAATAAAGACGATAAAATCTATATTTTGTGCCAAGAATGAGAATAAGCCCTAAAATGAAACATAAAGTGAAATTCACACAAAAGGGCAAGATTAAGCCTAATCTTTAGCACAAAATGGTGGTAGTTAGGGGGTACAAATATACACTTTTCACCCCGAATCACACCCTCCAACTAGCTTTTTGCTAGTCCCTAGCAAAATATGTGATAAATTCGGATTAAATGGAAAACCATGCACCAACTCAAGATATCATCATGGCATACCCCAAATGATATTTCCAAATGATTTCAAAGCCAATATACCAAATGTATGAAAGTAAATAACAAATGACACACTCTTCAATTCAATTCAAAGAAAAGTAAGTTAATAAGCACCGTATCACACTCTTTGGGATATATCACAAATGGCAAATTTTCCTACTTTCATGAAAATGGCCAAAACAAAAGAAATTCTTCTAAGTAGTGGAAGATGAGATTGCATCACTCATGTTGCTTATTCTTTCATTATTCATTCATTGTTTCTTTGGCTTTTCTTTTTCCTTCTTTTTTTTGATGTTTATGCTTTTGCATTCACGCGATAATGCTATGAAATGCAAACACGACCACATTTGCATACACGCGATAACACTTTATAGGCAAAGGGATGGAATGATCCCCTAAATCTCATTTTTGGCTTCCTCCTCAATGGTTCGTGGGGGGTACCAGCTACTCAATTTGATTAGGAAAACCATTCACTTATATTACTCTCTTTCTCTCATTCCAACACAAATTATAAACTCATCCACCCACTTTTAAGAAGAAAACAAAGCATGCACAACTGGCGAAATCCAATCCAATTAAAAACTACACCATTTATCCCAACTCATGCAATCACTTACACCAAACTTTTCCCAAATTATTTCAAAGAGATATCACGACGTATAAAGTAGTTTCATACATGGCATATTAGCATTTGAATCCAAATTGGGAAACATTTAAAACATGCCAATCCAACATCAAGAAATTTGATACCAAAATTACAATCCGAAAAAATAGCATGGCATTAAGCATGTAGGGACTAAACAAAGCTAATGGCATAGGGATAAGAAGGCCAAAATATGATATGCAATAAAGTTCAATGGATGATGGTGAAATGGAGGTATCTCACAAAAAAATTAGCTCAAAATCCTAACAATCCTAAAGATTCTAACACTCTCCCCCCAACTTAAAATAAGCATTGTTCTCAATGTTGGAAGAGTATTAGATCTCGACAAAAGATCCTAAAAAAAGAAAAGAAAAGCACACGAAAGCAAACATGCAAAAGCAAACTAACTAACTTTTTATTTATTTACACTACGTAAAGGAAAGAATACACCTTAGCAAAAGGCGGATCTCGTATGTATAACGGCGGTGGCAACTGCTCGATCATATCCTTACGCTCCTCTGCCAGCTGCTTTGGAGAAAGGCCGCCACCGGTCTCCTTGGATTCCAGCAATGCAACTCCAAGCATCCCCTTTGGATAATATGGATCATGTGGGAGACGAGCTGCATCAATCCACAAGTCATGTCCTAATGCCCTGCAACAAAAGCATTCCAAAATGGGTTGTCAGCAAAAGAATTTAAATGTAAACGACGACAATCTGAATCAAAAATATGCGGAAGTGCAAATTGGGATTCAGAAATGCAAGGCATGATATGGTGGAAATTTCCCTAAAATGTGATGATAGGTGTGGCATGATACGCTGCCTCAGGAGGAGGTGGAAGTGGCTGTAGAGAGAAAACTGGAGTAAGAGGGAGCTCGGGCTCAATATATACCATCTCGCAATCCCCGTCACTATCCTCGTCCTCGACATCAACATCAACAATCTCTGCGGCACTCCCACAACTGGTAACTACTCCTGACAAACCTCCTCGATGACTGGCAAGTGCGCATCCTGAGGCGAGGGAAGTGACATCTGTGATATGACTAGAGGTAGACTCGTCTCGGGCAAATCCAAGCACGCATCATCCTCGTCATCCCGTAAATAGTTCATCTCAGTCGTCCTCCCTAAGTACTCATTCGCCTCAACCTGTGAAGCTAACTCTAAAGTGGATTATGGCTCAGACCCCATGGTATCCTCGATCTGCTCTCGGCCATCATGCACATCCGCTTCATGCTCAACCTCGAAGTGAAAATGCATCGTGTCACTGTCGTAGTTGACACGCACTCCATCATTTATCTCCTCTGACTCCTCAAAATGTATATGCTCAAATTCCTCTACTTGGCCCCAATGCACACTCTTCACAGATTTCTCTTGGTATTACATAGGGTCGCATTGGAATGAGCCCTCAGCTGGCTCCTCATGCTGGTCCTGGACCTGCTGCTCTGCATCCTGAAGTGGAAACTGGGACTAACCATCATCCTCATATCCAAGTGATGGCTCTCCAGATGGCGCAGTCTGCTCCCACTCTGCAAGGTCCCTCCGGTAACACCATGAATCCTCGGTCGAATAATCAAAGAATTCTCCACCGCAGCTCATCTTCACAAAATCCCGCCCAGATGGCGATAACCCTGTGTAGAAGATCTGCATAAGATGATCCTCGTGAAAGCTCTGGTGTGGGCACGCAAGCACTAAATCAGTGAACCTCGCGAAGCCTGATGGTAGGCCTCCCATTCTGCTTGGGCAAAGCTCGCTATGTACTGCTCCATGGCCTGCCGCCCCTGTACCTGCTTCAAAAAGATAGGCAAAAATACTCGGAAAAATTCAGCCTGAAACGACAACCAAGTAAAATGTGAGTCGAGAGACAATGAATCAAGCCACAATCTAGCATCATCTAGTAAAGAAGAGGGAAAAAATCTAAAGTATATGCAATCATCATAGATATTCCCACCAAAACATGAATACATCCATTCTTCAAATTTTTTAATATGTAAATGAAGGTTCTCCCACTCCGAACCATGAAAGTATGGTGGAAGTGGGATATCCTCTAAATCAACGTCCGAAAAATCTGAAGAAGATGTCATGTTTTAAAAAAATTTCCAAGAAAATGAAAATAAACAACCAAAAGACTCAATAAGTGGAATATAAATAAACGGAAAGACACGACACTAAGAGATAGAAGTATCACACTAAAACTTTCGAAATCAATCAAAAAATGCTAATAATAGAAACCGTTGTCCCCGGCAACGGCGCCAATTGGTTGACCGCGAGAAGGACGCGCACGGGGCACGCCTTCCATTCCCAAGCGTAGGCGTGTAATGCAATAAAAAAAATAACCGGTAAGTACCGGGTCGGATCACAGGGACAAGTCATTCTATATTCACAAAATTGATCGATAAAGAAAAATAACGTGTGCTACAACCCCCTCGCTAACGGTTGATGAATGGAAAAAAAAGTTTGGTGAAAATAAAAATCTATCTAAATTGGTAGGGTTAGAGAACTAAATGTGGATGTAGGATAGCTAGGCGAGGATCATAGGTTGTGAGTTCACTAAGATCAGCGTTAATCAAACTCTAGTTACCCGCAATAACTCAATCGGTCATCCGGCTAAGGAAGCCCAATCGGAAAATTTAACATTCAAGCATACAATAGTTTGTAATAGGGATGGACGTATCATCGAAGCACTAATCTAATTAAGAGCATGTTATTTTCTCAAATTGTGCCCTCTCGGGTCTTAACCAATCAAATTAACCCTAATGAAACATCCAACATTAACATGATAATTGTGCAAGAGGAAATTAGTGCAAGAATTAACAACCAATCTCAATGAGTCACAACCCAAGCAAATTAACACGACTCAATCATACTAAACATGTGATTTATAAACAAATTCATCACAAGTTTAATACAAAGAGAGATATCAAATTACAAAAGGGGAATAGAAGGATTTTGGCACGCCCCGCTTCCCAAAAGAGGTTTAGTTGGGTGGTTTGAAAAGGAAGCACCCATGTGAAAACGTGGGCAGCTTCATTTGGTTTTTTTAATTAACTAATTTCGTTTTTGTTTTTTCTATATATAATATTATAATATTATTACATTATTATATTGACCTGAAGTTGCATAAGTGATTATACTTGGAATTATTTAATAAAAACAAAACCGTGGGTAGCTTCATTTTGTTTGTTTGTTTTTTTAATTTTCGGTTTTGTTTTTTTAATATTATTATAATATCATTAACTTATTACTTAGTATTAAATTATCCATTTACATGGATGTTTTTGAAAAAAAATCCAAAAAAAATACCACACGCTCGGGATGATGTGACAAGTATGAAAATGAGTTCCGATAATTTTTCGGACGTCGGAAATGCTAGTTTTGCGGCTAAATAGTTATCAGGTTCAGGATGACTCTGAAAATAAATTTATATTTCTGAAAAATACGAAAAATGACAAGAGCGTTCTAGAAATAGTACTTACGGTTCCAGGCTGTCACATATTTCACTCAAAATCTCTCCAAATGAAGCATCTCTTTCACTTTAGCACCTCCTCCAAGCTTTCTCCAAGCTTCAATGGCCTCCAACCCTAGCCCTAGCCCTATTGGGGAGGAAGAATTCCCCTTAGAACCCTAAAAATCACCCAAACCGCAAGCTACAGACCCAAAAACGAACTCCCTTTCAAATTCACGCAACTGGCCAAATTAAGGCCAAACTCGGGCTTGCGGGTCAGGCGCACGGGCGCCCGACCCTCTAAAATGGGCGCCTGCCTGCGAGACAATTGGGGGGCACGCGCTGCTCGCGTACCCCCATCACTTTCGTTAATTGATGGGCGGGCCGGCCCGCTCAGCAGCATTTTCGTTTTTAATTTTTTTTATATTTTTAAAGTTACAGGGCCCGCACCAGAGCGGGTCGCGTCTTGTTTTTTTTATATTAATAATGCAGCGGCCGGCGAGAAAAATGATGCGGGGAGGGCCTCATGCGCCAGCGGTGCCACGTGGCACTGCGTGGTTGCGCCACGTGGCGCCCACAGATTAACCACCCCTTTTCTGGCATTTTAAGCCCATTTCTCATTCAAAAAATCACCAAAAATACCTAGGAGGCCCAGAAAATTCCCAAAAAATTCTGAAAAATCTCCAAGACTCCTAGGGGTACCTGAAAAATATGAGAAGGAGAAATTAGTCCATTTGATGTGAAAATAAATATAGTGACTTATATAACACAATATTGACTTCCAAAAATCCATATAAATTATTTCATTGCTCAAATAATTCTCAAAAATTAACAATATGATCACAATAATACTAGGAGCATATGAAAAATATCAGGAATCCAATAAAGACGATAAAATCTATATTTTGTACCAAGAATGAGAATAAGCCCTAAAATGAAACATAAAGTGAAATTCACACAAAAGGGCAAGATTAAGCCAAATCTTTAGCACAAAATGGTGGTAGTTATGGGGTACAAATATACACTTTTCACCCCAAATCACACCCTCCAACTAGCTTTTTGTTAGTCCCTAGCAAAATATGCGATAAATTCGGATTAAATGGAAAACCATGCACCAACTCAAGATATCATCATGGCATACCCCAAATGATATTTTCAAATGATTTCAAAGCCAATATACCCAATGTTTGAAAGTAAATTGGCATTTCACTAGGTTTTTGGGGTAAACTTATATTAGTGAAAGTGCGGGAGCGACCGCGAGCCATCCACACATTGCACCGTATCGTACCGACCGACTAAATGAAATGTACCGACTAAAGTGCAATGAGATCCGCCCGAGTGAGCGCCCATGTGGCAGGAGATGAGCTCAATGGTCGCACATTGTATCTTCATATATAAGTCACGTAGCTCTAGTTTTACTATTGACTGCTTAGTGTTACTACATCTGCCTGGTTGTCCTACTATCGTCATTACATTGCCTGCTGGTTAAAATATTGCTGCTACCATATGCCATGCCACAATTGTTGCTCTTGCACGTTACTTTTACACTTGTACCGGCACCTTTACTTTACACACTACATGCACTTTACTTACTACACCTACACAGCCACTAGCACTTTACTTATCGCTCTTGCATGCATGTTCGCTTTTACTTTACTTTCCGTACTTGTTTACTATAGCCTGCTCCATATTTGTGCACTCCTCTTTTTCTATCGCTAGAATTGTTGTGACTTACCTACGGTTCCATCTCCATGGCACCGCAGACGATGTATATATGGAGGTAGATGCTCTTGAGTTGATAGCGCCAGAGTTCGATCCTGAGACCACAACTTTCAGTTTTATTTTCGCTATGTACTTTTTTTCGTTCATGTATCATTGTTGGAACATTTGTACAGTATGAATTGTAATGATTGGACACTATTTGGGTATTTTTGTACATCTATGCATCATGGCTATTTTGGTTTCACTGGTTAACTGCAGGACTTGCGCAAATATCAAATAAGTAACTGGCCCCCGAGAGCGGGTCGTTACAAGTCGACTGATGTTCAATTTACAGTCGCCCGTGAATTGGTCGATAGTCGACTGTGCGCATCTTGCATTTTCTGGACTTCATTCCAATTTGCAAGACAGTCGCATGTTGCTATTTTTACAGTCGCCTGTATATTTACAGTCGCATGTGAAATGACCATCAGTCGTCTGAAAGGCGAAAGTGCAAAAAATGCATATCTCTCTATTTTATTTCCATCCCTGCAGCATTCGCCTGATGAAGGATATACAGGCGAATGTCTGTTTTACAGTCGTCTGTGTAGTCTTCTACAGTCGACTGTCCTGGCTCAGATTATAGCCGTTGGGATTTTTCTAGCCGTTGAACAGTCGACTGTCATTTGTTCATCAGTCGACTGTCTGTGCCGTAAACTGCCAAAATCTAGCAGTTGCAGATTTCTTCCCTTTGGGGTTTTGGCTGGTTTTATGGGTTCCTTTGGGCTTCCTATATATAGGAGTTGGCTTAGTTCATTTAGATCTCTTGAAAGGGTTAGGAAATCATAGAAGATCATTTAATCTCTTCTCTAAACCACTCCTCCCCCATTCCCTAATTAGAGCGTCATACTTATGCTATAGCATCTAAGCTCTAGGGAATTTCTCCAATGGATTTCAATCTCATTCCTCTTCTTGGAGAAAATCTCTTTTCTCTTCATTTCATACACTCAAGTGGGAAGTATTAGGATTCATTCCTAGAAGAGAGAAAGATCATCAAGTGCAATCAAAGCTAATCTCAAGCACTTGGTCATTCACTTGCATGCCTTCTTCATCGTATTGGTAAGATCATATCAAGGCATAGGTAAGTGTTGTTTCGTTTTGTTTTTTGTTCGAAACCCTAATTCTCTTTGTGGGAATTAGATACTCTATTTGTGGGAGTTACTCTCTTTGTGATAGTTTGGCTCTTTCTATGTGAAAGAATAAAATCCTATGTGTGAGGTCTTTCTGTGTGAGAGTAAGGATTTCTCTGTGTGAGAATCCAAATCCTCTGTGTGAGGTATCTCTGTGTGAGATTGTATTCACTTCTCTGTGTGGGAATTATAGTGAATACTGGTGTGGCTGGACGTACCCAAGTTTTGGGGAACCATGGTAAAATCCTTGTGTTTGCGTTTGTTGTTGTTGAGCACTCTGTTTATTTTCCGCTGATTATTGTGCTTTAATTTCAGTAACTTTTAATTAAGCACTTTGCTTGCCATTACACTATTCACCACCCTCTAGTGTGTAGCCCCCGCTGGGTCCCTTACACAAACGTGATCGATTCCTTACCACAAGTAAGAATCGACACCAAGTACTCATCCTTAATGGGCAGAGAGTTGAGGAGAAGCATAGCTTTGTCTTCTTCGTCAACCTTCACGTCGACGTTCCTCGGACCAGTCAGTATCTTATTGTAATAGTCGAGATGTTCCTCAATAGAAACACCCTCCGCAGGCTTCAGATTGAAAAGCTTCTTCTTCAAATGCAGTCGGTTCTGGATGTTCTTCATGTACTTGTCGCCGAGCTCTTTCCAGAACTTCTTTGCATTTGTCTCCTTCATGAATGTGTATTTCTTCTCTTTCGTCAGATACAGTCTGATGGTTCCACATGCATTTCGATTCAGAGTCTTCTATTCCAAATCTGACATGCATGTCGGCTTCTCGTCCATTGCGATATTTTGACCAAGTTGGTTAAAGACATCCAAGACTTCGCATCTCCACATCCCGAAGTTGATCTTTCAATCAAACTTCTTACTTTCAAACTTCGTGTTGGACACGATAATCCGAGCCGCTAGAGCATGCCCACCAAAAGTCGACGCCTTTGAGGAACTGCCATCACCACCGTTACTCATCTTCGTCTACTACGTTGATCTCTGCAACTGCTGAGCTCTGATACTAGTTTGTTTTGCGTGAGCGTGTAATACTAGGGTCGTCGGATGATCGAGATGAGGACGACCAACAAACAATCAACAAGAGCACAATGAAAGATAGCAATTTTTAGGCCATCGACCGGCCAATGGAACACCAATGAGCTTTATTACGAAAGGAAGAATGAATACAAATCTTTGCTCTCCACAAGGAAGAAGAAGCACACAAATTCTCTCCAAATGCTCTCAACAAATTTCTTAAAGTTGGCTCTCACAAATGGCAAATCTAAGTTCTCTCTATGTGTTCCACTATGAAACCCTCGTCTAAAACACCCTATATATAGTCCTATGGTACAATAGGTGTCATCATTGATGAATGATTTCCAAGAGATACAAATCCCGACTTTAACGAAATTCCATCTATATCACAACTCTACACGAATAGGGTACTACACCTTACAGTGGGCCACCTTTGTACTGTTGAGCTTTTCGCTGAAGATCGAGTAAATGAAGTGCCAAGCCAAGCCGTCCAAGCTACCCAAAGCTTAGATTATAGAGCAACCGATCCATGAGCAGTTGATCCTCCAAATCGAGGAACCAATGCACTGTCGAAGTCCAAATAGCTCGTCATCCTCATATCTGACTTGTGCAGACTCAGATAAGTCGGATCCAAACACAGCTGAGCTAGCTCTGCATTAGATAGCTCGGTTGCCGAGCCAATATTTCTTCAGCCCCTTAATCGAGCCAACTGGCATAATAAGTTGAATCGATAAGCTATATATCAAATATAGATGACTTTTCTATTGAGGTCGGACCTCACTAAGCACTTGGTGCAGTCCACCTCAAAACCCCAAATTTTATTCATTTTTTAAAAATCTGTTCTGTTGAATTTGTTGTACTCATCCTAAAACCCCAAAATACAGAATTTGGGATGAACTATAGAACATTTGACCCGTGATCAAGCCATTGCAAAAGTTCTATTGTTCTGAAACCGTTAAATATATGTATATATTGCAGTGGCTTGATTGAGTGTCAAATGGAATCAGATTCGTCTCAAATTTTGTACATTGATGCTTTAGAACACATAAATCACATCTAGTGGAAAAATTTCAAATTTTTTTCTTATAAACTTTTTGAGGTGGAACACGCCAAGTTCTTGGTGAGGTCCGGCCTCAATAGAAAATTTACCATCTAATATATTCAATAAAAAATGTGGATTTTTGCAGCAGAAGCTATATAATCATATTGTAACAGTGGTTGCTGCAATGATACATGAATGATCCCATTCTTCACTCGACGATGAATGAAGTTACAAATCAGACGCTCCCCATTAATCTACCCTGTACGTATCCTATATATGGATCCTAATATCAAATAGAGATCTAAAGCAAGGAAGCAACGACTATCCTCTTTAATTTTTGTGTCTTTGAATGAGGAGAAAAGGCCCTATTTATATGCCTTCTACTCACATGCTTGACCTATCATATAAGCAATCATTAGATCACAATCAAGCAGCCTAGATGGGCACAACTAGGGATCGTGGTTCACTCTACTTTATACATCATAGGGTTTATGGTTGAACCCTAGCCATCAGTTAGGGTTTTTAGTAACCCTAGCCGCACGACTAGTAGATCTGGTTCAAATCTATGTTTGTGTTTGGATCTGACTTGAATGTCAGTGACATCAAGATAAAAAAAAATTACCAAAACCAAATATAAAACAAAAAAAAAGAATAGAAAGAATTCAATCTTTTTTATTCAGTTTGTTTGTATAAGAAAAGTGGTACTTTTGTTTTTTTAATAAAAAAATCTCATAGGCTCATGTGATACCATGTGACCAATTATATAAGGGCATGTTCTTTTGCCAAGAATAGGGGCGGGAATGGGAATATGGACACTATTCCTGCACTATTCACCCTAATCCAAGTTTGTATTCCAAGCGGTTGTTCTTTTGGTCGTGGAATAGAATCCTACGTGGCTATTCCAATTTGGTAACGATGATCACTTTTGTATTCCAAGCTTTTTCCTTGAAATACAATGGAATCCTTGGGAATGGTGGGTCCCACACTCTCATCTCTCTCTTTCTTTCCCCTCCAACTCATCCACTTTCCACTTTTTCATTCAAACTCTCCAATCCCAAAAGAACACAAGAATAGAAAGTGGACCCCACTTTCTATTCCAAACCCTCATTACATACTCTATTCTACCCAAAAGAACACAAAACTACATTTTCTCTCTACTAGGAATATAACCTTTCCCTCTATTCCATTTTCCTATTCCTGGAAAAGAACATGCCCTAATTGACTGGATGAATGTGACCAATGATTGAAAATATAAGAGGTAACTTGATGTATATGAAAAAAATAAGAGATGTTTTCTAACTCTAATTAAAAAAAATCAGGATGGTATGAATAGGCACATTGGGCCAATTGGGTATCCAACCCACTATTGAAAGTTATAAATACAAGGGTAGGTGGCTCTTAACCCTCTACACCTATTCTCCCTAAATTTCCCTTCACAACACGTTATCAGCACGATCACGCTCGTTGGAGGAGACGGCGGCTCGCGGGGAAGGAGATCCATCAATCGCTCAGATTCAAGAAGATCGTAATCTTCTCAACGGGGAGCGAAAAGGGCATCCTTCACCAACCGTCGCCTAGATTCCTCGTCGAATCTAGAGGTAAAAATCCAAACTTTTTAGATCTAAACTTGCTTTTCTCATTAGATCTGCATGTTTTAGGATCAAAAAGTTTATAAACACGGTGAAATTCAACCTTTTTAATAGATCTGCATGTTTAAAACAATAAAAACTTGTTTTTAGCGATCAAAATTGTTGAAAAATCCGATTTTTACCCCCGCCTTTGATCCAAAAATCCGCACGCCCGTAGGGCGGAACGGCGGCGCGCCTCTAGCGCCGCCGGCGCGGCCAGCAGCGCGGCCTCAGGCCGCGGACGGCGGCGGCCTGAAGCCGCGGCACTGCGCCGCGGCCCCAGGCCGCGGCCAGTCGCCGCGGCCTGCCCGCGGCCAAGCGCCGCGGCCTGTCGCGGCCAACTGGCGCGGCCTGAAGCCGTGGCCCTGTGCCGCTGCCCAGGCCGCGGCCTGACGCCGCGGCGGCGCGGCCCGCAGCCGCGGCCCGTCGCCGCCACGGCGGCCGCGTCCTACGCGGCCAGCCGTCGCGGCGACACGCCGCGGGCCCCCCTAGGGTTTCCTGAAACCCTAACCCTAACGGGCTATTTTTCGGGGGAGGCCCAATATTAACCCTAATGGGTTGTTTTCATGGCCCAAAAGGCCAGAAAATTAGCCCATTCACATAAATTATTTTTCTTTTATTTATTTTTGGCCCTAAAAAGCCCAAAATAGTTAAAAGAAATTTTGAAAGGGTTTAAAGCGGTAAAATAAAACATTAAAATATGGATCAAAAGGCAAAAAGTTTTCAAAAAAAAAGTTTTTGCACGTCGCACACAAATTTAAATTATTTTAAATGCCTGTGTTTTTTTGATTATCTGCGTGGTTGTATGTCTCGAATATATTATCTGCGTGGATGTGCAAATTTTAGGCTATGTTTTTAGGGATCAGCCAGGTTTCCGACATCGTTTTAAAATTCCTGCAATTTTTATTTTTTTTGAGAGAAATTTTGTATGTGAGGATGAAAATGTAAAGAAGAAGACCGAAGGACACCAAAAAGAAGCTGAAGGCGTTCGCTCAATGAAGATAGGGGCTTCTCTCTGAAATTCCCGAGTTGTACTTTAATTTTCATGCATTTTATTTTTTTGATGTAACTTCGGACTGGACTTCTTTTTATTTTTTCGGTGTCGGCTGGCTGATCCCCATAGTCCTAAATTATTTTTCTGTTTCATTGCTTATGCATTAACTGCGTGGTTGTTACTTAGTTTAAATACCATGTTTAATGTCACAATGAAACCACTTAACAGCATGCGTGATTGTTAATTTTTAGTAATTAATTATTCACATTATCTGAAAAAAAGCATGTATGTTAAAATCACATTAATTAAATTCATGCTATGAAAATGTTTACATGCGTGGATGTCTATCTTACTCAGTTAAATGATACATGCTGTTTTTCTTTACATTGCTAGATCATAAAATGGCCAGACTCGCAAATGTCGACTTCTCGGTCCTGAAGGCCGATGGGTCAAACTACCTGAGTTGGCAGTTGGACCTGAAGTTCCATCTGCGCTCTCATGGTTTCAGTCTCACACAGACTGAAAAGGCAACAACAAGTACTGCCCCAGCTAACAAGGAGGCTTCAGTGGAAGCACCTCATACAGAGGAAGTTTCCGATATATTAAAGGCGAAAGCCATTATATATATCAGGAAACACTTAGACTCGACCTTAAAGGACGAGTACCTCACTGTAGAGGACCCTTACGAGCTGTGGGATGCACTCGAGGAGAGGTACAGACATCAGAGGGATGTCATACTCCCCCGTGCACAGTACGAGTGGACTCACCTCCGCATACAGGATTTCAAATCCGTAGCGGAGTACAACTCTGCTCTCTTCCGCATCACCTCACGCCTGAAGTTGTGTGGTGAACCAGTGACGGAGAAGATGTTGCTGGAAAAGACGTTTACGTCTTTCCACGAAAAGGACATGATCCTTATGCAACAATATCGAGAGAGGAAGTTCACAAAGTACTCTGACCTTCTTTCATGCCTGCTTATGGCTGAACAGAACAGAGACCTGTTGGTTGCCACCCACAACCTGCGCCCTCCTGGCTCCGCTCCATTGCCACCTCCTGCAGAGGCCCACTTCCAGTCTTCCCAGAAGAAGAAGACGGACAAAAAGGCAAAATTCCAGAAATGGAAAGAACAGAAGCAGCAGAAGAAGGCCACTCCCCCAGCTCCTCCCCAGAACCAGAAGTTCGTGGACAAGAAGCAGAAGAGGATTCCCAACAAAGGAGGCACTCCCAAGAAAGACTGGGAGGACAAATGCTCCAAATGCGGGATGACGGGCCACTGGTCCAGAATCTGCCGCACAGCAAAACACCTCCAGGACCTCTACCAGGCAAGCCTCAAGCCTCGAGCTGAGACAAACCTGATTGAGAGCGCGGCGTTGGCAGAGACCTCATGGACTCCTGAAGATTTCATGGGAGATGACACTCTTTAGATCTGGACCACTTTTATGCAATTAGCAATGTATCTTCAATTTTATGCATCGTATCTAGTTCTATTTTCCATGTCAAACAATATCTTTTGAGCATTTATTTATGAAAGTGAATCTTTTATCTATATTTATTGCTTGAATGTCTTTCCCCCTTTTTTAGATATGGAACTTATCTGCCTAGTGGACAGTGCATCGACGCACTCGATCCTTCAAAACTTAGACTACTTCACGAGCATAAGTAGTTATTCTGGCCCACTGAGAACAATCTCAGGACCAGCAAACATAATCGAAGGATCAGGGGAAGCAATTATATTGCTCCCCGGTAACACACAAATAACACTTAAAAATGCGTTATACTCCCCTAAATCCATCCGAAACCTCCTAAGTTTTAAAGACATCCGTTTAAACGGATATCACTTAGAGACGGTCGAGGAAGATAAAAGGGAATACTTGCTTGTAACGGCTCTTACAAATGGTTCAAAAACCATTGTGGAACGTTTCAAGGGACTCCCCTCGGGACTCTACCAAACAAGTATACAAACTCCAGAAACATCCATGGTGGAGCACCTGCAGTGCCCCCAAACACCAGAATTCCAACTCTGGCACAGTCGACTGGGACACCCTGGTTCGGTTATGATGTACCGCATCATAAAGAACTCCAGGGGCATTGACCTGAAGAACCTGAAGATTCTTCAAAAAGGCAAATTCCCATGTCCAACCTGTTACAAGGGTAAACTGATCACGAGACCCTCTCCACTGAAAGTGGATGTGGAGTCTCCCAGTTTTCTGGAAAGAATCCACGGAGACATTTGTGGGCCGATTCACCCATCAAGTGGTCCGTTCAGGTACTTTATGGTCCTGATAGACGCATCTACTAAGTGGTCACATGTGTGCCTACTGTCCACCCGTAACCTAGCACTATCTAAGCTTTTAGCTCAGATAATAAAGTTACGGGCCCACTTCCCCGACCACCAGATAAAGAAACTTCGTCTGGACAATGCGGGGGAGTTTACGTCACAAGTCTTTCTAGACTATTGCCAAGCTCAGGGAATTGAAGTCGAACATCCTGTAGCGCATGTTCACACCCAAAATGGGTTAGCAGAATCTCTAATTAAGAGACTGCAATGGATCGCTCGTCCATTATTACTTCAATCCCAGATGCCAGTGAATGCGTGGGGTCATGCAATTTTGCATGCTGCATCTTTAATAAAATTAAGACCCTCTGGAGGTCAGTCATCTTCTCCAATGCAACTAGCACTTGGAGCCCCACCAATTGTCTCACATTTGAGAATATTTGGTTGTGCAGTATACGTCCCCATAGCACCACCACAAAGGACAAAGATGGGTCCACAACGTCGCCTAGGCATTTATGTTGGGTTTGACACCCCCTCCATAATTAGATTCCTAGAACCCCTTACGGGGGACGTCTTTAAGGCACGTCTAGAAGACTGTGAATTCGATGAAACATCGTTTCCAAGACTAGGCTCACAGACAAAGAAGCCCGAAGCTTCAGAAAGTATCACTTGGGATACAAAAACTTTATGTCACTTTGATCCGCCAACAAGCCAGTGTGAGGAGGAGGTCCTGAAGATTCTCCACATCCAAAACACTGTCCATCTCTTGCCGGACAAATTTACTGACAACCAGAAGATTGTCAAATCACACGTCCCTGCTGCTAACACTCCAGCTAAGATTGACATACCGCAAAATGGATGCAATCCGCCTGCAGCAGAAATGGTTGGACCTCTCAAAAAGAGAGGACGACCACCGGGATCCAAGGACCAAGTCCCTCGAAAGAGTAGGACCCTTGGGAATGGTAAACAAATACCACCACAGGATGCTAATTTAAGCCCTGCTACCCCATCTCTCCCAAACTCTCATGAAGAGGAAAAACCGGGAGAAAATGAAGTATCGATACACTATGTACGAACTGGGGAGTATTGGGACAGAAAAAGCACAACAATAGATGACACATTTGCGTGTAATATTGCCATCAACGTCGCGTACTGCGACGATGATATTGAACCACGCTCTCTGACAGAATGTCAAAGCAGAGATGATTGGCCAAAGTGGAAAGCGGCAATAGGAGTGGAGTTGGATTCACTCACGAAACGCAAGGTCTTCGGACCAATAGTCCAGACACCAAAAGGTGTAAAACCTGTGGGTTATAAATGGGTATTTGTTAGAAAACGAAATGAACAGAATGAGATCGTACGCTACAAAGCAAGGCTTGTAGCGCAGGGTTTTACCCAACGTCCTGGGGTGGATTTTGAAGCCACATACTCCCCGGTCATGGACGCGATCACCTTCCGATTCCTCATTGGCATAACAGCACAAGAGGGTTTAGATATGCAACTCATGGACGTGGTTACTGCATACCTATATGGCAACCTAGACCGAGACATCTATATGAGATTGCCTGACGGTTATTCTTTGCCTGCAGCACTAAAAGAGAGAGAACGTGACATCTACTCAGTGAAACTGCAAAGATCATTATATGGTCTAAAACAATCTGGAAGGATGTGGTATAACAGACTGAGCGACTTCCTTGCACAGTAAGGATTTAAAAACGACCCAGTCTGTCCTTGCATCTTTATAAGAGCAAAGGAAACAGGATTTGTAATTATAGCCGTCTATGTAGACGACTTAAACCTCATCGGATCTCCTGAAGAGATCGCAAAGATTTCTAGAAGCCTGACAGAAACTTTCGAGATGAAAGACCTCGGAAAATCAAAATTCTGTTTAGGCCTTCAGATAGAGCATCTTAAAGATGGGATCCTATTACACCAGTCAACTTACACATCGAACTTATTGAAAAAGTTTCAGATGGATAAGTGCCACCACCTTAGCACTCCGATGGTCGTCAGATCATTGGATGTACACAAAGACCCCTTCCGGCCGCTGGAAGAGGGGGAGGAAGTACTAGGCCCCGAAGTGCCTTATTTAAGTGCTATCGGTGCACTCCTTTACCTGGCTAACTGCACTCGCCCTGACATAGCGTTTGCAGTAAACTTACTAGCCAGATATAATGCTGCACCTACACAGCGGCACTGGGCCGGAGTTAAGCATCTTCTGCGCTACCTCCAAGGGTCCATAGACTTAGGTCTATTCTACAGGAAAGGGGCATCAACTGGTTTAGTTGGTTATGCTGACGCAGGTTACAGGTCCGATCCTCAAACAGAGAAGTCTCAGACCGGATACATGTTCACATATGGCGGCACTGCCATATCCTGGAGATCTGTGAAGCAGACCATGACGACCGTCTCATCCACCCACTCAGAGCTACTAGCGATCTTCGAAGCAAGCAAGGAATGCTTCTGGCTACGCTCGGTGATCCAGCACATACTCACCTCCACCGGCCTGACGACCGGCGTTCTTGCACCCACTACACTCCATGAAGACAATGCAGCATGTATAGCCCAGCTACAGGACGGCTACATCAAAGGTGACAAGACGAAGCATATCTCCCCCAAGTTCTTCTGGACGCACGACCTTCAGAAGCAAAAGCAGATTGAGGTACAGAAGATCCAATCATGTAATAACTTGGCGGATTTGCTTACCAAATCCCTGCCTACTAGTATCTTTGAGAAACTTGTATATGGGATTGGGATGAGGAGAGTGAGTAAATGTAAACTGGGTCAGGATGAGAGAACTATGAACTCATAGATACATAGGAGACTGATGTATAGATTCATAGGAAATCTGCAAGCCTGAAGCTTGGTCAGATGAGGGGGAGTCAACTGCAGAGTTGTACTCTTTTCCCTTGGCTACAGGTTTTTTCCCACTGGGTTTTCCGTAGTCAAGGTTTTGACGAGGCAACCTCGTTGACTCTGGATCCTGAAGTATCCACCCCTATACACATCCCCAAAACAGGGGAAGTTATGGGTTAACTGTTTTTTCTTTAACAAGACAGTTACCCTAACTCGGATCCTGAAGAATCCACCTCTTATTTCAATGTTGATTGGATAAGAGGAAGTGTTATGAATAGGCCCATTGGGCCAATTGGGTATCCAACCCACTATTGAAAGTTATAAATACAAGGGTAGGTGGCTCTTAACCCTCTACACCTATTCTCTCTAAATTTCCCTTCACAACACAGGAGTGTTTTTAAACAGCAGCCTTGCTTTCTTTTTAAACATCATATTTCCCTTCTCCTGTTATTCCAGCTTATTTTCAAAGATATACTTTAAAACCAAAAGGATATTTCTCCCATTTCTTTTTGGTGCTTATTACAACATAGATTTTAGAGGCATAATTGTATACAATGAATTTGTGTTGTAGACAACGAGACTTGTGTATTGTAGGATATAATCATGCTAATTTGCGTGCGAATATCAAATATTTTACGATGAGGGAGAACATAATAATCAGAATAAAAAGTAAAATATTGTATGTATTTAGAATCCTAATTTAAATCTGATTGTTATTGAGCGAGAACTTAAATATTTTAATTAACGATAAGCTCGTAATATGAATCATACTAAAACTCTGGTATCTACCAAAATATGGTACAAATCTGTGGATGAGTAGATGATCCAAAGTCCAATTAGAACGCTTTGAATGACTTATTCATCCTCTCCCTTCTTTTACTTATATTTTATGTAATTATATTGTTTAGGGATATTTTTTTAATTACCTAATACCACATGGATTATTCTTTTGACCATTAATGTTTATTCCATTGTCTATTAGCTCTTCAAATTTTACACCCACACACCAAAGGGCACAATCAATCATCTCCCTCTTAAGTCAAACCTTCGGAATCCTTTGCATTTGCTTCCACCTCGTTCTCCTTTTATATTCTAATTTTAGATCTCTTCTAACCGTAGAGAAATTTTTTTTTACAGAATTTAGATCATCATATAATTTCTTTAGTTTATTCTCTCTTTCGGTCTCTTTACAAGCTAAGCGAGATCTCAGCATAGAAATAATTATAACAAAAAAGGAAGAAGATTTGATATAAGAAAGAGAATAAAATTCAATCATCTATCGTCAGTCATCAACGCCTAATCTCCAAATCCAAAACCCATCTCCCAACCTCAATGCCGGATCCGAATCCGCCGTCAAAATCCAATTTTTTCGATGCCCTTTAGCATCGTCTTCATCGGCTCTGCTGCTAGCTTTGTTTTGTTCACATGGGCATCGCGCTGGGGTCTTCTCCTCATCAACCTTAACAGGGCCGGCCGCCGACAAAGATGCAGATTCGCTTCTCACCGAGCATGAGAAGCATCACGATCACATCGAGCAGCAATGGGTTCCTTGATTTGATGAAGGTCAAGGTCGCAGCTCGCCACATCTCCTACCGCACTCTCTTTCACACCATCCTCATACTCGCCTTCCTCCTCCCCTTCGTCTTCATCCTCACCGCCGTCGTCACTCTCGAAGGCGTCAACAACTGCTCCTCTTTCGGTAAATCCATCCGTCAATTTGCTGGCTTTAATTTCGACATAGATCGTGTTATTTATGTATTTATGTGATTGCTTTGATAGTTGACTATCTGTGGTGGGCAATGGATTTTGGATCAAGTTAGCAAATTATTTGGTTAGTGACTGCTAGAAGTTAGTTTGGCATCTATGATGTGCTAGTCGATGAATAATATCTTGACCAGTTGGTTGTCTAACCCTTCCCTTTTGATTATTGAAAGCAATGGTTGAGTTTTCTGAATTAATTAGTTCGACTGATCCAAGATCTAGGTTGCTTGAGGTTTTTCTAGAGACTCAAGATCTAAGTTAAATTTAGTTTACACGCTCCACAAATGTAGAAATATACGATCTTTGCTCCCATGATATAGGAGGATAATGGATCAGACTTTGGTTTTTGATGCCGAGGATCTTTGATCAAAAACAAATTGTTTCTAGCTTCTTCTCATGATAATATGCTACAGCTAGAGCTGACCCGACAACAAAGCTCAGTAAATCTAATATAAGTGCTTAATTTTTGTGCTAAGCCATCCCCTCGCTTTTTTGTGTGATGGTCTATTGCTTTCTGTCTTAGTTGAAAGCTATTGCAACAATTTACATGGTATTGTGTTATATTTTGGCAGGCAGCAAGTGTATGGGTGCATAACATCATTTTTAACTTGTAGCATTGAGCAAACATTGTGCTTGTTGTAACTTTGTTATGCAGAAATACATAACAAGGTTATAGAATGGTCAACAGAATGTATGTTGAAAACGATTTCATGATTACGGTGCTTTGGAACAATGATGTCCTAGAAATATTTGAGGATGAAGGTTCTGCTGTAGTCTTTTTTCACAATCATCAACATTTTTTGTGTTGCAAGTTATATTCACAATCAACTACTTTTTTTCTGATGCAAGGTGAAATTTTATTACAAACAGCATTGTTTGCGCTAATAAAGGCAGTAACAAAATTTTAAGATTAAAAATAGATTGCAATCTACATTAAGAACTGAAAACTTAAACTGAAGACCTGAGTGGTGACCTCGTAGTAACTTTTGGTATGGCAAATTTCACCTAGGAAATGTGATCACTAACTTAACTGTTACCAAGCTATGCCAGTCGTTTTTTCAACGAGAACACATCAGTGAGCAGGTTTGGTATAAAATATTTATGTGAAGTCAGAAAAAATCACCACCGTGAACTGTTAATGTAAAATGGTATTCACTGTAGAAGCTTTCATTCACATTCGTCTGTATGCTATGAGCATTATATAGCATGTAACAGGTCTGCAACACAAGGTCCTGTAATTTTTTGTAACGGATGCTTTCATTAGACTACACATTCTCATCATTATTTTTATGTGAAGTGACTATAATTCATACAAATAAAAGACCTTTTTTTGTCATACACACACACACCTTATTGTCACACACACACACACACAAAACATAGGAACATGGTGCGAAAAGAATTTTAATTTTATTGATTTTTTTTTCAAGGTTTAATCCATACATATGTATACCCCCGAAAAATGTTGGGTGAATCCTAAGGGGATTTGAATATCGATCAAAGCTGTTACAAATTCAACATCTTATACCGATCCGATCAAGGGACAAAAACGGGTGGATTTTTTTGATTTTTGATTTGAGAGGGTAGTAGGGTCTGTAGAGGACATCTAACGGTTTAAATTTAAAAAATATATCAAAGAGATATTTTTCTCATGGTGTTTACATAGAAATTTTTTTGCAAAGGATCATTTGTGAGAGCACACACATATAATGGGATGCCCACCGCTTTATGTGTTGAAATAGTTCCACTGAAAGCTTTTACAACAATGATTAAAGTTCATTCTAACAAAGTTATTATCATGTATACACTTTGTTTAGTGAAAGCTAATTCTTGCCAAAGTATTTAAAATGTTTGAAAGTTAGCAAATCATCATGAGATTGTAGTTTGTTAGGAACTAACAAAAAGATGCAGTTCTTATAAAGAACTAATAGCCAAACTAGATATTTGAATACAAAAGAGGTGTATTCTCCTCCTAAGACGCCGAAGAGGACGTCCGCACTCGTCTACCTATAGAATCACACAAATATCAATAATCAAAGCATGAGAAAATAATAGACGGATAGCCTCCTATTTATAATAAAAGCTAGGGTTTCATGTGGCTAGGCTAGGGTGTGCGTGGGCTAAGGGGTGGCTGCACCTGGGCTTCTGGCGCGCATGTCTCCTGCGGCTATAAACCCGCAGGGGGCCCATGGGGCCCATCAATACTCCCCTCCCCCAAAGAGCCACTTTGTCCTCAAGGTGAAAGTCTGGAAAGCGCGCCGCGATCTCGTCCATGTCCTCCCACGTGCTATCATGCTCTGGTAAGCTCCTCCACTGCAACAACACCTGCCACCCTCCTGTGTCGCTCCGCCGAACCCCCTTCAGAACCTCGGGCTCCAGTCTCATCTCCATATCAGCACTACCACCAGCCTAGACAGGGAGGAGGTTGCGGGGACCAGTGAGGATTCAATATGGACCGCCTAAGGAAGCTGAAGATGCTTATATTCGATGGAGGGGACCTGGTCTCGTGGGTATACAGGGCAGAGAGATTTTTTAGAGTCTCCTGCATGACAGAGGAGCAGAAGTTGGTGGCTGCTGGCATATGCTTGGATGGAAAGGCCCTGGCGTGGTTTCAGTGGAAGGACGCGAGACACCTTTTTCGCTCATGGGAGGAGATCAGGGACCCGATGGTAGAGAGGTTTAGAGACCCCCATGTGGGAAACGTACGGGAGCAGCTGCTTTCTCTCTGATAGGAGGGAACAATGAGAGACTATTTAGAGAGGTTTGAGGTCCTTTCAGGACAGGTGCACGGGGTGATCGATGAGACGATAGAGAGCACATTCATGAAGGGGCTGAAGGCCACTATTTGAGCAGCCGTTCGCATGCATAAGCCGCAGAGTTTGATGGAGGCCATGGAGTACGCTCAGATGGCAGAGGACTTTCAGCTGGAGGATAGGAGGGCCCGGGGTGGTTGGAGCGGTTCGACAGCTCGTAGTCAGCCAGTGACAGGAGGACAACAGAAAGCCACTACGGGGACTGATTCATGGGTCAGGGAGAAGACTGGAGAGAAGGGTAGTGCATCACAGGCTGGGGGGCAGTTCAGGCGCATGACAGACGCTGAGATGAGAGAGAAGAGGCAGAAGGGCTTGTGTTTTAGATGCGATGAGAGGTTCTCACTGGGCATCGGTGTGCGGGGCGCAAGCTCCAGGTGATTCTGTTGGAGGACGATGGCGACGAGGCTGACGTTGAGGAGGAGGCAGCTGAGGCAGAGGAGCTGGAGGGTCAGCAGCTGGACGTGGCAGAGGTGTCCCTCAACTCTGTGGTAGGGTTCACACCGAACTATACCATGAAGCTGAAGAGAGAGATAGGCGACCAGGAGGTGACCGTGCTCATTGACAGTGGGGCTACCCACAATTTCATTTCCGGGAGGGTGGTGGCACATCAGGGACTCCAGCTGACAGATTGCGACAGCTTCAGTGTGATGACGAGGACGGGAAAGAAGGAGATCAGTCGTGGAGTTTGCAGGTGACTGGTACTGACCATGCAAGGAATACACGTGATCGCAGATTTTTTACCTCTGGACCTGGGGAGCACCGATATCATTTTGGGTATGACCTGGCTACAGACGTTAGGGAAGATGACAATAAATTGGAAGCTGCTGCGGATGGAGTTTCAGGTTGCAGGGAGAGTAGTGATACTCCAGGGGGACCCCAGCCTATGCAGAGTTTTGGTCTCGTTGAAGACCATGGTGAGGACCATCCAGACTAAGGGAGGAGGCTATTTAGTGGAGCTGTACTCGTTGACATGAGAGGGAGGCGCAGAGGCCAGTGCAGAGTAACCCATTCCGAGAGAGGTACAGCAGCTGATGGAGCAGTTTGAGGAGATCTTTTAGGAGCCTCGGGGTCTTCCCCCACCTAGGGACCACGAGCATGCCATAGTACTACGAGAGAGCGTGTCACCCATTAGCGTGCAGCCCTATTGATACCCTAGCATCAGAAGGATGAGATAGAGAGGATGGTGTCAGAGATGGTGCAGGCGAAGTTGATCCAGCCGAGTGTGAGCCCGTTCTCCAGCGCAGTGTTATTAGTAAAGAAAAAGGATGGTAGTTGGCGATTCTGCGTGGACTACAGGGCGCTGAACAAGGAGACGGTCCCAGATAAATTCCACATACCGGTGATCGATGAGCTCCTAGACAAGCTACACGGGACAGCCTGGTTCAGTAAGTTAGATCTTAAGTCCGGCTACCATCAGATCAGGATGCGACAGGAGGATTTGCCCAAGACGGCGTTCAGGACGCATGCATGCCACTATGAGTTTCTTGTCATGCCCTTCGGTTTGACAAACGCACCTGCCACCTTTCAGGCTCTGATACCAAATTGTTAGAAACTAACAAAAAGATGCAATTCTTATAGAGAACTAATAGCCAAACTAGATATTTGAATACAAAAGAGGTGTATTCTCCTCCCAAGACGCCGAAGAGGACGTACGCACTCGTCTACCTATAGAATCACTCAAATATCAAGAATCAAAGCACGAGAAAATAATAGACGGTTAGCCCCTATTTATAATAAAAGCTAGGGTTTCATGGGGCTAGGCTAGGGTGTGCACGGGCTAAGGGGTGGCTGCGCATGGGCTTTGGGCACACGCATGTCTCCTGCGGGTATAAACCCGCAGGGGGGCCCATGGGGCCCATCATAGTTATATTGAACCCCAACACCATGTAAATCTTTCTAAATCTCAACGACCATGTATGAAAGTTAGCGAGCAATCATGAAATTGGACTTAGATCATAACCCCAATACGACTTAAATCTCTCTCTCTCTCTCTCTCTCTCTCCCTCCTCTCTCTCTCTCTCTCTCCTCCCCCCTCCCTCCCTCGTTCTCTCTAGGCTCGACCATCCAATATAGGAAATGCTCCTTACTTCTTTACCTTGTTCCTCTTGCTAAACACGTAACGAATACTAAATACCTATATTTGCATTTTCCATGAGTATGTACCTATGCTGCAGCAGTGTTCACCACATAGCTATTTAAGTTACCGCAATATTCTACATTTGCATGGGAGCTGATATCACCATGAACTTTCAACCATATATTAACACTGTTTTAGGCAAAGGAATACATTATCTTAATAGTTGATAGAAAATTTGCTGCATGGTGATTGCGAACATCATTTTGCATGAGAAACTGATATAGCAATATGATGCGGACCCGAGCCGCACCCGGTTCCACTTGAGGCCGGCGGCTACCTAGGGGGGACCCACCCACCTTTAGTCACTTACGTGCGTCGTAGGAGGCGCGGTAGCACGTAGGGGGGTTAGTTGGGGTATTCTAGTCATTTTAGACTAGATTAGTAATTCCCCACTTTTCTATAAATTAGGGCTAGCCGTCTTTATTTTATTTTATGCTTATTTTGTGAAGAACAATTGTAGGCGTCATTTGTGAAGGTTTTAGGCTTTGTTCCGTGCAACAAAGCTAGGAGAGCGAGTCTCCTCTCGAAAGAGGCTCATTTATCAATCTATTTTCATAGTTCTTCGCAAATTAAGATTCCAAAATTCCACCTTTTTATATTTTTCCTCTTTAAATTCTGAAATTAATTGATACGAAACCCTAGTTCGTATCAAATTGGTATCAGAGCATTAAGATCCAATGGCGACGAGCACGAGGTCAAAGGCGGATGGCGTGGATGAGAAGGTACAAGGGCTTCGAGAAGAGTTCACCCGGGAGATCGAGGGCTTGAAGAAAACCCTAGGTGAATCCATCAAGGATCACGCCCATTCGCAAGAGGACATCCAAACCGAGCTTCGGGGCATGCGAAGGGACGCCGCGCAGACGGCAAGGGACATCCAAGGGTTAAAGGAGGCAACTTCAGATCTGAAGTTTTTAAGGGAGGCTACATCGTCAATTCCGGAGATCTATGCTCCAAGCCCTCACGATGGAGAGGGGAAGAGATCGGGGCAAGGGGATTCAGGGGGGAGAAAATCAAGGAGATTCTACCCTTGAATCAGCAATTTGGGAGCAACCGGAGGGGATGACGGCTACGGCGACACCTTGGGGGCGAAACACGGCCCCCCAAAACCCTAGGAGGGCCGGCCAGCAGGAAACAGGGCCGGCAGGCCCTCCTGGGCCTGCGGATGACCCGGCAGGCCCCTCAGGGCCTGTGGAAAGTACTGCAGGCCCTGTTGGGCCTGCACAGCACGCGACAGGCCCAACTGGGCCTGCCGCAGCTGCGGCAGGGCCCAGTGGGCCTGCCGCAGCAGCTGCAGGCCCAGACGAGCCTGCTGCGGCATCGGCAGGCCCATTCAGGCCTGCCGCTGCCCCAGCAGCCCCGATCCGGCCTGCAGCCCAGTTCTGGGGGCCCGCCGAGGTGCAGGCGGCCCCCTGGGGGCCCGCGTCGACGCCAACTACTTTCCGAGGGCCCCCGGTAGCGCAGACAGGCCCATGGGGGCCAGATGGAGGCGGATGGGCCCGGGACACGATTATTGGGGCTCCAGCAGCCCAATTTTGGAGACCAGAGGCTCATCCACAGGTACGGAGACCACAGGTGGACCCCAGACAGGTTTTTGATGGCTTTCCGGAGCGGGGACAGGGCCCGGGGGGCTACTTTGGAGGATGGACAGCGCCGGTACAGCAGCCCAGAGGAGCAGGAGGACCCGCGATGGCGCGACAGCAGGAGTTTCCGGGGTACCATTACCAGCCCGAGGCGTGGGAGCGACCCGGGTGGCCTGAGGAGCTGTACGGGGCTGACGGAGGAGGACCCGTTGAGGCAGTCGGCGGAGGATTCGGCCGTGGGGGAGACCGCGGTAGAGATGGGGGTCCACAGGGAGACATTAATGCAGACCGCCGCCTCATGAAGCTGAAGATGCCGATTTTTGACGGCACAGACCCGGACGGATGGATCTACCGGGCGGAGCGATACTTCCAGGTGATGAGACTGACGGAGGAGGAGGTTCTGAGAGCCATAGGGATCTACTTCGAGGGGAAGGCGTTGGCATGGTACAGGTGGAAGGTGGCACGGACGCCCTTTCGCACTTGGGAGGAGCTTTCCGCACTGATACTAGACCGGTTCCAGGAGACCCCAGGAGGAGATTTCTACGAGCAGTTATCTGCTTTGAGGCAGGAGGGGACGGTCATGGATTATGTGGAGAGATTCGAGATGTTGAACAGTAGGGTGAAGGGGGTGACTGACGAGGTGATGATCGGGAATTTCATGAGGGGGTTGAAGCCCTCTATCCGAGCAGAGCTGAGGATGCAGAGTCCGGGGACATTGGAGGATGTCCTTCGCCTGGCCCACAAGGCGGAGGAGAAGCATGCAGAGGAGAGACGCATTCGGGGGACTTGGGGAGCCCAAAGCCAGCATAGTCAGACAGCACCGGCCCCACTCCCGGGGGTTACAGTAGCACCAGTGGACACGGAAATGAAGAGAGAGGAAACCCGAGCAGTGATCCCTGGTAAACGGATGACTGAGGCTGATATGAGGGCGAGGCGTGATGCAGGCCTCTGTTTCAGATGTGATGAGAAGTTCAGTCCCGGTCATCGGTGTGCGAGCAGGCTGATGCAGATTGTGCTAGAACCAGACGAGGGGGAGTATGCAGATGGTGGGGAGCCAGTGATGACGGAAGAGAGCGAGGTTGAGCACGCACATCTGGATGTAGCTGAGGTGTCCCTAAACTCCTTGGTAGGGGTAACCACGCACCATACCATGAAGTTGTCAGGACGATTGGACAACGCGCCGGTGACGGTACTCATAGACAGTGGGGCTACCCACAACTTCATCTCTCGACATTTGGTGGATCGTCATAGGTTGCAGGTGAGCACCTTGGAGACGTTTACGGTCCTCTCAGGGACAGGGCGGAGGGAGGAGAGCAGTGGGATGTGCAAGGGGCTGAGTCTGACCTTACAAGGAGTGCAGATCGTGGAGGACTTCTTGCCCCTAGAGTTGGACAATATCGATGTGATTTTGGGCGTGCAGTGGCTGAGGGGGTTGGGCGAGGTGAAGATGAATTGGAAGCAGCTTAGGATGGAATTCCAGGAGGGGGGTCGCACGGTGGTTCTGACAGGTGACCCTAGCCTCTGTTTTCCCTCGGGGGCCTTCAAAGCCAGATCTCCACCTTGAGGACAAGGTGGCTCTTTTAGGGGGCGGTATTGATGCGGACCCGAGCCGCACCCGGTTCCACTTGAGGCCGGCGGCTACCTAGGGGGGACCCACCCACCTTTAGTCACTTACGTGCGTCGTAGGAGGCGCGGTAGCACGTAGGGGGGTTAGTTGGGGTATTCTAGTCATTTTAGACTAGATTAGTAATTCCCCACTTTTCTATAAATTAGGGCTAGCCGTCTTTATTTTATTTTATGCTTATTTTGTGAAGAACAATTGTAGGCGTCATTTGTGAAGGTTTTAGGCTTTGTTCCGTGCAACAAAGTTAGGAGAGCGAGTCTCCTCTCGAAAGAGGCTCATTTATCAATCTATTTTCATAGTTCTTCGCAAATTAAGATTCCAAAATTCCACCTTTTTATATTTTTCCTCTTTAAATTCTGAAATTAATTGATACGAAACCCTAGTTCGTATCACAATACCTACATGACAGTTGGCGAAATGAAGCTATCAAGCATGTACTAGAAGCCCCTTCCCCAGATGAACTGGGAATAGGATACTTGATTTTTTTATTGATAAAAGCATGATACTTGATAAAATCGGTGTTTTCAGCATGAGTAAATGAGAAAACTTGATTTTTTTCCATGGATAAATGAGGAAAATGGTTTTTCTCGCGGGGTTTCCAATGAGTGTGGGAACCTTTTCAGGGAGTTCCCGCCATCTGAGGTGTATGTTCAGATTAACGATATTTACATGTAGGAATTGACAGAAGTCTAGCTTCCAATTATGAAATAGGGATAAAAGAGAATCAAAATTGGGTTTCTTTCCAAGGATGACAACAAGTGAAATGGGGTTGGGAATAAAAAGGAGGACTTACTATCAGTATTTTAGGACGTGGTTTCATTATGCTTGTAGGTCAATAATGCATATTGCATAATAATCTATGTGTTGCATAACCGGGTCATTTGATTATTTGCAGAACCAAAATGTTATACATATATACATCTCTCTCTACACCTTCTCTCAACCCTTCTGTGTGTGTTCGTGTCTGTAGGGGAGGGGTTTTGGGTGTCTCTGTTTGATGTTGAAAATGCATAAATAATGAAGGAACTATTAAATAACCATAATTCATAGACGACATTAAACTATCAATATAGTAACAAAACTACATTCCAATGTGATTAAAGAATTTAGAAAACGAAGTTGAAGGACTTATGTTCGAGATTACATAGAATCACATGGAACTTCCATCTCCAAGATTTTTGAGAGCGAGGGTGGGACTTAGGGTGAGTTAGCAGCGAAACATTCAAACGTAGAACACTATCACTAGTACCCCCCTCTCCACAAAATGTCAAAAAGAAAATGCCACCTAAAAAGCTACAAGCCAATGCTTAACTCAGGAGTAGCAATTTCAACCCAACCCGACAGATCAAACCTGAACCCTTCCCAGATTTTCAAGTATGGGTTAGCCTATAAACATGCCCGTATTGAATTCAGTTTAACTTACTTGACCCAATTACTAACCAGATTAGGTTAGGATTTGATGGTTTGACTTGAATAGATCCAAATAAACTCGAATGTAACCTGAATAATTTTATATAGTAGTCACTTGGCTCCTAAACGTGCAGCTTGAATTGGTTTCTTTGGCTAGAATACATCGGATCCCTCTGATGTTTAATTCTACTTGCTTGTCTTATATTAAGGGTTTTTTCCTTTTAGATCATTATTTTTAATAACATTTAAATATATTTAATCCCAGGATTTGCATCCTTATTGAAGCTTTCGTTTTTTTATTTTTAAAAATATTAGATGATAAAGGGGTGGTATACCGTTGGGTATGGGTTACCCGTCAGGTCAGGTATGTGTTTGCCATCATTGACCTTGATATTATTCAGGTAGGTTGGGTCTGTGTATGTCATAACTGTGTTCTGATGAAATTTGACCCGAACCGAACTCGACCGATGTTACCCATTTGCTAGCCTGAGCTATACCTGAATAACAAAAGGCCAAAAAGTTCAAGTCATTATAGTTGCACAATATAATATTTACAAACTTTAGTGGTAAATCGCACAAAACGCTAATGTAGTTATACGGGATCTAAACTAGCATCCCTTATAGTTTAAATTTCTAGACTAACACTTCCGGATTTGCAATATAGTTAAGTTTTTGGTTTAGGATAGTGTCACTAACAGTCACACAACCCTTAAAATTTTATTATTACTAAATCTCCTCCTAATTCTCTTCTTCATCCTCTCATCAAACTTCTTCATGATCCTCACCAAAACTATAACCCCCTAACCATTCGCCACCACCATTACATCTTCATTATCACCAATGCTAATTTTAAGGAAATTCATACCCTAACCTAAGCTCTAACCCGTCAACTATCATCATTAAATTCTCCATCTCTTTATCATAATATGTTACTATCTTCACTTCCCTTCCTCTTCTCATTATCCACTGCCATCTCTTCCATTACTAGAACCACCATCCTAAGTTCCTAATCCTTATCCTAACTTAAATTTTAACTCCTACCCGTATCCATAAATTTTAATAATTATTGATATGATTAACTAATCAAAATAATATTGATTACGCAGGTAACTGAAAATGGGACCAACTTTTAATGGAAAATTTAACCTTGTAGTCAGTGGGGTTAGTGTAGAATTCGAACTAAAGGTGGCGTTAGTTTAGAAACCATGAAACTACACTTGTTTTGTCTAATTTATCCAACTTTCTGACTATGATAAATGGCCAAAATGCACCTAATATATGCTTCTTTCATTGATGCTAATCACGGCTTCTTGCACAGTCTATACTCTATAGTAGCAGCAGCAGTCAAGCATCAACTTCAAGCTTTCAAGCAAACTATAATAATATCATTGCAATTAATGAAGCAACCAAGATGCTTGACTTGTGAGACAGTTGAAAGAGGAGAAAAGTGGCCAGAAAAGGGTAGCAGTGTTTGGAAAAGACAAATAAATTAGGTATCTATCTTTGCATTGCAGGTCTGATCCTTGTAATAGGGTTTATACCCAGAAACTAATACAAATACTTGTCCAAGTAATCAAGCATTTGGTAATATGCTAGTGCATAGCTTGAATAGACCTGATTATGCATGCTATCCACATGATATGGTCGCATCGGCCGTTCCCAAGCGGCAAGAGACTGCATGTGATGATGAGAGCATAAAGCCATAAATATTGTTTTGGAACACTGATTACAATCTGATTCGAGATTGGGAATCTGAGGTGTAGTGTCTTAACAAGATAACAATGATTTGTGGCATGAAGGGGATGGAGGTAACACTCGGGTTCTTGAACAGTGGTGAGCGTCAAACTCAAAAACCATTTGCGTGGGACATGGGGCCAATATTAATAGCATCATTAAGAGCTTAGTTGGCCAATGGAAGACATGAGATGAAGTTATTTAGACTTTATGAGTCCCTTTATAAGGGGAATCAATATTAATATAGTGATATAGCTTTTCGTCCATGATTTATTTGCTTAGAGAGTTCAGCTGGCAACTTCTAGACGACCAAAGTTAAAATTGTTAAGATCTTGTTTTAAATGGTGACCGTGTTTGCAAGGAATAATATAGTTTAATGGCTGAGTCCTTTTTCTCAAAAGAAAGGGAAAAGAGCAAAAGAGAATTATATCATTTAACGTATCCTTACAGCCCTTTTGCTATTAACCATCCATATTTATGCATTTACACATTCATGCCAGGCAAATTCTGCTAGTGTATCCTTTGTTAGTTTGTGACCAATAAGAGTAATGGCAAAACCTCATTTGACATTTTGGGCATCTTATACTATTATATCCTGGCTATGATGGAATTGTATAGCATCTAGGCTTGCATTAAACAATTGATCTTGCATTCTTTACCAATAATACTTGTGTGGCTGTGATATGCAACTTCAAATTGATAAATTGGATATCATACATGACTTGGCTTTGTTCCAATATAATATTGGTTGGGTGATACTCCATTTACTAATTTTGTATCGTTTGTGTTAGATTGTTTGGGGAGGCGACTGGGACCGAAATTTCTTGGCAGAGGGGGTGATGATTCAGCGGTAATCATCTTTTTTTATTGTCCATCTATTAGTTCGATACTACCATCTATATCTGAAGTGGTGTATTTTTGAAGTAGATTGAAATTATTGTCTTAAGTTCAATCATCTGATTTCACATTTGCAGAGGCTTGTAAGAGATTTGTATAAAATCCTTGACAGAGTAAATTCTGAGGAAGTTCCCTTGAGCCAGAAGCTACCACAATCATTTAGTGAGTTCCTTTCTGATATGAGGAGCCACGAATATGATGCTAAGACCTTTGCTATAAGATTGAAGGCCATGGTAAGCAAATCATTACATCCTTCCTATTGCTGTAACTTCATTGATATGTCTTCTCCTGGTCATAATCTAATCAGAGACATATGTTCAATCAGAAACTTTTGTCTTTGTTGGTTGGTTTGGGTGCTACAAAGTACCTTCCATCTTTGCAAAAAGGAATAATTGCTATTTGATTGTTAGGCCTGTATGATATCAACCATCATAACTTCTACGTTGTCTTTGGGACGGCAATCTAGAAACCTCAAACTCGTGGGTTTCCAGTTTAAGTGAAGTGTTCGGTTTTATTCAGATAATTGGCGACAATCTGAATTGGGAATTTTTTCTCATGACCTTGGTAGTGGGTACAATGTGCCTTGTACCAAATGCATGACAACAGGCAATTGAGGTTGGAAATAGGAGTGATGATAGAAGGTTGGCTTATTATTTAATTTTCGCAAGGTGATAGTATCATTGGACTAATTGTTTTGTGCTTCTTGTCAATAAACAGATTCCAATTCTCTTCGGTCCTTGTCTCAGGACCAAAATTTCAGCACTAGCTTAGTCGTTTAACAGTCATGTTGGATTTTCAGGTAATACGATACTAATTAGGGCCCCCGATTTGATGGCTAGCAAAGAAAAAGATTTTTTTGATGCCTTGAGTTAAATCATTTGGCCGTAGTTTATGTATAGGTGATTAATGACTAATAAATCATACTTTTTATGGTTTAATTATGTTATTTAGTGAAGCTTGTAGGCTTATTACTTAGTCAAGCGAGTTACGTTGCTTATAAATGGAAATAACATCTTTCTTTTCTTACTTTTCCTTCAGATGAGATAATGACAAATGTTATGTTAGCATGATTTGGAGCTAGTAAACCATACTCGTTGGGAAGGTTCTCTCAGATAGGTCTTTTGGGTCATTTTGGGACTTTTGGGAAGGTTCTCCCCTTTTAAGCACGGGCGGCATGATCTGAGCTTGTACAGAGAACCTGCCATGTGCCCCTACTTCATGATGATTTAGTTTTAACAAGGAAAAAGATTGAAAGATTCTTTTTAATATAAACTAGCATCATGTGCACGTGCATTGCACTTCATGAAAATAAGAGATTAAAAAAATAATTAGCATGTTATAGCTACAAAGTGTTTTTATTGTGTTGTTATGTTTATTATATATAAGATATATTCTAGATACTTCTGATCATTAGAAAAATATCAAAGGTTTGTTATATTTAAAGAATTCAAAAATCAAAAATTAAAATAATTAGAGAAATACTTAACATCCACATTTGGGATCTACACACTTACATACACAACAAATATGCGTGTGGATACCGTATATGACGTTAATGCAGTGGGCTCCATATGCATATCTCTTGAGTAAATAAATGTGTATATAAAGTATTTCTCAAATAATTATATATTACATATGAATAAATGTGGTGCCATCAAATAAAAGAATATTGATTAGGTAAATGGAAGAAAGTTGATCCACATTAGATAGCTTACACAAAAATAGAATTCAAGAAATATATATATGTTGAGAATGTGAATAATCTCTAAGGAAGAGTGGTGGTAAGAGGTTTTCTAGCTTCACTTATATATTAATTTAAAAGAGTTTAGAACCTCAATGGGTGGATATATAAAAGATCTCAAGACCCATTCTTAGCACTTCCCCTTATACATCCATCATTGTAAACTCGACATATGAATACTTCAGTATTCGTAGTGCTTATGAGTATCACAATGGGTGGATACTTCTGGATCCTGGTTTAGAGATTACAAGTCTTATTAACTTCACATGTTTTGTGGATATCACCAGGGGTGGATATTTCTGGATCCAGAGTTAATGTGGTTGCCTCGTCAAAACTTTTGGCTATGAAAAACACAATGGGAAAAACCATAGCTAAGGAAAAAGAGTGCAATTCACCATTTAATTCCCCAGATCTGTACAAGCTTCTGGCTTATAGATCTCCTAGGCATCTATACATCAATCTCATCTACAACGTTCTGAGAAAAAAATACAAAATATAAGCATCGCTCATCTATACAAGTATCACTCATATATGTCAGCTACTGAATTCAAGGGAGCTCCTTTGAAGATATGTGCTCTGTCTCATCGCCTTTGATGTAGACTTCTCAAGGATGAGCTAGGAAAGTGGCATGGTCTGCAGACTCGTTAGATAGCTCCACGTCTCTACTCTCTAATCCAGTCGTCACTGTGTCTACGAGTTACTTCAGGATGTAGCTATATATACTCTTGGATGATGAGCTTCTCGGAATGATGAGCTTCTCGAAATGGTAGGATGATGTTGCCTTAGTCGCATGCTTTGCAGATTTCCAGGAGGTGGCCTTTCTTTCTTGGTGTTCATCGCGATGATTTATTACCTGCATCTGGAAATAAATTAAACATGGAGAATGATCCTTTATAATATTGACCCTTGGAGGTAGTGCAGAAGATGCGTAGCTTGGCGCACTGCAGGCGCTGCACTGTATCTGGCTAACATATTTACTGTCGACACTATATAGAGAAGCGTGTAGTGGCCAGATAGAGGAGTGTATCAAAGACACTCAAGTAAGGCACTTCAGGACAGGATATCCTTCCCCTCTTCCAGCGAACGGAAGGGGTCTTTATGTAAATCCAGTCAACCAATTGGTGTATTTAGTGGATTACAATTGTTTATGTATCTTCATCAACTTCGGGTGTATGAAGGTAAATATCACATGATTTTCATTTTTTGGATGTTATTTTCATCTTTTGGATGTTATTTTCATCCTTTGGATGATATTGTCATCTGCTAGATAATATTTTCATCTTCTGGATAAGAGTTTCATCTTCTGGATGATGTGTTCATCTTCTGTATGAGAGTTTCATCTTCTGTAAGATGTGTTCATCTTTTGGATGCGTGTTTCATCTTTTGGATGATGTGTTCATCTTCTGGATGATAAGTCTGTAAGCCAAGATTTTTCTGTAGGTCTTTCATATCATAGTTGATAGTTAGGCTTAAACATATATTTTGGTTTTCTCTTCGGGAGATCCAATGAGATTTGAGTCATTTGAAAATATAATTCCAAATCATTTTCTTTGCTTTTTTAAAGATGCAAAGACAACCTTTAGTAGGAATCCTTATATTGATAAGGAACTGTATTGGTTGAATTATATATATTTCATAGAATAGATGTCTCATAATCTATTCAGACAAGTAAGTAAATAAGGAGGAATCTGTAAAGGTATGTTGTCATAACATCCATAGCGACATAGCCCAAAATTTCATTTGCCAATCACATGAATTTTGCAAACATAACCAGGGAACTTGATGCATCAGTTTTATTTGTTAGTGAGTCTAGCTCATCTTACTTGATTACTTCATGGTTTCAACGAAATGAACCTCTAAGCTATAGCGTATTGCTTATAGCATGCGATTTTATTTATTTATATTTGTGTTTATTCAATACTCATTATGCCCACAGGTTTGATATCTTTTGATATCAGGACTTCTGGTCCAAACACTTCACGTTTCATAAGCGAGTTCAGCTCAGCTTATTATTGCCTTATTCCACATTTTTTGGCCAATCTCTATGTTTGCTTCAGGCAACGGAGTGTGGAATGATATTTATAATTATTACATTTAGTAGCAAAATGAAACGTGAATAAGTTGTTGACAATTGTGTTTTTATCCAAACACACCCCCCTATACATACATTATTCAATAATATTTCAATTTATTCCAGATTCATCTTTTCTAGAGGTTTTGGAAAGGGAGAGGATATAGATATGAGTTCACTTTCCTGTTATGGTATTGTTTAAAGGTCTCCAGAAGTTTCTCTCTCTGGAGCCTCGTGATACGTCCTTTCATTCACTTAGGACATCCCTGCTACTGGCATCCATTATTTTTGGTATGTCAATTCTAGCTGGATTTTTAGCAGCAGGGATGTGTGATTTTGACAATATTCGGTTTGTCAGTTAATATGTCTGAAAACTGTTTAACAGTTTCATTAGTGTGGATCTTCAAGATCACATCACTATTCATGATATTTGAAATGGTCAACTGAGCTTCAAGCTCAGGGATGATTGTAATATCCATGTTGAACCTAATACCGGGGATTTAAAGAGAACTGAATATGAAGGATCTTCAGGATCTAATCTTCACTATCGATTCTTTATATGAGACCCATCAAGGCACAATCTTTGAGATGTGCTCTAAATACTTCCCCCATTTTCAGTGTTCGTAATCTATTTATCTAGGATAATTAAGCCTGATAAATAAATAGATCTAAGACGACATTATGATGGTTTATAGTTGGTGCTATGGAGATGTGGACACATCATGTCACAATCTATAAGATGTGCTCTAAACGTTTTTCCCATTAGGAGTTCTTGGAAACTGTTTATATGGGGTGATCAAGCCCATACAAATAGGTTCTAAGGAGGCATTTTGATGGTCTGGAGTATAATTGCATGTCCCCATGCAGTCGCCAGCAAATGGATTTTTAAGGATGAGTAATCCGTTTAAATCATTTTAATGATTTATTCATATAACCCTATTTTGGGTGTGAACACAGACTCCGGGGTGTTCAACTTTATTCTAGTTGCAAATTATGGTTGATTTCACAGTATTATCTAATGTTCCCGTCATATAATAGTATGTCCTATATGCTGTGAAAAAGCTATACTGCGGTTGGATAATATGTTTGATTATGATCATTTTAAGGATATATGGATGAGTACATTAATGTACATCATCAGCCATATGTATGGAGTGGATAAGTCCACTTTCATCCCTCAAATACTCTCAAGAGACCTAGATGTCTTATTATTTTAACGACGATAGTAAATATATCATCTTAAATTCTATTAGAGGAAGTTTTGAGAGTCAGTGTCCACGCGTGGTGGAGAAGATCGCATAACCATTTTTCCCGTTAAATGGGACAATGAAAACACACCCTTTTGAAGAAATTTCGTGATCTTCGGATTTATAGGATGAGTTAATGATGTCTTGCATCTTCAATCCATAGTGACATTATATATTCCAAATTTAAAACTTGGATGATTCTGGACACTTCAGGTGTTCCATTTGCTTACTCTGTACACGGATCTCATCTTCACATTGACTAGTACACGGATCATGGTGGGACACAGCTTCAGGATTCATTGATTTCTTGAGTCATTTATTGGGGATTTCGTTTTGACGAATATCCATCGAAACTTGGTAAGTTTCTTTTCTTCATATTAGAGAACGAAGAGTATGTGGACATCCTCATATAGAGTATTCAGGCTTGCAAAGCCTGAATCTCAAGTCAGACGTCCCAAAATAGTTTTCTACTGGACTATTATTGGGGTGAAATGCTTTTGAAAGCATACATCTACAATTATGTTTGAAAAATACTCAATAAGAATTATGTTACGACAACAGATTAAATTTGTTTTCAAAAGTTTGTTTTCTCGGGGAATAGCTAAGTATACAATAGCTAGATCGACTTATGCCTTTAGACTAGCTTTGTATATGTTAATAATGACATAAATTAATGACCTTTCCTATTGCAACAACAATATAGGTCTTAGCAGAACTGTGGGGTCTGATCTTATTTGCCATTGCGTATTCCATGTCGAGGTATATCATATCTTTCCTTTCTCTTTTTTATATCAGGACATAGTTGGTCATGAACTTCATCTGTTTTCAATCTTCCATATTGTTATTTATAAGGAAGAATGAACATTAGTCTCTATGAGGAGACATATACTAGGGAACGAGCCTGTTTCTATACTTCCACTTTTTGAGTTTATATGAGACTTTTGACAGTCCATTTGAATACTCCTATATGGTCTCCAGGCCATTATTTTCTTGAGTCATTCAGTTTTTATGTGGATAGAGTAACATGCTTAAGGGGAATACATACGTGGGTGCGAATGTCATAAATTATTTCTCACTTATCTATTAAGACACGACTTCAACATTGAGCTTATACTTAAGGCTAGATTCAAGAATCTTTCCTTATAAAGTGATATTACTCTAAAAGAGTTAAGCAGGGTTATGACATACTCCTGGTGTCCATATCAGTCTATATAGACCATAGATCTATGAGATCTATTTACCGCATTGTGCGCATCTTTAAGAAGATGGCATAAATAGTTGTCGCATAATCCCTCATATTTTGTTTAGTCAGAAGGGTATCGATATTTGATTTTGAACTCCAGGTTCAATTATCATATATAGATATATAGATATGAATTTTAAATTTTTTGAAAATTCTAATTAATCGTGTACCATAATACATAATTTATATATGCGAGTATAAAGGCATGAATTATTAAATATATCATGCAGTTATATAGATCATTGAAGTAGGCAATTCATTTGAAGTATACAAAACAATTATATACAAGAAAATAACCGAAGTAATGACATGCAAATAAGGTATTAAATCAATTGTGCATTAATGTTTTGTTATTAAGATGCCTTGATTTATATGACCCGTCCCCAAGAATTTCGTGGGACTTTAATCTAAAAAGAAATTTTGGGGGTATGTGGTGGAAGCGGAGGCTTCGGGCCGCCTGCGGTATGCACTGTGTCAATCTGGTCATGTTTATAAAAAAATTGAAAACTGAACGAGCCCGAAAACATATATTATCGATATCCCCACGCAACATGTGCCTCCAAAAAAATTTATGATATCAATCCCCTCCTATTTTATTCCCTGATTTTTATGTAATTTTCTAGAATTTTTTTCAGAATTTTTTGGATTTTTCTAGGAAGTTTGGAAGTTTATGAGTATTTTCTGAATTTAGTATATATACAAACATATTTATATATAGGGATTAATGTAGAGCAAGTGGCACCTGATCCAATGGATCAGGTGCAAAGACATAAAAAGGTGTGGCCCAGCAAGTACAAGCCCATGTGGGGGCTTGTATTTTCCACCTTTTTTGTGTCTTAACACCTGATCCATTAGATCAGGTGTCACATTTTCTACATTAAATCCATATATATATAATTTTAATTTTCAGAAAATATTAAAATTAATTCGTCCTGCAGACCTGATGCTCGTGGGTTGGCTGCGGGCTTCAAGCCAGTGAGGCTAATTTCTGCCTCTTTTTTAAGGCCAGCCTAATGTGGGCTGTTGGTAAGATATTTTGCAGAGGCAACAAAACACGACAAGTTGTGGTGAGACTGTACTGTATCTCTGAGCTTGCATTTATCAGTTGGGCCTTAAAAAACCAGGCCTTAATTCAGGCATCCAATACTTCGTATCCTCAAATTCTTTAAACAAAAAAAAGGAAAAGGAAAAAGAAACAAGTGATAATCAGGTCCCGTAATTAATTTGAACGAACTCAGCTCTTCAAATTCTTTGAAGCATTTACACAACTGTTAGCTTATGTTGCAATTGAAGCTGGATTTAGGTATAAATTTTTGTAAACCTTTCAACTGCTAATTTTCAGCTGCAACTGAGCATTGTTTGCTTTAACGATCATCCGCTTTTTGATATTCTTTATGAAAAATTATATTGGAGCCATAGTTTCTACCTTGTATTTTATTCAATTCAAATTTCATTCAAGCTATGCAAGATTCTTAAGCTTTCTGTAGCTTATTCTTCTCCGATGGTGTCAATGTATTAAGATGGCATCATCTCATGCAAGAAAGTCAGAGAGAGAAATCGAGAGAAATCTACAGAAGTAGGAAAAACATGGAGCAATTATACTCACTATAGTCTAGAACAGATCAAGTCATATTAATACATTCAATGCCAAGAAAAAAAATCACTCCGGCAGAAGAAAAATTCAAGATTTTTATGATAATTAGGTCTCTAGATCTTAAAAATTATGTTTTAGATCTAAGAAATTTAATATATGGCATAAAAAATGCTTTTGATACATCATGATCATGAATTAAAAAATAGGATTCTTTCACAAATCTAAAAATACCTCTATATCCGTCGTCCTACAAAGCTTTTCGCCACGGTCCGCGCATCGACTCCTCTCTCAAGCCGTCTTGAAAAAAAATTTGTCACAACTTCGTCGCATCATTTCCTTCTCTACGAGCATAATTCGTGTCGATAATGTGTTGAGAATATGAATAATCTCTAAGGAAGAGTGGTGGCTTGAGGGTTCCTAGCCTCACTTATATAGTAATATAAACGAGTTTAAAATCTCATTGGGTGGATATGTAAAAGATCTCAAGACCCATTCATAACAATATAAACTGTTTATATATATAAACATAGTGAGTGAACAAATAAACAATTACGTTGCAAAATTTCTATATTGAATAAAAATATGAATTAGATAATAAAAGGAATCATCTTTTGCTAAAACATTTTACACTTCGTCATAAAATATCAAGTAAAGTGCAAACAATGAAAGTGTGTGTATTAAGAGCAAATATATTGAAACACCAAAAAGGAGGATTACATTTGATGTTTCAATATGTTTATTAATATTAAAGCTAAGTACATATTCTTTCTTTTTGTATCTTCAAAATCCATCAATTTGGTAAATAACAAATCAAACATGTCAATAAAAAAGTAAAAAAATTATTAAAATGATAATAAATATTTGGCACTACAATTAACATCACAAAAAATGAATCAAGATCAATCAATATGTTGGACAATATAGCAAACCTACTAATATAGAATGAAGAAAAAAGAAAGAGTATTAGCAAACCTACAAATACAAAAAAATATTATTGCAACAGTATTATTTAACAGGATAATTAACATTGCCTGAAGATGAACCATATATTACTTGCTCGATATGAAAAAGAGAGCAAAGGGAAGAAGCAATTCTAAAGAGAGTAATTAAAAGAAGATAGCAATTCGTTAGAACAAAAAGGTAAAAATTTTAATTGTGATCAAGATTAAAAATTCTAAGAAATGGATAAGTGAAAGAGTTCAAATTAAAATAGGTAGGAATGATTTAAATTAGGAAAAAATGGAATGACTAATTGAAATTAAGAGATAGAAGGGTTTAATTTGGAAAGAGATATGGATACATAATTTTAAATACATTTGTTTAAAGTAATTATCTTCAAGGGTTTTTAACAGTAAATAAAAGTTCTAAATAGGTTTTAGTAGGTAGAGGATTGAAAATATTGATAGGAATTTAAAACATATTAAGAACTGATTTTTTTTCTAATATATATTATTAAAAAGTAAAAAAATTAGATTTGGATGGATAAACACATGGATCGATGGAAAGGATAGATTTAAATAGTATTCTTTAGATTTGAAGACTATGTGTGTAAGAAATTTCATGTGCAAACATTTCGCACTGAATTTTCTGTGCGGAATTTTTTTATTTTAAAAAAAAAATTCAATGTTTTTCCTCCTCCACTTTGTACATTTATACATCCCACAAAAAATAATGGGTGAAAAATAATGGGATTTGACCCTCGACCAAGACATTACAAAATTTTATATTGATTTGAAACCGTTAAATTTTGTAACGAGTGGATCGATGCTTAAATTTCCGTAGGGTTCACCCATTATTTTCCGTGTGATAAATAGGTGTATGGACATAAAAAAATTTTGGAAAAAAATTAAATAAATAAATTAAAAGTGGCATTATTTGCTTTTGAGAATACTATAGAGTATAGATTCTTTTGCATCCTTGTGTGTATTCGTGTTGATTATGCATGTATTGGCATTTTTTCCCTTTCTCGTCCTTTTTCATTCTTTGCATATAAAGCGGCAACCATCAATGAAGAAAATTAACATTTTTATTGGCTTTAGGATTTTAGGCTTAAATTATGGAAGGTCAATATTTCTGTAGTCATACCTTTAATTATGCATATTTATTTTAGTGTCATGATACTTGTTTCTTGTATAATTAACTACACATACTGAGTACTGAATCAGTCTGAGTTAGTTCGAGTTAGGGCAAGTTTTAGATTATGGCTGTAATGCAGGTTGGTCTTTGATATCAGACTTTGGATGAATCTCCCATTATGAATTTCGAGTAGATTTAATTTAATAGAATTTTATATTCGCCGATCACTTAGAAGGGATCCCTTTGAATGTAGACTTATTGGCAGTGTTACTTGGATAATTCACGGATGTCAAGCGTCTGAGTGTCCTAAAGTGTCCAACACGGGAAGTAGTTTTAAACTATGATATGGCAGTGCGTTGTGTGTGCTTGGTTATATATCAGAGGTTTGTTTACCTATTGTGATATTTAACATGCTTTTAAAAAACATGGCACCTGTTTGGGTGACTTGTGGGTGAAAACAAGCCTACCACTCATTAAGAGTTCTTGTTTTTATTCTTCCCATTTAGATCAACTCCTGTATTCTTTCTAGTCATTTCCCTTTTTTAACGCAATGATATTCTATTTCCCCTTTTTTCCTTTACACGAGCATTGTCCAAGTCATGGGACCCAGGTGTAAATGTGTCTATATAAGTTTTCATGTCCGACACTGCATACTTTTCCAAAGATGCAGCGTCCTTGTAACCTGCTTGTTGGTGGATAGATCTTATGATATTATGTAGTCTATATTTTGTTTTGGCAATATGGGAAGGCTATTTCCTCAAGTTTTCGATTTATTAATATTTTTAATTATAATTTGCTTTTGTTTTTACAGTGGTTTCTCTCAGTTCACTGATTTGGATTTGTTGGATAATACTTGGGTTGGGATGGCATATTGATTGGACCTGCAAACCACCCAAAGTTTGGGGGTTTGTGATGTTCATCTTTTCTTGGGAATCTGTCAACAGTGGGTCGATCTGACTGAATGGGAATATCCAGTATTTGTGACATATTGATTAGCGTTTATATATATATATATATGGGTAAAGTGTTCCTAGGGTGACTCCTTAGATTAAATCTAAGGAGTCGCCCCCATTTTCTCCCATCTCCCACAATTATTTTTGAAATTTTTTTCATAGCATTGTTGGTCACATCATGGATGATCAACATACCAAAAATCAAGTCATTCCAATACTTTAAAAGCCCCCATCTATCCCTTGCAACTTCAACGGTCTGAAAACGTGCTGAAAAACACATAAAGTTGCAAGGGGTAGATGGGGGCTCTAAAAGTATTGGAATGACTTGGTTTTTGGTATGTTGATCATCCATGAGATGAACAACAATCCCAAGAAAAAAATTTCAAAAAAAAATGTGGGAGATGGGAGAAAATGGGGGCGACTCCTTAGATTTAATCTAAGGAGTCACCCTAGGAACACTTTACCCTATATATATATATATATATATATATATATATATATATATAGATATATATATATATATATATATATAGTGGGGGGGTCTGTGTGTGCGCGCGCGTGCTCGAATCCCAGCATTCACTAGTCTTAATTTTAGGGAGATATATATGTTACTGTTTGATAAATAACTTATTGGTTCTATGCGGAAGTACAAATTAGCCAATTGGTTTGTCCCCATGATGGCCTGTCACTCATTGTTGTCTTATATGCTTGATTATTCTTCTTAAAGCTTGGATAAATGGGTCCGCACAGCGGGTTTGGTCTACTAGCTTGACCCTTTTAATAAATTGACTTGGTTCAATCATCCCTTTATCGGTCGGATTCAACCCTGTCAATTGTCACCCCCAAAATTTTAAACCCTCACCTTTCCCTCCTTTCTATGCTCCTTCATGGTTACCTGGTATAAAGAACTTTTGTTCATTGTCCATTTAATCATGGGAATCACATAATTTAGGATCCGAAATTAAGGTGGAGATACACCTATGATACTGCAGCTTCAAGATGCACCTATTATGTTTCTCACAATCTTGATGAAATAGGTCTAATGATCCAAATTTCTCATTTTATAAAGGCTACCATCAGCATATGACATTTTGTCCATAAGCTCATGGTGGTTACTTATTATTTCTCATCATTTCTTTTCATAACTTAAAGTGGAGATAACCATTCAATAGAATCTCTGACCAAGGATGTTTTTGTGCTCCCCGCAGTCAACGCCTTGTATTACATCACTAAATTAACTTAGTCTGGAGTCTCCATAATTTAATTGCATGGAGCAGTAGAGCAACAATTGGAGCACTAAGCAAGGGCTTTGGAAAGTCCAATAATCATCTGAACTGCATGCATAATCCTGCATGTGCCCATATGATAACAAAGCGAAAATATAGGAATATTTCGTTTTTATATGGTAGACCTTTTATGACATGTATTTATTGATCTCTAGGCATACCATGGAATGTAATTGCGTTATTCTGTTCTCATGACACTTGTTTGAGTTCGAAGCCACCCCAAATAAATTGCCATTACCTAAAAGTAATATCCAAGATGGAACTTTCTGTCTTCTTTTCAACTCCATGTGTGTTCAGGAGAATATGACTTTGAAAACCTAAGTTGAAACTGAACCAAGTGTTGTAAGATCAGAAGGATACGAGTGCAAGAGCTGCTAACAAGCGAAGAATATAATATAATGTTTGATGCATACTGCTTTAAAAAATACATAAATAAGGTCAAATAGCATCAAGGGACAAAGGCCACCAAAATCGGCAGTATAAGTGTTTATAAAACAGTAGAAAGTAAAGCAATAGCTCTTAGTTGTTGATACGATCCGGATAAGAAATTGAAGAGGAATTTAGGGTTTTGTAGTGGATTTTGGGAAAAAAGATAGTATTTTTATTAGATTTCAAAAGAAAATAACAAGATAGTGGACCTCTTTGAGAGGAGGCCGCTCTCCTAGCTTTTAATTCGAGAGAAAAACCTAAATATCTACAAACTAAGGTTCTATTAACCTCTTAATGATTCTTCTTCATAAAATTCCACATGAATCGTTAACCTTAGTAGCCATCTATTTATCATGGCTTTTTTTAGAATTACATAAATTATAAGAATTACATAAATTATAAAAATACGCTTGATACCTAAAATTACGAAAACACCACTAGTACTTGCGATCACATCATTGCTCCGTCCCAAAGAACCACCTTGTCCTCAAGGTGGTATCATGAAATCCATGAGACACGCTACTCCAAATAAGCATGCCCTTCTCATCCTGGTTCATCTTCCTCAGTTGCTATGCCTTCACCATCTTCGACCATCATGACCTGGAGAGCGTGGTTCTGGCAATGATGTCCTGGCATAAATTTCTCGTCACATCGAAAGCATATTCACTATTTGTGTTTATTCTGGATCTCGGCCTCAGTGAGACGCTTGAACCTGCTGACTCGTCCAGACCCCTGAAGTTTGGGATTTTTATCTCTGTGATAGCATTAGTGCAGAATGTGACCCCCGCTCATCGCTCACTTGGTCCGCCGCTCCTCTATGAGCTGTTTTGTTATCATCTGGGCCAGCTCCATTGTGTCTAGCACCCTCTTGGTCTCTGTATGCGAAGCCAACACAGAAGTTTGCTCGAAGCCCTTTCATGAAGCTCTCTTCCAGTGACTCCTCAGACTATCCCCGCACGCGGTCTAATGTCATTTCAAACTTCTTTATGTACTCCTGGACGGTACCATCCTGTCCAAGGGTAAAGATCTGCTCATGTAGATTCCCCCTCTAGGTGTCGCAAAATCTAAGAAGCAAGCAGTCCTTGAATTCCTTCCATGAACATGCATGTCGCTTTTGTTCTCTTCACTGATATCAGGATAAGGCTTCTTCCTCCTGGCATATCCCAACAGTCGCTAATTTCTCCATTTTCATAAGGCAAGTCATCTCAAATTACCTTTGATCTGATAAATCCATCCATAAGGATCATCTCCTTCAAATATGGGCACCCTCAATTTTTGACCTTACCTTCTGCATTGAATTTCAATTTTCTAGCGGCCCTGCTGCAGCAGGTCGACTGGAAGCCTTACGGCCCCAGGCGGCCCAGCCAGGGCGTTAATTTGATACGATCCGGATAAGAAATTGAAGAGAAATTTAGGGTTTTGTAGTGAATTTGGGGGGAATGATTTTTATTAGATCTCAAAGGAAAATAATAAGATAGTGGACCTCTTTCGAGAGGAGGCCGCGCGCTCTCTCATTCTCTCTTTAATTCTAGAGAAAAGCCTAACTTTCTACAAACTAGGGTTCTACCAACCTCCTAATGATTCTTCTTCACAAAATTCAGCATTCACCCCTAACCCTAGCTGCCATCTATTTATAATGGTGTTCCCAGAATTACAGAAATTACAAAAATACCATTAAGACCAAAAATTATGAAAACACCACTAGTACTTGCGATCACATCAGTTTAGGTTGATTTAGATAGGTACAGCTCTTGATTATGAGTTGAAAGCATTCTAAGAGATTTCAAATAAGAATACCTTGTATGGTTGTTGACGAACAGAACGTTCGACGAACTACTAGTGAACAAGCTCGGTACATATTCGTTTACATTCGTTCGGAAAGCTTAATTAACAAGCTTGAACAGATTTTTAATGCTCGGGTAGTAAACTAACAGAGCTTGAACATAACTGTGTTCGTTCATTTATGTTCATGAACAAATTCGTTAAGTTCGTGAATAAGCTCGTTAAGTGATGTTCATGAACAATGTCGTTAAGTGTTCATTATAATATATTGATGGTGTAATTATTGGAATATTGGGTTCTTACATTGTATTGCATTTACACAAATACTATATTTTTTACTATGCTGGGAATGGATGCTTGGAACAGATACTTGGAATGGGATTTATGGAGCTATTATGCTGGATTTGTTTGTTTTTGTCCTACAAATATTTAATCCTTTTATTTAATTGATTTCGTCATTGTCAATTATGGTTAAATATTATTATCACTAATTAAAAAATTGACGTTCGTTCGTTTGAAACTCTGTTCATGAACACGATTGATTGTGTTCACGAACATGTTCTTAAACATGTTCACGAACAAGCTCGATAAGTCTTGTTAACGAACAGAACGTTCGATGAACTACTCGTAAACAAGCTCAGTAAACGTTCGTTTACGTTCATTTACGTTCGTTCGGTAAGCTTAATGAATAACCATGTTTTTAGAGTTCGGTTAGTAAACGAACATAGCTTGAATATGGATTTTGTTCATGAACAAAACCAAGCTCCTGTTCAAGCTCGTTCAAGCTCGTTCGTCAACAGCCCTAATACCTTGACAATTGGATAAGTATGTGTGTGTGAGGCATTGCTAATTCTTGTGTACATTATTGAACTGAAACGTCTAGGCTCAAGAACAAGTGTTGGATGATTAAGCATTTTATCTGCAAACAAAAGCAACAGAGCTACATGTTTGTATCTGTATATTTTCTAATTTTTTCAATTAAATTAAATTAAATTATTATTATTATTATTTTTATTTGTGGGGGGTGCAAAAAAGATGCTACCTTTCATCTGTAAGGGCATAATGACAGTGAGATACAAGATAGTGCTCCTCCAAAATTCAAACCCATCCTTTATTATTGTGTAAAATGTCTTTACTTGTGTGGCTAAGGTAAAACCTTTAATGTGTCTTCTTCAAACTTGTGAAGTTGTCATGCATCCCCCGGGTTTGTTAAAACCATGCGACAGTTTTTTATCTGCAGATGTTTGCCAATTGTGCCAGTAGCTCTTCTATGTGAAGTGCTGCAATTCTTCATCTGGTTTCTGCTTTTGTTGCTTCATTCACATAGAGAAAACTAGACCCCTAGCATTTTAAATGATTTGTTATTTAATGAACTAATTTTTAGCTTGTCAGTCTGTTGTTGTCTACCACAGAGGCCTAATTTCACATACAAAATAAAGTGGTATTCTATTTGGTGGTTTTGGGGAGGGGGGATGTACATGGAAACCTTTCTATGCCCCTTACATAAATTACCTTTTGCCTTATATTAGGAGCCAACTTTTTTAATAGATTTGGTCACAATGGATTCTTGGAAAATTTGATTTTACTTGAACAAATTTATTTAGATAATAGTCATTGTAATACCTACAGGAAATTAGAGAAATCACTCTGAACAAAAAATCTCCTGAAAGTAAAGAAAATATATCAAAAGTTGAATTTTGAATATGTTTATGTTTATTAGTTGCCGAACGACTTAATATGTAGGCCAGCATAGTTGAATGCTTCAATTCTTATCGATGACTTAGCGCAACTTTCTCTGTTATATTCAGTGATAAAACTCAACAATGATAGCATCACAGGCTGTTTTAAGTCTCAAAGCGACATCTGTTGACAAATATGTGGAACATGTTTGATACTTAACCAACGTTTTATTTATTAAGCTCTCTCTACGTCCTGCTGGATGCAGAGAGGACTTCTAGCGTACACTTATGCTCTTAGAGAGACGTAAGTTCTTAGCGATAATGGATTAACAGATATTACACAGGCTGGCAATAATGTTTGTGAATGACCTTTGCTTTTGACAGATGAAAATTCAATACAAGTTTGACTTTTTGACCTAATACTTGATGATTTTGTTTACATCTGTTACGATTCTCCATATTTTTATGAATTTATGATGTACCATTTGTTTTATGCAGATGGAAAATATGGATAGGGAGATAAAGCGATCGAGGTTAGCAGAACAGTTGCACAAACACTTTGCAGCAACTGCTATTCCAAAAGGAATTCATTGTCTCTCCTTGCGTCTGACTGACGAGTATTCTTCCAATGCTCATGCACGAAAGCAATTGCCTCCCCCTGAGTTGCTACCATTACTCTCAGATAACTCTTGTCACCATTTCATTCTAGCTACCGACAACATCCTTGCAGCATCTGTTGTCGTCAGCTCAACTGTCCGAGCAGCTTCAAAACCTGAAAAAATAGTTTTCCATGTTGTTACGGACAAGAAAACCTATCCAGGCATGCATTCATGGTTTGCTTTGAATCCTCTTTCCCCAGCAATTGTTGAGGTGAAAGGTGTGCATCAATTTGATTGGTTGACAAGAGAAAATGTACCTGTATTGGAAGCTATAGAAAGCCACCGGGGTGTCAGAAATCACTATCATGGAGATCACATAAGGGGTTCCAATGTCACTGACAATCCCAGGGTTTTTGCTTCAAAACTGCAGGCTCGGAGTCCTAAATACATCTCCCTACTGAACCATCTTCGCATATATCTTCCTGAGGTAAATATGATCTACATTATAAGTAATCTTTGTCCTGTATATACAGTTGTTATTGGAAAATTGATTTTGAGGTACTTTGAGGAACTGTGACAAGACATAGGGAACTTAAAGTTTGATGAGCAAAGGTTGCTTTTAAGAGAACAAACAAAAGCAACATCATGAATGACTATAAGAGAGATTAGAGAGAATGATTTTTCTTCTTCTCATCTTAGCCTTCAACCCAAAAAAAATTGGGGTCGGCATCATGGACTCAATAGAACGAATGTTGGATCGTGATCATGTCGGATTGTGATGTCGGATACTCATTTTCCATGCATTACAAAAGTGATGGACGAAAGAGAATTGGGTGGGAAAATATAGAGTACCTCTTTGTGATTGTTCCACCATTTGTCTACTCATTTGTGTATCTAGGCAAATAGGTTCCACCATAAGATGTTAGCTTCTTATCTACAAATTTAACATTCAATTTTACATTCCAATTTAATGCTTTTGGTTACAGATCTGTTTTATGGCTGAATTTTTTTGAATATTATCTGTCATGTTCCAAATTTGGTATGCAATACATGTATTCTTAAATATTCAAGCAAGTTTGTTGCTATGTGGACATTGAATTTTGTGTTGTTTGAAAACAGCTCTTTCCAAACATCAACAAAGTGGTTTTTCTTGACGATGATGTTGTGATCCAGCGTGACTTGTCACCATTGTGGGATATTGATCTTTCTGGTAAAGTAAACGGGGCAGTAGAAACTTGTAAAGGTGAGGATGGATGGGTAATGTCTAAGCACTTCAAGACATATTTTAACTTCTCTCATCCCCTCATCGCCAGTAATTTGGACCCCGATGAGTGTGCATGGGCATATGGGATGAATATCTTTGACTTGAGGGAGTGGAGGAAGACAAGCATTAGAGACACATATCATTACTGGCTGAATGAGGTATTATTTGAATTTGTTTTCTGATTATGCCTTGTCTGATTGTCTTTTTCAAGAAATTTCTTATTATGATAAATGAGTTGAGTTGTCGTTATCTCCATTTTAGATGGCGTTGAGATTACTAACCCGCCGCCTCCCCTCCCTGCATATACTCAGCATGGATGCTGCTAGCTAAATGCTTCCGTCCTAATATCTAAAAGCAATTCCATGAGCACATGTATTATGAGCTGGCTATTTGTACAATATGCAAATATGCCTAGTATTGATCACACATAATCATAAAATCCCTTAGAAAGTCTCATTGTTGTAGAAACCGTTCTGATTTTTGCTGTCTTTTCTAATATTATCTCTTTTATTGAAATTTACGTGAAATGAGGATGTTTTTTATTGAATAGAGACCCAATGTTGAACACCCGATGCTATAAGATATCATTTCTCCTGTTATCCACTATTTTCTCGCGTGAATGTAACACCAAAATATGACAGTAGATTTTCTAGGGACCCTTTCTTTCTAAGCTTTTGGAAACCATATACCCATAATCAACCTTGGCATAGTCGGATTTTCAATAGCAGCCATCTGCATGCTTCCATGTTCTATGCAAGCAGAGATTGTCCTTCATCGAATGAGCATGAAAATGGACAATAGCTTTATTTTCTTGCCCATGTAAGTAATTGCACCGCTGTCATGGGTGAGAAAATACTCTCCGCTGTCTGGTCTATATCTATATGTTTTCCCCCTATCTAGCTAATTTATTTACTTCCCGCTAACCTTTTAAGGTATCTCCATTGCAATTTGCATACATATACTTAATCTTTGCAATGAATATAAATCATGCAAAAGAACTGGATTAACCAATTACTGTATTAGTTTCACTGGGACTACCAATACTTCTGAAATCAGAAAAATTTGTTGAAACCAAACACTAACTGCACTAGTTTCATGAACTGTTATTATTGTGTTGTTTTTGTTGCTGTTATGCGTGCTTGTGGAATAAAGATATTAACGCTATTTTTTTCTTTCTTTATGGTGGTTAGAATTTAAAGTCAAATTTGACATTGTGGAAGCTTGGGACGCTGCCTCCAGCTCTGATAGCGTTCAGAGGGCATGTGCAACCTATCGACCCATCTTGGCACATGTTAGGCTTGGGCTACCAGGAGAAGTCAGACCTTGAAAGTGTGAGGAAGGCTGCAGTAATCCACTACAATGGCCAATGCAAGCCTTGGCTTGAGATTGGTTATAAGCATCTACAACCTTTTTGGACAAAGCATGTTAACTACTCGAGTGATTTCATCAGAAACTGTCATATTTTGGAACCTCAGGATTAAACATAGAGAGAGAGGTTTCAGGGTATAATTGAGAGGAGAGGGGATGATTAGAAGAGATGGGTTTCTTTTTTTCCTGCAGACAAAGAGACCTAGGCCATGGCAGATGTCAAGAAATTCGGTTAAATGACCAATGCCGTCCAAATTGACTGCCCCTGCTGCTTCGATCCTGCTATCGAGGAACAGCTAAAATCATTGACATTTCGGGGTTCTTCTCTGATCGTGTAACATAACGGTAGAGATTCTTATGGTATTGATGGTGTACTTGTTCAAAATCCTCAAGTGAGCCATGTTACTCCCTAATTTTTGGCCCAAAGAAGCAGAAAATTGCGAAGTAACTGCTGCCGTTGGAGCAGCAGAATGCACTGTCTGCCATTCATACTGAAGCAAGGCTGGATTATTGTTTTATGCGTCAGGCAGGGGTATATTGTAACATTTTTCATTTATTTTTGTTTTTAGCTTACATGTGTATTCATATATGTATTCTTTCATTTTGGCCATGTATTCTTCGGTAAGTTTCAGAGGGCTTGGAGGGGGATCCCACTGAGAAATTGAAGGGGGTTCCTTGGGATATTTGTTATTCATAAGATACTGAGAAATGTGCAGATGATTCTTTTCTCATCTCTTTGACATTCATGATATGTTGAAATGGTCCGGATGATGATATTCTTGGCTTGCTATTTTAACGATACCGTTGTGCAGTAAACCTAGCAACAATTAGCTCAGATCTAATACTCTGAACTTTTCCATGTGAATGATTATCATTATTGACTTGGAAATCTCCTCATTCAAAAAGGATATGTTGACATAATTGCCTTTCTTGTCACTACACACGCAACAAATAATCCCATATATGATCTCATTCTCTTTGCACAAAGAACTGCCTACATGATCTATGGTCCCAGAACTGGAAACCAAATCGTTATTCACAGTAATTAGAACATAACAGATTTAGACTACAGTTATTTCTGACAAAAAGGTGGGGAAAAGAATGAAAAAAAGATTAACCACCAAATGGATAAAATTAGGTAACAACTATGCACAAGCTCTAGCCTCAAAGTTGGGGAAGACCACAAAGGCAATAGACACGGGAGCTACAGATATGGGTGAGTTGACAGGAACAAGCACTGGATTCAAAGCTGGGATGTTTCCGTCCTCAGTAAGCTCCAACGGATTCCCATTTAGCAACATGGTTCGGCCTAGATGGTTTCCATCCTTTGCCGTCAGATGGTATTCTTCTCTCTTCTGAGACCCGTCCGAGGCCTTCCTACCAACCCACGAGACCGTCCCTTTTAGTCCACGAACAAAGGAGCCGTCCTTGCTGACGCCTCCGTCAGCGAGATCGACATTGATGTCGTTCCGAACTGACACCCCGAACTCGGTCGATTTGCTAAGGTTTATCAGCAATAGAGCAACACCCCCCTGCAATGCCAAATAAGATGGTTTATGGATTCGTTGACATGAGCCCAGAATCAACTAACATTGGCATATCTAAATTCTCTCTTATATGCAGCAATATGACTGAGATATCCTCACCCTTTTCTTCCTACAGTGCGCATAAGCACGTAGATATGGCGAACCACTGAGATCAATAGAAAGAACTCCCTTCCCCATAATCCGATGCCATAATAATGCACTGTAAACAAGAACAATAGGCGTTTTAGAAATAAAGTGTATGTAGCAGTTATCGGCATATTAATCCTACACATATCCGTTTCATATATTCTTGCCTGTAGTAATCTGGATTCGGCACAAAGGTTTGTGTGTCGAGGAGGCCATAGTTGCCACCAATTAACGTCTGTCTGCAATAGACCTTCGTATCATACTTCGAGGCCATCCCAAGTTGATCTAGGTACCTGAATCACAATTACACATAAAAATCAAGTTATGCAATATGATAATATGTTAGACTAATTAGACGGGTTGACAAGAAACATGGATAAAGAGAGACATAAGCAAGGCATTACCATATGCTGTTTAGGAAAGTGTTGGAAACGAGACGACTGCCACTGTTGTATGCGCCACCAGCTTCGCCAACCCAAGCAGAAGACCACGGTCCATGCCTCTTTACGGTAAGTTGGAGATCTCTGAATGTATCTGCTACCCGACTCAAGTATTTCGGATCTAGAATCCTATTTTTAACATTGGGATCATTGCCTGAAATGAACGGGTTTTGCTCAGATTCCTAAAAATTACATCGGTATGTAAATTTGTAAATTTGCAGGCCTCATGTAATATCCTACAGTAGAACTGTAGAACATGATGATAGATGCATACTGAACGTATGTGAACACGGTGCACGTACCTCCACCAAGGTTGTATACATGATGGGTCATGGCATTGACGACACCAGATCCAGAAACCTGAAGAAGCTGACCATACCACTGCTGCTCATAAAAACCTCCAGGTGCTACTAGCAATGGCCTTGAGGAAGAATTTTTATACAACTCATCGATAATGGCGTTTAGATGAATCACGTCACTTCCATATTGTTGAGCACCGACACTGGCACCAATTCCATGGCCACTCAACTCATTTCCTGATGCATGACGAAGGGTTGGCAAAAACGTCAGGAAGTTTGGCAAAACTCCGCATGGGACGACTAGTTGAAGCTAAAAACAAAGCATTACCAAATTCCCACGAATCAACTGGATATCCCCTTGAAATAGTGTACCGCATGAAATCTCGAGCATTGCTAGAATTCCAAGCACCTCCCCAGATGCCATTGCGTACATGATGTCTTCCTCGGAGCGCATTCAGACCAAACGTCACTGTTGCTCTGCAACCATAAAATGTATAGATTTGAACACGCTGACACCCAGGATACGCTTGCAACAGAATTTTAGATACTAAAATCTCAAACATAGGTCTAAAAGATGGTTCCTTACCCAGTCCTGTTGAATAAAAGATTAAGCTCATCCCATCTTTTCATGCTCAAACATCCTTTAGAGAATCCGAACAACCCGCCAGCTATCTTTGTGAATGGTTTACATGGATAACCCAAATTTCCCACATCGTACACCAGTTGATCTTGCAGAGAGCCTCCAACTCTTATCCGCAACGGTTTGAAGGCTGCACAACACCACAATACAATTTCCATTAGATATAAGAGGATACGAGAAATACGATGTCTCAGGAGAAAATTATCTTCTGTGACGGTCAAAAAGTTCAATCTCTACCTGTTTTTTTGAAAGATCTGTACCATTCAAGTTTGCATACACACATAATGACACTAGACTCCAAAGCCCTTGATTCCTTAAATCATCATAGCTATGTTTCTATTATGTTCGTTCAAAAATCAATGTAGCCTTTCTTTAAAGTGAAGATAAACCAGCATGGTTCCATAAAGACTCATTTAGCATACAGATGAATAGTCATCGAATTCTAATGCCTCTAAGTAATCGAAACAAGAAATTTGCATAAACAATCTCTGAAACTGAAGAAAGGAAGAATGTATCATCAATTCTCACCACATGAAGAAGGTGAGAATAATGAAAAAACATCGCTATGATGTTCAAATGACAAATTAATTGTTTCTTCAGTTATCACCATGTAATGATGAATGACAATAACGACTCTGTTAGAAGAACTAACAAATAGAAGGTAAAGTATGGTCATTGAATGACTAGAGCAAAATACCTTGAATGGCATTGGCTAGAAATGGATGATGCAGATCCTGATCAAACAAAACATACTATTAGTTTAGACCGTCAAAGCCATTGTCATCGATTTATATTTATAGAAGTCCGAGACACAACGAGCTTTACCAAGTTCAGAGCAGAAGCTTGTCCCCATGGGCACTGCTTGTAGTTGCACTTCTCAGGAGGCCACCAATCAATAGTAGCACACACAAAATCATCGTTGGTCTCAGCTATGGTAGACGAGCCGCGGACTATAATGGTCACATCCGGCGGTTCTTGAGACAAGATCCCCGGTAGCAAGTAGAGAAAAAGAAACAAAATAAGCCGAACCCCCATTTCCTTGAACACAATCTCCTGATCAATGAAGCTGCAATATCCAAATAATAACAACAGATTGGATTTGGGCAACCTTTATCAATTTCAACCAACCATGCTTGCCTTACAAAACAATACAAAATTTTACAAAAAGCATAAATTGGGCTATAAAGAGCCACCATCAAACATTAGCCTTTTTAGGAAACTAATTTACTCCAAATTATCTAGTTCCAATCACTATGAACAAAGCTTGTAAAATAATTCAGGTTCCAAAGCAAAAGCACTGGAGAGTCTCCAGAAGACAACAAAAGTTATCTCTGAAGTATGGCTTAAGTTATGAGCTCTTTTCAAATTTAGAGAACAAGGGTTCCTCTATTTCTTTCCATCCAAGTCAATTTAAGAAGATGTCAGATCAAAGCTACCACAAAATCCATCAACTACAAATCAAATGCGGCAATTTTCAAGCATGAGCTACCAAATTTCTTCTGGACAATCAAACAAGAAAAATGTATGAAAAAAATAGAATTTTCTCCCTGAAATTAAATCCTAAGATCTCAGAACACATTAAAGGAAGGATCTTCAAAGAGAACCCAGATAAGAAACAAAGTGAGCAAACCTTGAAAATGCCAAGAAATTCGCAGTGGGTGCTTCAAAGGTTGCTCCTTTATTGATGAATATCAGCACAAGATGGCCCTTGGATGCCAAATTCTTACTGGTCTATGGTGGAATGCAGATGGGCAAGCGATTGATTACTAAATTTTTGGGTCCAGAGATGGCTGTTTAGCTGTGGCTTTTAAAGCACAGCCCTTGGACCCCAGTAATAATGTTAAAGCAGTGTCCCTCTAACTTCTGATTATCTTGTAAGCTCCAGTAATTCTTTAACCAAAAAAAAATCAAGAAACGAAACTTAAGACCTAATAAATTGAACATCATTGTTGAACATTTCTCCTTTTATAGAAATAATTGGTGCATGTGGGACCAAACTGGAAGGCAGACTGAAATAAATAATGTTGAGAGTGAACGGTGGAAGAAACTAATACAATGTGCCCCTAAAATCTCTCTTTCCTTTGCCTTTCCTTAAAATAAAATAAACGAGACAATCATCCCTTTCTTTGAATCTGGCTTTCATCTCTACATGACAGTATTTTTTTTAAATAATCGGTTGCTTTCTGTATGCATTAGCTTGAGAGAAGAATTATGTGGTCCATCTAACTACTAATAAAAGAACAGTGGTTTAGCCACTCAGGCTTCCACTTGGGCTAGGGTTAGTATGTGCCTGATTCATTCTGATCATGCACATTGCATTGCCTGTTGCATCTGAACAAGAAGCAAGTTGGAGACATCTAACTGTTTCGAGCGGCATCCAAACTTGTTGTCCCCAGTAACTCCGATGCGTTTCAGCTCTCAAGAATTCCGCTGTCAGCTCATATACATATTTCTCATTTTACGAATCTATATTATAAAAGAGGGAGGTTTTTGAATCTTTGTCCCATATAGTAATGTCACATCGTCACTTGGGATAACCTTCTTAAACCCAAAACCCAAAAAACACAAAACTCCACACAACCCCCCAAAAACACACTCAAACACAAACACCCAAAACCACACCCCCAAGCAAAAAACACTCGTCGAAACACATGTGTGGGTCCCGCGTCCTTACTGTGTGTGTTGATTTAGGGGGGTGTGTCCGTGCACTTTGTACACGGGTTATTTCTAGTAGAATCATAATTTGCGGGTAATGAACTCCTTTTTTGCGTTATTTCATTATATTTAAAAAGGAATTTTAACAGTGTCTTCAAAAACTTATGGTATCGTGATATAATTAAGTCCATTGTAATTTATTTATTTGATCAGGGGCCTTATGATTTCTTAATTAAATGAAGTTTTTTTGGGGGATAAAAGGCAAGAGAGTATGAAAAGGTCCATTTGCTCAGCCGCCGGCTCTGAAAAACTGTTTGACTCCCTTCGCTGTTTGCTGACCGCTTAGGCTGCGGACTTTTTCTCTCGTCTACCGTTGACTAAAAAAGTCTGAGATACGAGGACTGACTTCATATTTGATTGATCCTTTCCTTCCTCGAAGCTTTGACACTAGGAAATACTTTCTGTGACGTGGAAATGATTTTGAAAATTGAAGCACGATTGCCCTACAATTCTCATAAGTCGGAATATTAGTGCAATTTTTAGGCCTTAATTTTGTTACGCGTGTTTTACATTTTTTTTTAATGTTCTTTCTAACAAAACAAACTGTATCTGTCTATTATAAAAAACACAACTTTTTTTAATTCTAGAGCTGAATAAGACAAGCTGACTAGTACAAACAGGTTGATAGAAAGACGGCTCAGATTTAATCTTGATGAGTGAATGGTTGGAATGATAATATGTGAAAAAATTTGGGAAAACTTTTGAAGGGCGAACTAAATTTTTAGTGCAACATTATTAATATTCGTTTAAATTTAATGCATAAAAATTTGTGTTCTGCCTTTGAAACTTGTGCCATCATCTTTTAAAATTTTAATAGTGAGAAATTAATGTGCAAAGATTTCTACAGCGATAACACTATCATCAAAATTTCCTTCATAAAAGTAGGTTGCATCAATCACTTCAGACAAAAAAGTCTCCACACTCTCGCTTTCTGTAAAATTCTTAAATATTTTTACGCTAATTTGTTATTACGCGCTGAAGGTGTCCACGTCGAAGGTGCACACACACTAAATTTTTTACGATAATTTGTTGTTCCGCGTTGAATACGCACACACAAAATTTGTTGTTCCGCGCCGCTAAATATTTTATGCTAATTGGTTGTTTTTTTGAATTTTGGCTGTGGAAATAATTTTTTGGAGAACACAAATTTTGAGGAGATATCTTAAATGAACCGCGACCGCACCGAAACTAAATTTTTGTTCGTTTAAATTATAGAGGGTGAAATAATTCTTAGGGAGAACACGGATTTTGAGAAGATAGCTTAAATGAACTGGCGCCAAAGGCGCCCGCGCAGGCTAAATTTTTTACGCTAATTTGTTGTTTCGCTCGCTAATTTTTTTAACGCTAATTTGTTGTTCCGTGTCGAAGGTGCCTGCGCCGAATTTGTTGTTTCGCGTCGTAGGTGCACGTGCCTCTAAATATTTTTACGCTAATTTGTTGTTCCGTGTCGAAGACACCTATGCCGAATTTGTTGTTTTGCGCTGAAGGTGTCCGTGCCGCTAAATATTTTAACGCTAATTTGTTGTTTTTTAAATTTTGGCGGTGGACATAATTTTTTGGGGAACTAAGATTTTGTTGGGGGAAATCTTAAATGAACCGTGCCCGCGGGCACGAGTTATGACTAGTCTATATTATATTTGACAAACTTTTTTGAATCCTAGGGCTGACTAGGACAAGCTGATTAGGACAAACAGGTTAATAGAAAGACGACTTCGATTTAATCTTGAGTAATGAATGGTTGAGATGAGATTTTGTGGAAAATTTGGAGGGAAAAAACATTTCTAGGGAAATGAAACTTTTTGGGAAATGAAAGTTGCTGGGGAATAGCAGAGTACATGCAATTAATGCAATTGGGAAAAAAAACTTTAACTTGCATTTAATGCTGCAGATCGAATACTGCTGCAGATCGAATGATCTCTTCCTCAACGGGGGTCTACCGTCTCTTCGACGCATGAGGGATGGCAGTAATGGCCTGACCCGACTGGCCAGACCCGGCCCGACCCGGTTTTGACCCGTCCCGCCCTGGCCCGCAGATGGGTCGGGGGCAAGCGTGCGCTTCATATACGGCCCGGCCCGGCCCGGCCCGCCCCGATAAACTATAGAAGTTCTAAAAAAACCTCACTATTTTGATGCGGACCATGCGGCCAGTCCATAACCTATAACTCATACTCTGTTCCATTGTTCTCCCAATTGAGCCAATTCCCAATTCCAAATTACCAAATATATCACAATTCTCCCAATTTTGAAATAAAAATTTTGTTTTGGATTCATAGGAATCGTAGTAATGACCTGACCGGATCGATCCGACCCGGCCCGACCCGGTTTTAGTAAGAAGTTACCCGCCCCGCCCCGCCCCGGGACCCGTCCTGCCCCGACCCGTAGACGGGATGGGGCAAGCTTGGGTAGTTAAGTCCCGGCCCCGCCCCGCAATATTGCCATTCCTATGGGGCAACAAGATGAGAATAATTTTCCGCGCCAAAGGCGCCCGCGGTGATAAATTTTTATGTTAATTTGTTGTTCCGCGCCTAATTTGTTGGTTTACGTCGAATTTATTGTTCCGTGTCGACCACGTCAAAGGCGACCGCTAAATTTTTTTACGCTAATTTGTTGTTTCGCACCGAATTTGTTGTTCCGCACCGAAGGCGGCGGCGCCGAACGCCAAATTTGTTGTTTTACGTCGAATTTGGTCTTCCGCGTCGAAGGCGCCTGCGTCGAATTTGTTGTTCCGCGTAAAAGTTGCCCACTAAATTTTTTACGCTAATTTGTTGTTTCGCTCCAAATTTGTTGTTCAATGTCGAAGTTGCCCGCTAAATGTTTTTACGCTAATTTGTTGTTCAGTGCCGAAGTTGTTGTTGCGTGTCGAAGGCGCCCATGCCGCTAAATATTTTTACGTTAATTTGTTGTTCCGCGCAATTTTGGCTGTGGAAATAATTTTTTATAGAACAAAGATTTCACGGGGGAAAATCTTAAATGAATCGCGCCTGCAGGCATGTGTTATGACTAGTCTATATTACAATTGAGAACTTTTTTGAATAGGATTGCTGGCTAGGACAAGCTGACTAGGACAAATAGGTTGATAGAAAGGCGGTTTGGATTTAATCAAGGGAAACAATGGTTAAGATGAGAGTTTGTGGAAATTTTGGGAGGGGAAACTTTTGTATTTTGGGGGTAACTTTTTGGAGAAAACAAATATCCATTAATTAATTAAATCTCCTTTTAAGTAAACCAAAGCCTCACCCTCAGGTCTGCTCTCTAGACTGGGGGCCATAAAATGGGAGAGTGATGTCACGCCCCGCTTCCCAAAACGACGAAAGCGAAACGTGACTAAGTTCCACTTGGGCCGGAGCTGTGAGGCTCGGACCCAACAAGCGTCTGTAGGGTTACCATTTAATATTGTAGGTTCTTGCATTTATAAAATTTCGGAACAACAAAAGCATTGAAAGAAGGATGCATTCATTTTATAAAAGAGATAATATCCAGCATGAGACAAGTCTAATAAAAGAAGCCTAAGCATGGCACCAAACTGCAGAAAAGGAAACTAATGGCGCGAAGCACCCAACCTAGGCAGAGAGTAAAGTGGTGCTACGCACCCAACCAAAAAGTAGTAACCTCTGAAGGTCCGTAACGGTGAGGGACCTCTAGGTCTGGTCCTCGTCAGGAACGTACTTCGGGTCGACGCCCTCTGGCTCCAAGTACTCAGGTACATCTGGCTCGTCCACATACTCTGACTCAACACCTGACATACAACACCCAAGAGAAAAGGAACTGTACATCAGGTAAAGTCTACAAGAAAGGGCGAGAGACTCTACTGCAAGTGTAAAGTAATTTAATAGCAACATTTTACTGGTTGATTAACATGCTGTTGTTATGACATGCAGTTATACTATGCAGAAAGTAAAGCGGTGCAGGAAAAGTAAATGCGGTAGACAGTAGCCGTAGCGTGCACTACCGGCTACGGGACTAAGCTAGACGGGACAGGACAAGACAAGACAAGACATGTGTGACTCGAAGGGTTCACGCCTTACGGTTTGAGGGCGGCCAGACCCTCTTCCCGTGCGACTGCTCAACCCTACCCCAAACCCTAGTGCTCAAGACAAGACAACCAGAGATCACCCTCGCATGAAGGGCATCTGAAACGTCCGTATGCTTTTTGTAACACAGAGATCACTCTCGCGTGGAGAGCATCTTAAACGCCCGTAGGCTTTTTGTAACACAGAGATCACTCTCGCGGGGAGAGCATCTGAAACGTATGGAGGCTTTTTGTAACACGGAGATCACTCTCGCGGGAAGAGCATCTGAAACGCCCTAAGGCTTTTTGTAACACGGAGATCACTCTCGCGCGAAGAGCATATGAAATGCCCGAAGGCTTTTTGTAACAGAACACGACATGACAAGTGTAAGGGATAATTCTTTCTAGGGGGTCCACACGCACGCACACACAGAATAGCCCTAAGGTGCCAGTTGATGTTGTTGTTTGTGCTTAGACTTCGTCGTCAAGTCTAAGCTGTCAAGGGGGTCCCGGACGCTATCATTTCATGTCCGGTTCTCTTTAAATGTACTTTAACTTTCTAAGAAGGAGATGGCCTAAACGTGGCCAAAAGTACACAAATGTAAACACTTGCCTGCGGTGGCGAGTGTGTCGTCTGTCCGGAGGGTCCCGTCGAAGTGGTGCGTCAGCGAGGGTCCGTCTGAAACGGGTCAATGGCGGTGTCAGGACACGTTTTTCATCATTCCTATTAGAGTTCATTTCTAGGTTCAACGGGGCTATCCTAGCAGTCAAAGTCACGTTTTTGTTTCGGTTCAGCCTAATCGACGATTTATCCTTTATGCACAGATATTCAAGTCCTTCGTCGATGTATAAAATTTAGCAATGTTTTAAAGGAGCAGAAATGAAATTTAGTTATTGTTGAGGATTTTTAGATTAGGTTTTCGATTTGCTACACACTACAAGAAAGACAAATGTTTTTAGCGGTTCAAAATTGTGTTTTTGGCGGTTCGAAACCGCCACTAGCGTGGTTTCAAGCGGTTCAAGAAACCGCTACTATTTGGGCCGTGAAAAACAACGTCTGTAGCGGTTCCGAACCGCTAATGATAAACCGCCTGAAACTGTGTTGTAGCGGTTACGAACCGCCGCTATTCTAAATATTTAGCGGTTTCGAACCGCCAAGAACACCAAATTAATTATTTTACAAAATTATAAAAATGAAAATAAACAAATTAAATACAGGATGCTACTGGCGGTTCCTAACCGCGAGTAAGACTAAATTAAATTTAAAAAAAATAAAATCTGAATGAGAACTCAGCCATTTGACATCATGTCCCCATCGAACTACTAAAAAACAAAAGAACTCAGAATCAGAGACCTCGGCCTTGTTTGCAAAAGAGAATCTGCTCTGTAGTTTCCATTGCAGAGAATCCATATCTCGTAAAAAGTTATCACATAAATATTTTCAAGTATGAATCAAACAACATCAGCTTTTCTATTCGCTGTCCATGGTGCTTTCTAGTAACAAAGTAGCATACAGATATGTCAACATATTCCATAAGCAATCATTCACATTTTTCCGCAGAGTTCAAGTTCACATTTTGCCGCAGAGTTCAAGAGACGTACGAGCATTTGATGCCTTCAATGTGACTCTTATGCTTTGTGCTACAACTGTACCTGAACAAAAACAATAGAGGCTGCAACACAGAAATCTTTCACCATCAGAAACAAGTGAAGCAGTGACAAGTTCTAGTGTAAATCGTATAGGATTCATTCACTGAAACTGTGTATCACTAAGGATATGCTTGCAGTTGCTATTAACATGATGAATATTGAAATGTAAGCTGATAGTACATGAACATCCTTGGCATCAACAGTGCCTCGCCGTCACTGTCGTGTTATGGCCGAATGTGGCAACAAAAAAACCAGGCTCTCCCACTGTGCCCCATGTCAATGTCCCGATCAGCCACGTGAGCATCATCCATCCTTGGAGAGGCTGTTCGTGCACGGATACCTATCATATCAATATCGAATAATAGCTAGCTTGACGCAAGTGCATCTTTTTGTAAGAAGTCATCAAAATCATTGTTAATGTCTACTTATTCAAAGCTGCTTCCATTGTCTATTTGTATCTGATTGAACAAGTTCTTCCAATTCCCTCTTTTATCGTCATGAATAAGAGAATATGAGAACATACCAAGCCTTGGGACGATGTGGCCCTTACTCGCACTCGTCATCTATGGTTGTCTCGACCTCTCACTCAATCCCTTCATCCATGTTCTCTCGCATGAATCCGGAGCAAGTCATTTTCCATTGGACAGTAATATATTCATACATACATCATATCATTGAACGCGAAGAAGCGACATCTTTAAGACTGTTAAGCATGCATGACAGCGATTGAGATGATATACATGTGATTCAATCATGTTGTTTATACAAAAACAAATGTTAACTGTTTTCTTTCTTTTATCAATGTAAAGGTGCGCAATAGGCCATTCTAAAAGAGAAGATAATAAACCCAGAAAAAGCATCCTATCATTCATTGTGAGCAGAATCATTCCTTGTGTAATATTTTTTCCCCTTCAAAACAAAATAAAAATATGCATGATGCAGGAGTGTTTTCAGGTAGATGGGCTTAAAAACGAAACATAAAAACACCACTACCTCTTGTTATTTGATATAAATGAAAGAGGAGACCAAAGGGAGAAAAGAAATAGGAGGTAAAGATACAATGAGAAGTACTACTCTCATCACATATAGGAACATGTCCTTTGCATTGAACCACATTTCAACAGTGTTTTTATTGATTGGTTGTCAAAGTAGATCCATTTTACTATCACTTATATGATGTGGGACCTCCAATCATTCATCCAAGCAACCCTTCGTGATATGAATATCAAGTATCATGCCTATACATTCGAAGCTGCAATATGAGAACATACCAATTCATATAGTTTGCTGCTCCATCACTTCATGAATTGTTGTTCTATCTGATTCTTCCATCTTGTCAAATTATCAATTGCACATATACCCATATTAGCCAGTACCTGTATAAGGTTTTCACCACCAAAACGAAAAAAATCATTTAGGGTGAGCATGAACTAACCTGCAAATCACATGTATATTATACAGAAAATGACAAAAACACAATTTATGCTTCCACAAGAAGTTCTAGCTAATCATTGCCTCTACTTTCCAAGTATCACTGGATGAACATTTATGGACTTAAGAAGATCCTAAGAGCATAAGTTTTACATGTGCTTAAGAAAGTGCTATGTAACATAATATTTTGATTATGTTTGGAAAGACATCAAACCAAGTCATAGACATGTAAATATCTTATAACCTGATTGTAAAACAGACAAGTTGGCAAGCAACCATAAAAGGCATATCAAATTATTGGACAATCCTGTCTGTTGTCAAACTATAATGGCAAACTTAGACAAATTAGTTTTCATTAAAAAACTGCATTGTCTGCCAGTGTGTGAAATTTGAAATGCATATGGAAATACAAATATATTGTACTTTATTAGAACTAATGGCTTAGCCATGAACAAGATGCCCCATCATGATCTTTTAAAAGACAGAATAAGTGAATCTCACCAAAGCTCCTCCCTCGAGAACCATTTCATTCATGACATGATCTTTTTGAACAGCTGCAGTGAGACCAACACCACTGCTTCTTCGACCCGTAGTATACACTCCCCTAGGCACAACATAAAGCTGTGAATTATCTATGTGCTGGGTATTGTTTACTTATGTGCATAATATCCTCGTAATTTATAGGCAAGTTTCGAGTGCGTACACTGTTCACTGTGAGTGAGTTCACATTTTCATGCATGCACATGCAGATATATGCAAGTTGTGAACCCACATAGCAAAACATGACAGACCCTAAATGGTTATATGTAAATGATAGATGATATACGCAATGAGAACCATTGAATTACTTCGTGTTTGTGCATGCATGTGCACACAATTTGTTTGATAACAAACTATCCAAATTATTGAACACATGTCAATATCAGATTCTTTGCTCTCTAAATGGACCTTTTTGAATTTGTTTTCCATATTTAGGGTTAGAAATTTTGGGGTACTATCAGAAGCAAGTGATGTGTACATGTTTGGGGTATTTCTTTTGGAGCTTGTGACTGGTCAATAAGCAGCACACATTTCCTTAAGTGGATCAACTAAAAATTTAACCCAAATGAGTAAATGCAGTATTCAAATGCTATCACAATTACAATTCTGCATAAGATACATTTCAAGTGTATTTTTAAAACTAGTTAATAATTAAATGCAAATATAACATTAAAAGATTCAAGGCATCTTTCAAGGTTGCAAATAAAACATGCAGATAATGATTGCTCGCTGATATTCAGAAATGACACATCATGTCCCTATTAAACCCCTTGATTGTATTTTACCGGATTTTTCTATAAATCTGGAAGAATACTAATACTTGCAGAATGCGACAATCTATTTTGGGGCAGCCAGCTTCAGCTTTATGTGTGATCATTGTCTTAGATTCTGACTTCTAGGTAATTTAAGAACCATAGGGAGATTATAAAGATATCCAATTCTCAAACGAAAAAAGATACTATATTAAAGAGATAATACAAAGTACAAACAATGTCACATACCTTCATACCATCCAATAACTTTCTATGGGGAGTGCCCACAAGAAGTAGCAAAAGAGCCTTCTTAACATCTTCATGGCCAAAAATTTCAGGTGGTAAGGTACCTTACCAGCTTATTGTAATTGTCTCCATCCTCAACTAAACATTCAATTGGCTCATGTCTATTACCTTTAAGTTCATATCTGCCAAGAAAAATCACAAATAATCAATCCTTCATCTAATGTGTACTAGAAAAAAACAGTCCATTGTGTCCTTATGCAAAGGATCAAATATTAGCTTGAAATCTGAAAATTGATAAATGTTGCCCTAACTGTCTGAATCACTCATAGCTAATCTTGTCATGAAAATATTCTTCAATGTGAAAATATTCTAAGTAGTGAAGAAACATTTTATAGCTAATCTGAACAAGAACCCTACTAACTAATCAAATTACATCCATTGGCTTTATCAAAAAAAAATTAAGTTATATACTGTTTTTTATGTATCCGCAAGCTATGCTCGGCTATAATAGATTATAGGCTTACACATCAAAAACAAAATTGGAATATAAATACATAAAAGCAAAAAATAACTATGGAGTAAACATGCCAAATAGAATTTCTATCGTGGTATAAATGCAAGAGGCATGTGTGCTTATAGGAAACTAATAGATTACCAAAGAAGTTAGAATAATAGTAATAGTACTTTATACCATATTAATCAACAAGTTGAAATTTAGTGGGGGAAATTGTTCAAAAAAGAAATGCAGAATTGAAACTTAAAGTCTCCAAACTCAACTCTCCACTGATCTATTTCAGCCCTCGGTTCCCATCTTAGATTTCATATATTAATTGGGATGTGCATTGCATGTAATTCTTGATAGCTCATCTAAGTTCAACTCGTATTAGCTCCTTCGAGCCATCCAACAATGCATGAACGGTCACAAATACTCCAGGTTCATCTTCGACAACATATTCTGTAATTTTATTTTCCTCTTCTTTTTGTCGATGATGGTATTTAAATCCTCTCTTGATGAAGAATTATCATCACAAACATTCTTCTCCCCTTTATGGAATGTCTCAACAGACTCCAAGCATTCTGGTGATGAATTGCCAGAATCATTATGAGCTTCGACTGGATTAATTTCAACCTAAAACGATGAGGAAAAAAAATTGCATAGGTCAAATGACACTAGAAATATTTCATGCATTATAGGTTTCAGTTTAATAATGATACAATGAAATTAACTCATCGTCTGACTGATGAGGTGTTGCAAGTTGGCTTTCTTGCTGAATGGTGTAAAGTTCCATGATCTTGTCGTAGTTCTCACCAACAATGTTAAGAACTACACTTTCACATTCAATCACTAAACCATAAATTTCACGAAATCATTTACGGTGCTACTCACAAATCAACAGAACACCAATTCGACAAAGAACATAAAAACAGAAGTGTGAAAAGGAAAGGAAATCCAAAACCTTCGTGATCTTAAGCATGTTGAACACATCCTGCGGAACCTTATACTTCCGTAGCATCCCGTACTCGCTCTCGGCATCGAAATAAACCTTGTGTATAGGAACCATCCTAAAATGAACCGCATTCATGAGCTGACAGTAGATTGTTCCCGATGCCACTTGAGATTTCGCTGATCCGAAGAGATCGACAATTGGAAATATTACCAGTTCAATAAAATTCGATCGGATAAGTCAAAAATTGAAACTTTTCAGATGAACCTAGTGGAATGATCCTTACATCTTCGACCTTGGAGAGATTGAGATGGATAGTGGTGTTGATCCAGGCGAAGATCTCATTACGGACGACGAAGTAGGCGCCGTTCATCACCCCGATATTCGTCACCACCAGCGGAGATTGGGGAACACAGGTCGTCGAAAGAGGGAGAGAGGGAGAGAGGGAGAGAGGTGTTAGGGTTTGGAGAAGATGAGTGAGTTTTTTTTGGCGAGAAGGGAGAAATGAAACCGTGATTTACTAGAAACAAATAAAGTAAGAGATACTAAAATTTTTCGTAGCGGTTCCAACCCGCCACCGACTAAAAAATTTAGGCGCGTTGTGACGAATTCTTCCCGCGACTTTGTTTATTTTACTATTTTAGCGGTTTCAAACCGCTAGAAATATATCTAATGTGAACTGTTTATTATTAGCGGTTCGGAACCGCTAAAACGGCATAATTAGTAGCGGTTTTTTGAACCGCTACTAAAACAACCGCTAGAAACAAACTATTCTTTTGTAGTGACAGTGGGAGTTCTTAGTACGCGTTAGACGACTAACCTTTTGACGTTGATCGAAGAGCGGATGTCGGGTCTGAACGGCGATGGATCTGCATCGTCTGCAACGTCTCAGCCGCAGGTAGCACAGCGAGGTACTTCTGGATAGTGAGGTGGAGGCACGAAAACATCGAGCAAATGTCGATCTCTCTCCCGTTGCGGGTAGCGCAACGGATCTATATGGCGGCGACAACGTCGGGGAAAAACACTTGAGTTCGACGATGCGCGTGAACTCCTAGGATCCAAGGAGGCTGTCGGTGATTGAAGGAGGTCAGTAGGAGTTGTTCGGCCCGGTGGGTGGCCGACGGCGTCAGCGCACGGCGGTGGGCGGCCGTGAGAAGACGAAGAGGATAGATTCGCGCAACGGTCGTTGTCGCGCATCGCAGCGGAAAAGCAGCGATCAGAGGAGTCAAAGGGACTTGCAGTAGTTAAAGGGGTTCGATAGGGATCTAATAGTAGTGGAGTTGTCGTCGGAAGTGGTTGGAGATGGCCGGGCGTCGGCATTGAAGAGTAGCGCACAGATCTGTCAAAACAGCCGCTAGGGCTTGGTTTCAACGGGTTTTCGAGGAGTTAGAGATGAGGAAAGACAGAAAGAGGGATTGCAGATGATATAGGGGTTTGAGGGGAGTCCAACAATGATAGGGTGGTCGACAGCGGTGACCGGAGGTGGCCGGACGCGGCGCTTTTCCGGCGATGGACAGATCTGTCCAAATTGCCGTTAGTGTTGTGTTTGAGAGTGTTTTGACTTTTGAGGGAGATAGAGAGTAGCGGAAATGGGAAGGAGAGTTTCATGTGATAGGGAGACTCTAGGGGAGTCAAGTGGAGGTGGAGATCGCCGAAGGGGGTGGCCGGAGTGGCGGCGGCGGCCGTTTTCCGGCGGAGTGCACCTATTCGGCCTGGGATGGGTATTTTAGGGTTTTGATGGCTTTTTAGAGAGGGAGAGGGAGAGAGAAGAGAGGAAGGAGGTTGCAGATGTTAGGGGAGGTCGAGGTAGATTCGAGGGAGGTGGCGGCGGCTGCCGGAGATCGTCGGAGAGAGGTGGCCGGCGGCCTGAAAGTCAGGGTGCGGCTGGTGTGTTTCAGGCGGCCTGGGGTGAGTTTCTCGGGGATATTTGATGGGTTTTGTAACGGCATGTTTTCATCAAGACAAACTATTTACGAATTTGACCAATTTTTCAATTTTTAAACTATTTTATAATGGTTTGTCAGGAGTTTTACTGATTTCAAAAATTTCTTATAAAAATATTTCGAAGTACCAGCCTAGTTATGGAGTATTTTAGTAAGATCGGATTTCATCAAATACTCAAAACATTTCTGATAAAATTCATTTTCAATTATTACCGTTTTGGCTTTATGAATTTATTTTCTAATCAAACAGCTTCAAAACGTTTTCAAACTTTTACAGTAACATTCAATGATCATTTAGGGCTTTTCACATTAATTTCGTAATTTTCTGAAGTCAAATCAGTAGTGAACCCGCGAACCCGCTTTCTAAACGTTTTGGCCAAAAACTAGTATTTCCATAGCTCAAAGCCTGAAACGGACTTGGTATTCGCGATCCTCGCGACGATACGATCCCGTGGGTACGTTTTCGTAATTTTTCGGACACGTTTACTAGTAGGGACAAAATCGTAATTTCGTTACAATTTATACCACTATCATCACAAATTACCCTTGCTAATTACTAATTACCTTAACCTAATTAACTATTAGATTAGCCTAACCATACCTAAAACGTGTTAGAGGATACGTTTAAAACTTTTCTAGCCTAGTCAAAAAATCTCATTTATTACATACATAATGTCATTTATTATCTTTGACTAATACAAAATTAAACCCTATTTAAACCCCCAATAATCCCTCCCTCAGCCATTCACGTCGAAGCCTAGATAACCCCTCTTCCCCAAACCCGCACACGCACTCTCTTCCTCCCTCAGCCTCACCCACAGCAAGCACACGCTGAACCGAGGCAAACCCATCTAAACCCCTAACACACGCAAGGCCAAACCCTCAACTCTTCGAGCCCCTCCCCTCTCGTTCGTACTCGGACCCAACGGCCTCGCCGCCTTCGAGAGCGAAACCCGCCACCCCCGAGCCCATCGCTCCGCCTGCAAGTGCCGCTCAGCAAGCTCCGACGAGCGCCGTCGCTGCCACACTGCTCCAACGCCGCCTTCGAGGCTCGACAACCGCTCCGCCAGCGTCGACGACCTCGACGACGCCCATCCACCGGCGCTCCACCTCGCCTTCGCCCTCGTCTCCTCTCCCCATCTCCGATCCGCCCCACGTCTTCCGCCGTAAGCTCCCGACCACCGAACGACGTGGCATCGCCACACGCCGCCTTCAACTTCACCGTCGAGATCCCGAAGCACCGCTGAAGCCAGCCCCCTCGCTTCACCTCCCCTCGTCGATTAACGATCCCAGCGGATCGCCGTCCGCTTCCCACGACCACGCCGTCGCCGGGGTCGTTCGCCGCCCCGCTAGCCCCGCCGCCTGCTGCTCGTCGAGGCCCCAGTCGAGCACCGCCATCCGCCGTATCCCCGACGTCCATTGAGGCACGCCGCCTCCTTCAAGCGCCACACCGCCGTACGCACCGACGTCGCTTGCCTAAGACACCTCCATCGCCGCCGCTGTCGACTGCCCCGCCACCGCTCCTCGCCGTCCTCCGACGTCGACCCGGTCGCCGTCGCCAACAGCCCCCGCTGCATGGGTAAGAAGAGAGAGAGAGAGAGCACGCGAGGGATAATAAAAACGTATTTTTATACGTATTTTTCAGCGTATTTTCGTATAATACGTAATTATTAAATGGGTTTAATGGTTTTAAATTAATTATAAATAATATAAGGATCAGAAAAATATGAGACCACCTCTAGAAAATCAGAAATGACATTCTGGACACAATGGCACTAGTTTCGTCTCAATCGGACGCTTAGGTTTTCCCGTATTAATTTTTAAGCCTAAAAGATAAATATGTTATTTTCACTTAAAAATCCATAACTTGTTATTTTCACGTAAACTAATATATGATAAAAATATATGTTAAAGTACTCTTCGAGACGGTCATTTTGACAGCTTATTTGTGACTTTCCGATGCAGATTGCATCCAGGAGAAATTATTGAATAATTACATACTTAATTAAAAATTAGTTTTTAAATCTATTTTGAACTTTCAAAAATTATAAAAATTACTAAGAGCTTCCGAAAAATATTTCCTCTTACAGTAAAATTATTTTCCTTATATCTAGGCTATAGAAAAATTTAGAACACCTTTTGACACCTTTTGACAACGTTTTAATCGATTATAAAAATCGAAACGATCAGATTAAATAGATAGAAATAGGGTATCCAGTAACTGATGATTTCTTGTGATTGCAGGTACCAATTCTTGTGCACCAGCATCTTTAACTCCAACCTCGTCTTACCACGGCAATCTCTAAAAGAGTAAGTCACTCTAATTCTAACTTTAGAAATCTGGATAGTGTACTCGTATGAACTTAGGACCGGTAAGTCACTCTAATTCTAACTTTAGAAATCTGGATAGTGTACTTGTACGAACTTAGGACATAACACCTACTCTCAGAACAGCTATTGACTTGAACAATTGACTAGAGACCTAATTAACTTGAGGACTAATCAATAGTAGAATGACCAAAGGACTAAATTGAGATAGTGCACTTTTATGGGATTAAATATCATAGTTGTTAAACTTCAAATCATTGCTCGGACTAAATTGAGATAGTAAACTTTGATATCATAGTTGTTGGACTTCAAATCATTGCTCGGACTAAATTGAGATAGTAAACTTTTATGAAATTTGATATCATAGTTGTTGGACTTCAAAGCATTGCTCAAGACTGATATTCTCTGTTAAGGATTCTGCCTTGACTTTTCAGCAAGTAAATACCATATATGTGATTTGTTGTACTCATTGATGGATGTATTGTTGTACACATTGTTGGATGTACGAAATTATGGGCCTATGTGGCCATACGGATACGGATACGGACACGGACACGGATACTGATACAGTTATAAATGTGAAATGTGATACAACATGGGTTGGGGTAGTCTTGAGCTATGAAGTGTGCGGGAGTGACTGGGTCCACCCTTATTAGTTAAGCTGTACCATCACCCTGAAGGGGATGGTAGGTAGATATTCCACGAGTTGCTTCGTGGGATGGGTGCACTTCTGGTTGCATATCGTACACTCGAGCTAAGACTGTTGCACTAGCTTGATTGATACCAGGGCCCATGAGGCCACATTGATAAGAATACCAGTAAGAACATTGGATTATGATAAGACACGGGTTTTGGGGTAGTCTTGAGCTATGAAGTGTGCGGGAGTGACCGGGTCCACCCTTATTAGTTAAGCTGTACCATCACCCTGCAGGAATGGTAGGTAGATATTCCACGAGTTGCTCCATGGGATGGGTGCACTTCTGGTTGCATATCGTACACTCGAGCCAAGGCTGATGCACTAGTTTGATTACTGTATTGTACTCATGGTTGTTTGTATTGTCAGAACACACTATTGGGCCCTCGGGCATTTACGGAGCACATTACGGAAAACACTATTGGGCCCTCAGGCATTTATGGAACACATTTACGGAACACATTTACGGAGCACACTATTGGGCCCTTGCGGCATTTAAGACTGATGCACTAGTTTGATTGATGTTGCACTAATTGATAATTGATTGATACCATTGCTTTAGTCACGACTACAACTATTCTATTGACTAAGTCGAGACTACTCGAATGTGATAGAACGGTTTAATAATGAGCGGTCTTGAATTACGATTGAATCAGTGTCTAGAAAGGAATGGGAAGGGGGTTGGTCAACCAATGGACTTGTTCCTGCGGTCTTTGAAGTGACCTGTGCCTTCAAGCCCTGACTGACTGGCTGATTTGGAAGTTAAGTTAGACTTCTTATTATTAGGCCATCCTACACTATTAGATAGCCAAGCGACGCTCATCTTTTCTTAAGTATTACTAGGTCAATCTATTGTCATCCCATTACCGATTGGTCGAAACATTGTTAACCTGGTTGTATTACTATTGACATCCCATTGGTCAAAATATTGTTACTACCACATGCCACGCCACAGTCGTTACTTTTGCACCTGTACAGTCATCTTTACTTTATGCATTACTTACCACACCTGAAAAGTTACCAGTACTTTACTTATCTGTCAGCTCATACTTTACTTTTTGTACCTATATGACCATCTTTTGTTTACTATAGCTTGTTCCATACTTTTGCACTGTTTTATTTCTATTGCTAGAATTGTTGTGACTTACCTACGGTTCCATCTCTGTGGCACCGCAGACGACGTACATATGGATGCAGATGCTCTAGAGTTAATAGCGCCAGAATTTGACCATAAGTCTGCAGCTTCAGAGTTGTTTCCTGTTGTATTTACTTTCCTTCATGTACAATTGTTGGACCATTTTTGTACAATATGGATGTAATAATTGGACACTATTTGGGTATTTTTGTACATCTCTGCATCGTGGCTATTTTGTTTTCACTGGTTAACTGCAGGACCTGTGCAAATACCAAAAGTAACGGGCCCGGGAATCGGGTCGTTACAGGTTTTAAGGAGAGAGAGGAGAGAGGAAGAGGAGGAAGATCGTCGGAGAGTTGGGGGTAGCCGGTGGCTGTCGTCATCGAGAAAAGTTGCGCAAATGGGGAAGAGGGCGGATGGGAATTGGGTTTCCCATGAAACCCCTAGGGTGCAGTTGTGTTGGTTTTTAAGGAAGAGAAACTTGCTATTTGGGTATGTGTTTAAGGGATGTGTGAGATAGTGTGTGAGAGAGGGGGTGTGCAAAGATGGGGAAAGCTAGGTGAGGGTAATAAATAGAAGCCCACATTCATGATACGTAGGATTTTGATTAGGATTTGATTAAAGTTTGAATTTCAAAATTGATTAGGCTTAATGGGCTTTCAATTTGATTAGTGATTTGGGTGGGCTAGAGGTGTCAGAAAATTACGAAAAAAATATCGGGACGACCGTGACGAAGAGAGGCTCGGGGATAAGTGGGTCAATTTTGCGTTTGGTCCACGGAGAACGAACTAAAAAAATAAAAGTTCTGGTGACTAAGTCTAAAGCTACGACGATCCTGCAATCAAACCTGATTTGTGAGAGAACGACCCGTGAAATGACGTTCACCAAAAATCCCACAAATAACTACTCTTCCATACAGTCACAACGACATATAACATCACGTATTCCGGATAGAAGAGAGGACCAAGAAAAATACGTGTACCAAAGAGGAAAAGTACGCGCGAAAAAACGAACGGTCGAAAAGCGGCCGTTACATTCTAACAACCTTAGAAATGATTCCGCCCTCGGAATCACTTATACTAATAGTAATAATATCTATATACACTTATGCCTACAGCTCCCATATCTACACATAATGATCGCTAATCCCATAACTTCAAGCATCGTTCCTCAAATAATCCATCATAACTCGTCGCTCCACTGGCTAATGCTACAACTAGAATCACACCCTAGCACCTGCCTATAGATCCACATTACCGTCTACAATTCAACAATCATCACGTCCCCAATATATTCTCCATCATATTAACTCATAAATTCATCCTCCATAATCTATGAACTATCAAGCCACATCTATCCTTACCCCTATCATCTAATCTCCTAATCATATAAAATCCGTCTTCCTTACTATCCATTCATCTCAACATGTCGTGTTACTCCGATGCCTTCTCACCTCAACTTAATAATCAAATCTTGACGCTTTAAATGTTCTCCTCATTTCATGATCACTCTAAATCGTACTATCCCTTCCTAGCTACTCCTATCTACCACTCGTCCAAGTTTCAGATCGGTTAAGTACTCATCTCCCTTATATAATTTCATCCAACCAAAATTCTCCATTGAGTCCGTCACACTTTGGTATTATAAATAAGTATTGGACACCTCGTTCTTTTCATCCGAAAGAAATCTAATCTAATATCTTCGTTATTTAAAATCAACTAATCGTCGATACAACATATCTCATCTCACTCTAAGCCTACCCGCAAACATAACCCTATAACAATAATAGCTAGTACTAACAATATCATAACAATAAAAAAACACTCCCGAAGAGGGAAAGAAAAGAAAAAAATGCTTAAGGCCAAAGTCATAATTTAAAACATGTGGGAAAAGAATGTGTAGGGTTGTGGTAGTGGATGAGGGAGGATAAAGGGGTCGTGATCTTGTGTGCCAATCTCAAAACTTTAAAGATTTGGTTTAAAAGAAAGTAAAAGTTTTGATACATTCACATGCAGCCAAAGATAAGCTATACTATAATATGAACGACTAAGTCTAAGGAATTTCCTGCTATGACGCTATCCACACATATGTGAATACCATCATTCAGATAACTCCATATGTATACCACAGATAACACTGAGTATACATACATGACACAAGAGTCAATCATTAATATCCTAAAGGTAGCACACTCATACAAGTCCGCACACTCTACCTATAAACATACACCAAAACCAAAGGGCCCACTACTAAACTAGAGTTAATGTCTAAACAATAGATGGGAGACTAAAACCAAAAGCGAAACGAAACAAGATTGGAAAGAACAAGTTCGGATAAGGCGAGGATAATGAGATAACTAGTTGGATGGGACAAAAATATTGCTCAAAATATTCAATAGATGAAAGAAGAATTACGCGTAAAATATGGTATCATATACTTTTATACTTATAAAAATATGTAGAAAAAGTGAGAAGATGGTAGAAAATTACAACTCGGAAAAAGAGTTAGACGAAGAAAAAGATGAGGGTGAGGTAGCGATTGTTTCGCAAATGAAAATAGGTTTATACAAATTTTTTTTTGAAATATGAGCACGATGAACATAGAACTGATATATATAAAAATTGAAGTTCTCTTTAGTTTAGGAAATATTCTAAAAGTACGTACGGTAAGTGGTTAAAATAAATTTCGTAGTTTAGAAAAATGATGATATATTGAAATATCAAAATGTTAACAAGGTTTTAAAACTGATATACGAAAGATACCGATTAGAAATAATTACAAGATAGTAACTTAAAATTTACGACCAAGGAGGTTTCAAAATCCAAGAAGGAACTTTAATTCAACCGAAAAGCAAGAAATTTTAAATATATAATAAAGGGGTTTCAAAGAAGTTAAACTGAGTGAAGAATTTAATAAGGAATTTCGAAAATACTTTTAGAGGAGTCAGAATTTACAATGGGGAGATTCGAAGAATTTACGATAATCGTCATGAAGCGATCACGCGAATCGAGGGCAGGTAACATGATCACATGATGAATACGCCTAAGATATGATTCCTGGAAGCTACGATGGAATTTCACAGTCAATAACACCGAAGTGTAATGATTGGGAAGATGCTAGAAATCAGGGGTTCTAATTATCGGGCCGTCTAAAGTAAGGAGAACTCAGCACTAAGACTCCCTAATGGCCTAGACTGTAATAGGAATCTCAGGAAAGGGTCCTAAGAGAAACAAGATTACGTTCTGATGAGCCTGAAGTCGATGGACCCGAGCAAACGACTAAAAGAAAGACTCTAGAAATCTAACATGGTCAGAACCGGTCAGAGGCCACTAGGGTATTCTAAGACGAGTATGACTAAATCTTCACCAAAGCGCCTGCCTATCAGACCTGGATGTCTATCTAAGTCTTCCTACCATCTAAGACAAGGAAAACCTAATTTAGACTTGTACATAGATATTAAATGAATGCGGTTCTCTTATTGTTCCGAACTTTTGCACGACCTGCATGGGCCACCACTAAAACCTGTCATGCCCTGCTTCCCAAAACGACGGAAGCGAAACGTGATTAAGGTCCGCTTAGGCCGGAGCCGTGAGGCTCGGAACCAATAAGCGTATGTAGGGTTACCATTTAATATTACAGGTTCTTGCATTTATAAAATTTCGGAACAACAAAAGTATTGGGAGAAGGATGCATTCATTTTATAAAAGAGATAATATCCAGCATGAGACAAGTCTAATAAAAGAAGCCTAAGCATGGCAACAAACTGCAGAAAAGAAAACTAATGGCGCGAAGCATCCAACCTAGGTAGAGAGTAAAGTGGTGCTACGCACCCAACCAAAAAGTAGTAACCTCTGAAAGTCCGCAACGGTGAGGGACCTCTAGGTCTGGTCCTCGTCAGAAACGTACTCCGGGTCGACGCCCTCTGGCTCCAAGTGCTCAGGTACATCCGGCTCGTCCACACACTCTGGCTCAACACCTGACGTACATCACCCAAGAGAAAAGGAACCGTACGTCAGGTAAAGTCTACAAGAAAGGGTGAGAGACTCTACTGCAAGTGTAAGGTAATTTAAGAGCAACATTTTACTGGTTGATTAATATGCTGTTGTTATGACATGTCAGTTATACTATGCAGAAAGTAAAGCGGTGCAGGAAAAGTAAACGCGACAGACAGTAGCCATAGCGTGTGCTACCGGCTACGGGACTAAGCTAGACAGGACATGAAAAGACAAGACATGTGTGACTCGAAGGGTTCACGCCTTACGGTTTGAGGGCGGCCAGATCCTCTTCTCGTGCGACCGCTCAACCTTACCCCAAGCCCAAGTGATCATGACAAGACAACCAGAGATCATCATCGCATGGAGGGCATCTGAAACGTCCGTAGGCTTTTTGTAACACAGAGATCACTCTTGCGTGGAGAGCATCTGAAATGCCCGTAGGATTTTTGTAACACAGAGACCAATCTCGCGTGGAGAGCATCTGAAACGCCAGAAGCCTTTGTGTAACACGGAGATCACTCTCGCGGGGAGAGCATCTGAAATGCCCGAAGGCTTTTTGTAACACGGAGATCACTCTCGCAGTGAGAGCATATGAAACGCCCGAAGGCTTTTTGTAACAGAACACGACATGACAAGTGTAAGGGATAATTCTTTCTAGAGGGTCCACACGCACGCACACACAGAATAGCCCTAAGGTGTCAGTTGATGTTGTTGTTTGTGCTTAGACTTCGTCGTCAGGTCTAAGCTGTCAAGGGGGTCCAAGACGCTATTATTTCACGTCCGGTTCTCTTTAAATGTACTTTAACTTTCTAAGAAGGAGATGGCCTAAACGTGGCCAAAAGTACACAAGTGTAAACACTTGCCTGCGGTGGCGAGTGCGTCGTCTGTCCGGAGCGTCCTGTCGAAGTGGTGCGTCAGCGAGGGTCCGTCTGAAACGGGTCAACGGCGGTGTCAGGACACGTTTTTCATTATTCCTATTAGAGTTCATTTCTAGGTTCAACTGTGCTATCCTAGCAGTCAAAGTCACGTTTTGTTTCGGTTCAGCCTAATTGACGATCTATCCTATATGCATATATATTCAAGTCCTTCGTTGATGTATAAAATTTAGCAATGTTTTAAAGGCGCAGAAATGAAATTTAGTTATTGTTGACGATTTTTAGATTATGTTTTTCGATTTGCTAAAGCGGGGGTTCTTACTACGTGTTAGAGGACTAACCTTTTGATGTTGATCGAAGAGCGGATGTCGGGTCTGAACGGCGATGGATCTGCGTCATCTGCAACATCTCAGCGTAGGTAGCATAGTGAGGCACTTCTAGACAGTGAGGTGGAGGCACGAAAACAGCGAGCAAATGTCGATCTCTCTCCCGTTGCGGGTAGCGCAACGGATCTACACGGCAGCGGCAACGTTGGGAAAAACACGTGAGTTCGGCGACGGGCGTGAACTCCTAGGATCCAAGGAGGCTGTTGGTGATTGAAGGAGATTAGTGGGGGTTACTCTGCCCGGTGGGTGGTCGACGGCGTCAACGTACGGCGGTGGGCGGCCGTGAGAAGACAAAGAGGACATGTTCGTGCAACGGTCGTTGTCGCGCGTCGCATTGGAAAAGCAACGATCAGATGAGTCAAAGGGAACTTGTAGTAGTTAAAGGGATTAGATAGGGATCTAATGGTGGTAGAGTGGTCGCCGGAAGCGGTCAGAGATGGCCGGGCGTCGGTGTTGAAGAGCAGCGCATAGATCTGTCAAAAACAGCCGCTAGGGGTTGGTTTCAATGGATTTTCGAGGAGTTAGAGATGAGGGAAGAGGAAAATAGGGATTGCAGATGATAGAGGGGTTTGAAGGGAGTTCAACGGTGATAGGGTGGTCGACGGCAGTGACCGGAGGTGACTGGGCGCGGCATTTTTCCGGCGATGGATAGATCTGTCCAAACTGCCGTTAGTATTGTGTTTGAGAGTGTTTTGAGGGAGATAGAGAGCAGCGGAAAGGGGAAGGAGAGTTGCAGGTGATAGGGGGACTCGAAGGGAGTCAAGTGGAGGTGGAGATCACCGGAGGGGGTGGCCGGAGCGGCGGCGGCTGCCATTTTCCGGTGGAGTGCACAGATTCGGCCTGGGCTGGGTATTTTAGGGTTTTGATGGCTTTTTAGAGAGGGAGAGGGAGAGGGAGAGGGAGAGGGAGAGAGAAGAGAGAAAGGAGGTTGCAGATGTTAGGGGAGGTCGAGGGGGATCCGAGGGAGGCGGTGGTGGCTGTCGAGGATCGCCGAAGAGAGGTGGCTGGCGGCCTGAAAGTCAGGGTGCGGCTGCTGTGTTTCAAGCGGCCTGGGGTGAGTTTCTAGGAGATTTTTGATGGGTTTTAAGGAGAGAGAGAGGAAGAGGAAGAGGAGGAAGATCACCAGAGATTTCGGGGGGGGGGGGGGGGGGGGCAGCCGGTGGCTGCCGTCGTCGAGAAAAGTCGCGTAAATGGGGAAGAGGGCGGATGGGAATTGGGTTTCGCATGAAACCCCTAGGGTGCGGTTGTGTTGGTTTTTAAGGAAGAGAAACTTGCTATTTGGGTATATGTTTAAGGGATGTGTGAGATAGTGTATGAGAGAGGGGGTGTGCAAAGATGGGGAAAGCTAGATGAGGGTAACAAATAGAAGCCCACATTCATGATACGTAGGATTTTGATTAGGATTTGATTAAAATTTGAATTTTAAAATTGATTAGGTTTAATGTGCTTTGAATTTGATTAGTGATTTGGGTGGGCTAGGGGTGTCAGAAAATTACGAAAAAAAGTATCGGGACGACCGTGACGAAGAGAAGCTCGGGAGTACGGGGGTCAATCACGCGTTCAGTCCACGGAGAACGAACTAAAAAAATAAAAGATCCGGCGACTAAGTCTAAAGCTACGATGATCCTGCAATCAAACATAATTTATGGGAGAACGACCCGTGAAATGACGTTCACAAAAAATCCCACAAATAACTACTCTTCCATACGGTCACAACGATATATAACATCGCGTATTCTAGATAGAAGAGAGGACCAAGAAAAATACGCATACCAAAGAAGAAAAGTACGCGCGAAAAACGAACGTTCGAAAAGCGGCCATTACAAGTGCGTACGTAGGGACCAAAATACATTATAGGGTGCATATGTGTGGGATCTCTCTGGACTTCACAAACGCTCTGTAAGCATGCGTGGGGACCCCAATACCATCCATCATTTAATACAATTGATGGTTAATGAAACCTTTATTAATTAAACCAAGGCCTCACCCTCTCTATGACGTCGGGGCCCATCAAGTTGGGGGAGGTGGCATGCGTGTGTGGTAGAAAAATGATGACTATGGCTCTCTCTTCAATCAGTGTCTTTGGGAGAAAATTGATGACGCACAGGCCTTTGGGGGCCCCAATACCATCCATCATTTAATGAAACCTTTATTTACTTAAATCAAGGCCTCAACCTCTATATGACGCATGGGCATTTGGGGAAACCTTTATCTAATTAAACCAAGTCTCTTTGGGGGGAATTTAATTTTGGGGGTATAACCGTTGGGGGAAAAACCAAAGCTTTGGTGCCTTCGACGACCGCGTCGTAGGCGTCCACGCCGAATTTGTTGTTCCGCGCCAAAGGCGCCCGCGTCGAATTTGTTGTTCTATGCTAATTTGTTGGTGCACGCCAAATTTGTTGTTCCGTGTCGAATGCACATGCGCCGAATTTGTTGTTCCGCACCGAAGGCACCCGTGCTGCTAAATAGTATTATGCTAATTTGTTGTTCTTTTAAATTTTGGCTGTGGAAAGAATTTTTTGGGGAACAAAGATTTCGCGGGGAAAAATCTTAAATGAACCGTAACCGCAGACAGGATTTATGATTAGTCTATCTATATTACAATAGGTGAAGTTGTCCTATGTGGAGGCCTAAATATGACTAGGACAAAGGTGGGCTCCACCCTCCACCACATCTCCCTCCACCTCACCCTCCACCTTGGTTTCCATCACAAAAGAAACAACAACAAGAATTTGCTTTGAAGCTGATCAGAGCATCGCAAGTTCTGAATGTTTTTGATCTGAAATGCACATGAAAGCAATTGTGAAATTATATATTTATCTTCTCGATACGATTCTCTTCGAGAACCAGTTCTCATGGGATGATTTGATGGTAAGATTTGTGTGCACATGTCAATCTTCATCAGCATGAAAACCTATTTGCATGTATTAGCAAGACCTAATACGGACCCCAACATTTGGAATCCTCTGCACTTGCCCACCAATAAAACTGTCGGCATGTGTTTCACATATACCTTCGTGCTGCTTAATGCGTTTACCAGTGTCTTGGCCATCTCCTTATGATAACAAAAATCCATGATTTTTGCTTTATGATTATAATCATGTGTATTAGGCGTATCACTTTTCTGTTTTATTCCATTTTGCAAAACTTGAAGCTTTATTTTGCGATGGAGTTGTCAATTGCTGTAGAGATGTTGCCCATCATATTTTCTGGGGTTCTTGAGGAATTTAGAGAGTTGAACAGAACGACTGTGATTGGTAAGGAGCCAATTCTATGGGCAGCTGATCACGAGGATGTTTAAGAAGCGGATCCATCCGGAAGCGGTGCGCGGGGAGCGGGAGAGGCACGTTGTACAAAGAGGGCATTGGACAGTCGGCAGCTTCCTATAGAGGCTAAGAAAAGAGGGCATTGGACAGTCGGGAGCTTCCTATAGAGGCTAAAACCAAGTCACTCGTACAATGGAAGGAGCTTGGAACGATCGATGAGGAGCTTCTTTGTTTTTGTTGCAGCGTTTGAAAGAAATGTGTGGGAGTCACACTTTGTTTTTAAGTGTTCATGTGCTGATTTATGTTCCTATATTAAAAAAACTATGAGATCTGTAATTTGGAATGCTTGTTATTTATGTCAAATGTTTTCGATTGATCACAATAAATGTCGTGTTTTTAAAAATATCATTCTAATTAACGAGGGTATATATGATTTATAATTTGGAATGCTTGTTATTTTCATCTTGTGGTTGGTTTTGGGAATTATGCATGTTTATTTGAGGAATTCTTTTGATTTTTTTACTTTTTACTTTAAAAAATAAACATTAGACACAGAAAATTCGTGGCTAACGAGTATTTGCCACGGCCAGACTGGCAGAAAGTCCGTGGCTAATACTCTTTAGCCACAAATTTTCCGTGGCCAATGTCAAACGTTAGCCACAGAAAATCTATGGCTAATACTAATTAGCCATGGAATTTTTTGCCACGGTACATTCCATGGCTAATGAGGGCATTTTTTCGTTGTTATATGAATCACATTAGCCACCGACGTCCGTGGCTAATGTTTCGTGGCTAATGTATCTGTCACGGACAATTTTCATTTGCCACGGAATTTTTCGCATCCGCCACGGAATATTAGCCACGGAATTTCTAAAAATCCGTGGCTAATACTAAATAGCCACGGATTTCATGGCATTAGCCACAGATTAGTCCAATTTTCCAGTAGTGATCTCACTCAAAAACTCACCCCCCAAGCCACATATTTACATGTTTTCCATCCCCACAAAAACCCCACCAACCCCACTTATATACATGTTTGCCATTCACACCAAAAAACCAAAAACACCCACTTATTTACATGTTTGCCACCCCAAGGTTTTTTGTATTTTAACACCCAGACTTTGCACTTTTTCCCCCAACGATACCGGTACGCACACCCACATTTCTCACTTCTTTTCGGTTCTGTGAGTTCACCGCATCCTCTTTGCAGGGGTTTTTGACTCCGTGCACTGTGTGCACGGGTTATTTCTTACTGTTAGGGTTGAATTTCTGCTGATATTTTTTGGCATTAGTGGCACTATAGCTGGAGAGCTCAGTTTACGGAATCAGAATTGTTTTTGAGCAGTTTGAGCAGTAATGTTGAACATAATGTTGTATAACATAATGTTCAACATTCGGGATCTGGAATTCTGGTTCGTATGCAAAAACGCTGCTTTGGCCTGCCGATCTGTCTTGCGGATTCAGATCTGATTTACTGCTTAGAATATCGGGGATTCCTGAATATGGTTGTGGAATATCTGTATGCGAGATATTTGGAAAGCCCTTCCTAAATCAGTTGCTAAATTGAAGGGATGTTAGGTTGAAATAGAAAGTGAATATCTCGCAGATTTGTTGGTTGGAAAGATTGATTGCTGCAGATCCTTTTATAATATCTTCAACCTATTCTGGTATATGTAGCTGTGATTGAGGAATCGCCGGAGATATTTGGAAGCTATTATTCTCTCGTTATTATTGTTGATTCGGTTGGAGAGAATCTCGCCCACTTATTGTTGTTGCTATTTTTAGAAGATTTGGCTGAACCATTTCCGATCTTGGTTCAGTTATTGTGGGTGGCCAATCGTCTTAGATTTGATTGAAGAAAACTTCCTTAACTGCTCCATGATTGAGCGCGAGATGGATTGAAAGGGTTGCGGAGATTGGCGGCTAGCAATAACGACTTTTGACGAAAGTTTTGAAGAACTCCGGGAGGAGGCCGACGGCTACGCACGTAGGATCAAGAGAGTTAATCTAGTCGGTTGTGCAAGGGGAACTTGTGGGCAAGGGGAGCTTGCCGAGAATACTCCATGGGTTGGTAGAGACCACCCATCACGGTTTGTATTGAGGGGGAGGTTGTTCCTCCTAATAGAATCACGATAATTAGTGATTATACTCATTGATTATTTTAGTGGAGTATTCTGATTTTCTGGGCGTGGCCCTGCAGATGTAGGTGTGCGCACCGAACTGCGTTACCAAGTCTTGAGTGTCTGCTTGGTTTGTGTTGTTATCTTTGTGTTTTATTTGTTGTGACTAAGTGCTGAACTTTCAATTGACTATATTACAAATGAGAGCTTTGATCTGATATTTGTCCTACTAGTACAAACCTAATAGGACAAACCATTTGCCTAGGTTGTGCCATTTAGTCAGTGTGAGGCCCCATTGGGGTGGCTGGGAGAGTGCGCTTACATTGGGTGTGACTTTGGGGTTTTGTTTAATGCCTTCCCAATTCCTCTTATTTGCAAACTTGCCGTTGGTTCTTCATCTAACCAAAATGCTTTCCCCTTCCACAGATTTACGGTTTTGCCCCTTCCACATACGTGTTGGAATTCGGTACACCCATTACGGGTTTAACCCAGTGGATAATTAACAATTGTAGTACTATTAAAGTGGTTATATGTAAATTGAATTAGCCTTGTTTTGTAACTACCGTTACGTTATTTTGTTAATGTTAAGTTTTCAACGGTAGAAAACTGCTCCCCTTAATCCCTATATAATTCTCCATAGGCAGAGAGAAAAGGGATCAAGAAATTGACAAACTTTCTCTTCTCTCTCCCAATGCGAACACAACGAAGAAGAAGAAGAAGCGGTATCTTGGTGGTGCGACCCATAATTGAATATAGGCAATCTTGTTGTGCATTGGTTAGAGATACACAACTGCCTTTTATAAATTCGATACTCTAAAGTTTCTCGGTCGCTTATAATACCTCAGGTTTAATTTGTTATATCAATTTAAGTATTCATGATCCCTCTTAGTAATAATATACTCTAGAGGACATACTTAAATATTTTTCATATTGATGTCTCTTAATCATACAGATCGATCGGCCTGTGAAATCATCAAATTTGATATCAACAAACTTAGCATTTCCTTTGCATTCAATATTCTAAGTCTAAACTTAGTTGCTTTCCTAGACAAATCCTTTTAGACCGAATCAGTTTAGCCCATGATTCCCCCTTTTACCCCCGACGATCACTACACACACACACACACACTTTTTGCTACTTCTCGGTTTCGCGTGTGCACCGTATCCTTTCCATGTGGGGTTTTTTGACGTCATGAACTATATGCCCGGATTATTTAGTTTCTTTTCAATCAATAAAACACAGGATGACATAATACCTAAAGAATTAAAGAGAACGGAGGAATACTAAAAATGTCGGTAGAAACAACCTTTGATGCCAAGCTGTGTGCTGCATTATTTTGCATGCTAGGAGGAAAAGACACTATAATAAACGTATATTATGTCAGCAACCATAGACATTCAGGAACTACGAATCAGCTAAGAGTGTGTAGACGATAGATCAAGAACCTAATCGATACAACTTTTAGCATCAGATTATACCTGACAATTATCAGATTGATGTTGAAAAATATGATATAAAACACGAAAAAAAATTTCTCGGGATGAATATAGGATTTATGACGATTTTTGGAGATTTTTGGAGTTTTTGGAGCTTGAAACAATGTCATTCTGAAGCCCAACACATAACATTAATTTGGAAATAATAACTGTGCGTGGCCCGCGGGTGCACGTGCGCAGCCCAGCATGTGCAGTGCGGGCACGTGCTACGCACGGTGCATGCACACATACACAATGTGGTTCACATGGATCCGATACGTTTCCGACCTATTTTAGGAATACAGACCTATTATTATTTAAACGGTGTTTCTGTTATGGTTTTAATGCGATTCTTGTGCGATTTTCGAGCGGTTTTTGTTTACAAGTGTTTTCTCACCACTGAGGTTTTCGGAAAATGATCAGATTGTAGTTGTCGAAGTGAGGTGACATGGCAAACTGATTACGCACCAAGCGAGCTGACCACCAGCTGAATAAGCTCCGATCTGAGCTATTGGAGTCGGATCCGAGCTGTCTCCAGGCTGCCCGTAACATAAGAAGCTTGTCAATGGGATCAGATCTGGAGTTTAATTTAATCCCCTCCATGCTTAAGTCAGTAAATAACTTTAAGGATGCTCGAGGTAACTATGTCTGACCTATTAGGAGGTCATCCACTAGTTAGCCTGCCGAGCTATGGAGAAAATGTATAAGGTGGATCAGATACTTATTATTAGAGTACATGAGTATTGGTTCTCTGAGAATCATCTCGTCTCTTGTTGTTCGAGAGACTATTTATATATGATGGCATATTGAATGTCATTTGATGGTAATGCATGAGCATTTAAAAGACTTTGTTGCATTTGACTTGAGCTGTCAACATTGATGATGAGCTAACAGTTAATCATTGAATGCTTGGATCATGAACCGACATATTAACTGAAGGAGCCCAACGGTCAGTCAAGCCGTCACTTTGACTGAGGAGATGATCGACCGTACGTGAGGATCTCTGGGCTACTAGGCCGAAGCTACGTGGCTTACTAGGCTTGTAGGCTTGAAATATATAACTGAGCGGTCACAGGACTAGCCCAAGAATGTATCAATGGCACCCATTACCCGAGCTCAACCAATCTTGGTAGTTGAGGTCGGGTGATGTGGCATGTATGGATTGGATGGACATGATAGTCGAGACAGTGTATTTAATGTTGACCACCAAAGCTCCATGCCCTAGGGTTTGCGCGCCAAAAGAGCACAGAATTTGGAGGGTCACTACTTTGGGAAGTCGACATGTGTCTGAGATCGGACGGATGAACTTGCCTCAAAGGAAAGGCAATCATGTATAAATAGAGAACGAGGGTTGAAGAAGACCATTCCTCTGCGCTCTGAAGAATTTGCACTCCTCCTTGTCTTTGCTTTCTTCTTCAATGATTAACTTCATCGTTGCCTGAGTAAGTCGTCCTCCTCATTCTTCAAATTCTGAATTTCATAAGTTGTGGGTTGAGATGCAAAGAGCCGGAACTATTTCAGAGCCCACAACCCTTAGTACGAAAGAAGTATCTTGCTACGATGATGCGTCGGAGGCCGTCCTGTCTTCAGAGCCTAAATGAGCTCTTGACAAGGGAAAGGGTTTGCTCATCGAGCCCCTTCAGTCAAAGGCCCCAATCCTGCGAGCTGTGGAAGAAGAGACTAATGTGTTTGAGGAGATCATAAATATGGTCCCTGAAGTCCCTCTTTCTTGGATCCCAAGGATCCAAAACAAGTACATCTGAACTCCTTATGGGGTTCAGGTCTCTCGTCATAATAAGAGGATCTATTTTCCTGGTAAATGAGAGGTTGGAGTATACTAGTAGCCCTCCCCCCAAGGACTTTGTGCCCGTCTTCACCCTTTTATCCTTGATGTCCTTAATTTTCTTGAATACCCATTTTGCGAGTTGATGCCGAACTCGATTGGAGCTTTTATAGGCTTCATCGCGTTATGCTTGTTGAAGAGGTGGAGCCAACATTAGCACTTTTTAATCATTTTTTCTTGTGAAACTTTCTCTCTCTGGTGTGTAGCATTACGTCACCGCTAGGAGAAAAAATACCTTATTGAAAATCTTCAGAGCTCAGTTCATAATTGGAAGGAAAATTTTGTTTTTAGGCAATCTTCCTAACAAACTAGGGTCGCCTTAACTCCCTCGCTTCAAAATAAATGGCCATCCCAATGTTGAAATCCAGGCAGCTGAATATTTGTTAACTTTGCCGACCCGTGAGAGGTCAGTCACATTTCTGCTGTCGGATAAGGTGTTGAAGAACACTGAATGGGCAGTAGGTAAGGCTGACCCTTAAATCTTGTACTCGTAAGTGGTCACCCTAATCGTCTTTTTTGTAGATGTAGTCGGGCAGTAGTTCTCGATGGACCCCAAGATGCAGGAGCTCCTTCGCATTGGGCTCATGAAGTCCAAGGGTATCTCGTCTAACCAACCATCGGCCGCTCTAATGATGAAGGGGTAAAGAGCTCGGCAACTCGGCCAATGCCGCTGGTAACTTGACAAAGGTGGGCACTACTCAGCAGGCTGCTGGGAGTTCGAAGAATAGGGACCCTCCACTGGCTGGAACCAACGTAGCCATGAAGAAACATAAGAGGGATAAGGTCGTCCATCCATGTCCAGCCTCCAAGGAGGCTGCTCCTGCTAAATCTGGGACTTAGGTGATGCCAGCAACACTCCCAAGCTTAGAGGGTCGTGCAAATATGTGGCCATCGGAAGGCCTCATTCCTCCAATGACGTCCATGATCCTGCCTGAGCTTGACCGGGTTCTGGTGGCATATAGGTCAACTCAGGCCGACCTGGAAATCGTAGAAGATTATCTCCCTAGGCATATCTTCTCGGTGGTGGCTAAGGAGTCAGTCTTCTTAGATGGCGGAACCGTAGCCCAGATAGCCAAGAACTCTATCCTTCTATTGGACTGAGCCATTCTACGAAAGGTTAATTCCAGCACCATGGTGTGGTATAGTCAATAGGTCGACACTCTTCCTTTAATTTTCTTTCATTGATTTTGCCAAGTGTTAGATCTGATCTTTTTTGTTCTAATGCAAATGTCCTCGCTGGGCGTTGAGTTGCATCATCGAGCAGTAAGGACCGCCAATGCTTTGATGAACCTTGTTGTAAATCACAAGAGGATGGTTATTTCATAGGAAACCATCGATGAAGCAAGGCCCAGCTGGATGTGTTTGCACTTAAGGTCTCCAAGCTTACATCTTGGGTAGCAGAGTTGGAGGAAGCCTTGGTTGAGGATAGAATAGCAAGGATGGCAGCCCGGCTGGCTAGGTTGATGGCTTAGGAGAATGTCAAGGCCGAGGGTGCTTAGAGGAAGCAGGCCAAGGAGAATGCCGAGGCTGAGTCTACTTGAAGAAGATAATCCAAGGAGTGGCTATCGGAGGAAACTGAGAAGTGGTCGACCTCTAGGCTCAGCTCACCGAGTTAAAGGTGGTAGACCCACAAAAGGTTGTTGTCAAGTTGATGGAGAAGTACAAGGTAGATGTCGTAGCCACTCAGGTCATTTAAATGTTTAGTGCTAGTTTCTTCAGATGCCAGGACGAGATCAACCAAAAGTTCCCCGATTCAGTGGTTATCTTTGAATAGCTTGAAATGCTTCATAGGGAGGATCGAACTCCACAGTCTGAAGAAACCGGCATTACTGCAATAGAGGAAACCGAAGCACCTCCTCCTGAAACCCATAATCCCGAAGCCCTGGTCTCCTGAAAACAACACATGTATCTCTTTTTTGTACAGGCTCTGTCCTAATATTGCGTGTATGGGCCTTGCCCCCTTCTTTGATCTATGAAATCTCATTTATCTAAGAGCAAGTCTTGCCTTGTCTTGTGATTAGGAATGAATATTGCATATTATACCCCTTAACTATCATCATTTTGTGCATAGAATATATTCATTTTAGCTCCAATATATGCATAATTTTGATAATATTAGATTTGAGAGCTTACTCTTTGTATATGTGCAAAATCCTATATTTATTGCTCTTATGTGCTTTCTCATACTTTTCATGTGAAGATGGTAATTTCATGAATACAACAACTATTTTTGCAGATTTTTAGGAGTTCGGAGTCACCCCCTACAATTTATGAAAGTCTGACTGCAAAAATAGGATCAGGCGTCTAGATGTATAACTCCCGGAGCACACTTCCCAAGCGTCTAAAGCATTGTTCAGACGTCTGGGAAGAAAGTTCCAAATGACTGAATAGTCGACTCTAGGAGAGCACAGAAAATAGAGAGTTGAAAAAAGATTACAAGCCATGCACCAGACGCCTAAAAGAGGAGGCCTAGACGTCTGACCACCTTGCCAGACGTCTAAGATCATCAAATCAGATGTTTGGGCCTGTAACGCCCCGCTCCTCAGGATACCCGGAAAGTACGAATCTGTTGCAAGTATTCCCAGAGTAGCGAGTGTTACCCAGAAAGAGAAAGAAGGAGAGAGTACAAGAAGAATATGTAGGTCACTGCGCGTATGCTGGAAGTACAAATAATGCTCCAATACAGAAAACAGAAGACAATAGTATAAAAAGTCCAACATTATTTTATTATTAATACAAATGTACATCTTTTATACATCATATCAGCTCCTAAGTACAAAGTGGAAAACAAAAGAAATCCTAGAAAACCCCCAAAAGACAAAAAGGTCCACACCGACACAACTCACTCCCTATGCTACCCTTAGAACCAACTGAAGAAGCTACCCTCTACAGACTCTGCCTCTACCGTGAACTGGGAGCTAACTCCTAAGTCAAGTCTAGCTTTGTCAGCATCGCCTATAATCCAGGAAAAATAAATGGGGCACGTCAACGCTTGACCCAGTAGGAAATCATAACATCTCTAGTAGAGTGCCAGTCTCAGATTTGTACTACCTAACCAAGGGTCTTGCTACTGGTGATAATCATGGCAATCAAATAAATTCATAAACGCAAAGCTGGAACATCACATACATAGACATGTACTAAGCAAAAAAGGAAAGTACTGTAAAATTGATATGCATAAAGGAAACAGACGCACGATAAATGAACAACAACAGATGATATTTCAAGGAAATTTCTTAGAACATTATTCTTCAAAGCCTTTTCGGTTATAAGTGTGATTCGAAAACCCAAGTAAATCGTAGGACACTAAGGAGCTGGACTTCACCCAGGGTGGGTGAATACAGTGTTACCCCTAACAGCGACACGAGCACTATAGGGGCCCCTTGTAACTCCCCCATTTCAGAAGTGAGGTTATGTTACCTCTACCTCATGGTGCATCACGAGTACATCCATGAGGCCTCTCTAACCCTGCCCACTCCATATACTAGCTGTCGGGAGGGCGACTGAGACTACTATCCAGGTCCAATCCTTAGTCCCTACAATTTGCATGTATTTCTCCCAAACCCATATCTTGAATGCTCACCTACTTCAAAGTAGACTGAGACACTCCAGGTTATTTCACTTGGGTGCTCACTCATAATTTAATAATTCACATTCATTATTCACATTACACATTTCCATTTCCTTTTGTGAATTCAGATCAAGTCTTTAATTTTGGCATCTCATTTACTGCATTTCATTTCTTATCATTTCACCGATGTCGTGTTTCAACAACGACCATCTCATTTCAATTTCATACCAAGATTATCACGATGCTCCATTCAATATAATAATTTCATGAAACATAAACTTTAACCACTAGTATGAAACATGGCATACCAACATTCAACATTGAATTTGCTTATTCATTAACATGAATCTTTAAGTGAAATAAACATATAGTCACATGCATATATACTAACATGGAGCATACTAACAACCAGCATATAGATATGACAACAAATTTAGGAACATATGAACATGACACCTACACTAGCATGGCATAAACAAGGTTACAATTACACTAGTATATTAACATATAGAATACTAACAATGAGCTATTAATTAAGATAATGTGACATACTAACACAATACTATTACAACTCTACCAAATGGCATATAGACACAATGAATATACTAACATTAGCATAAGGATATTACTATGGCAAATGGACATACCAATGGAGCAAGTGCATATCAACATACTAACGAACCATGGCATAATTAATGACATACTAACATGCTAAATGAAACATGACATACTAACATAATTAATGACATACTAACATACTAACATGCTAAATGAAACATGACATACTAACATAATTAATGTATAATTAATGACATACTAACAAAATTAGTAAACATAGAATACTATCATGACCATGAACATATTAACATGACAAATGAAGCATATTGTACTAACATAATTGTTAAGCCCAAAAATGATCGAAACAATTGTCTTGCTGACGTGGACCCTTCGTGCTGAGTCGGAGCCTCGTCAGCGAGTTGAGTGGAACCCTTGGTTGGAAGAACCAGGATCGGTTGATGGATGCTGGCTTATTTGCGATGCTCGATCGACCTTCGAGCGACCTGTATGTCGATGGATCGAGGCTGGGAGGATCTAGAATGATCCTCACCGAAGACCGAGACTCGGTGATCTGCACCACAAGGAAGCGTCGGTGGGGGGGGGGGGGGGGGTTGGATCTGGGTTCCAACCCAAATCCCCTCCGATACTTAAGTTAGAATGAGAAAGGAAAAGAGGGAGCTTGAAGCAGCTGAGATCGACTCACAGAGGTTCGTCTCAGATCTGACATTGCAAACTCTTTCGTAGAAGAAATATATGATGAAAGAGTAGAGTCTATGTATTAGATCTCGTACCTTGAGAATTGGCACCCTTTTGGTATTTATAGGCTTCCAGGGTCTTTTCAGTGACGTTGGAAAGATAATGGTAACCCATTATGGTGCCATTATCTTCCCTTTTAATAGGAGCAAACGTTGCCCACGTTTCCGCTATTTATGAGCCCGCCTTCAATCCGACGATCATGTGATGGGAGTGCAATGGGCGACTAGCTGGGGTGGCTTTGACCGAGTCGATATCGGGCTTCTCTTGTGGGCTCTGTGGGCCTTAGTCACTCGTCGGTCGAGTCGTCTTGAGTGCGGGCCCAATGATTCAATAATGGCCCCGGTTGCATGACCTCAGAGAGTCTGCCTGTTGGGGTCAAGCGATGTTACATCGCATTAATGGGGTGCGACAGTCGAGGAATTAACACTCAAGTTCTAGGCACCAAAACGTCCGCCTCACTGATTTGGATGATCCGCCGGTTCGAAACCCAAGATGCTTAGCGCCTTGGATCTTCGACGCGTGTCCTATCAAGTGGTTGTCGTCTTGTCGATATAAGACGGTTCCAGTGTAGGAATTTGAAGATACCGTATTCGTCTTTCTTGCTTTAGATTTTCTCCCCTTGAAAGAAATGGCTTCATCCTCCGTTCCTGCTTCTGAGAGGAGTTTGGTTACCGTCATGCAGAAGAACAAAGAGGGGGCTATGAAGCCTAGTCTGATCGCCAATCTAAGATCCAAAGTTGGAGCTGATCAGATCCCCGAGTTTCAGAGAAATTACGTCTGCCTCAACTATCAGATCTGGGTGCTAGGGAGGGATGGGAGGATCCATCGTCCCGGCGACTGGTGGTTGAACCACGGAAGGACGCGCAAGTGCACGCCTTCCACTCCCAAGCGTAGGAGCGTCAATGCAATAAAAATAACCGGTGAGTACCGGGTCGGATCACAGGGACAAGTCGTTCTATATTCACAAAATTTGATGGATAAAGAAAGATAAAGCGTGTTACAACTACCTCGCTAACGGTGGATGAGTGTGTGAAAAAAGTGTAATGAAACCAAAAAAATCCTATCCTAAGTGGCTAGGGTTAGAGAGCCAAAGGTGGATTTAGGATAGCAAGGCGAGAGAGCATGGGTTGTGGGTTCACTGAAATTGGTGTTAATTAAGCTCTAATTACTCGCATATAACTCAATTGATTATCCGGCTAAGGACACTCAATCGAAAAATTTAGCATTCAAGAACAGAATAATTTGTAATATGGATGGATGAATCATCGTAGCACTAATCAAATATGAGCATGGTATTTTCTCAAAATGTGCCCTCTCGGGTCTTAACCAATCAAATTGTGCCCTAATAATCATCCAACATTAACATGAAATTTTGCAAGAGGCAATTAGAACTATAATTAACAAACAATCTCAATGAGTCACAACCCACACCAATCACACTACTCAATTATACTAAACAAGATGAAATTATAAACAAATTCATCACAAGTTCATTACAAAATGAGAAGTGCAAAATACAAACGGGAAGAGGAAATTTTTCACCCAAGATCTCCCCAAATGAGCTTCCCTCTACCAATTTGCCTTCCTCCAAGCTTCTCCAAGCTCCACCAAGCTTCCTCAAGCTCCCATGGCCTCCTCCCCCTTCCAAGCCCTAAAAAACTCCAAAAAAACGCTGCTGGCCGAAAAAATCCCAAAGAAAACGATCCCTGGTCAATTTTCGCACCCCAGGCCCGTTTAATAACATTGCGGGTCGGGCGCGCAGTGCGCCCGACCCGCGGGCACATCCGCCCGCCTCCTCTGGGCGCAAAACGACGGAGCGGGCCGGCCCAGCCGGCCCGCTTCGTCCCTCTTTTTTTTATTAATTTCTTTTTTAAATAACTTGCGTTACGGCCCGCTCCAAAGGAGCGGGCCGCTGAGCCCGCGAAAATGTGAAGCGGGCCGGCCCGCTGGGAATTTAAAGAATTTTTTTTGTTTTTAATTTTACTTTTTTGAAATTCCCAGAATTGCCTTTTAGCTCCAAATAAATCCCCAAAAATAGCTGGAAATTCCCAAAAATTCTGGAAAAATTCCAGAAGTACCTGAAAAATACGGGGATAAAAAATTAGTCCTTAAAAATTGTATTTTATGTATAAAAAGAGATTAGGCATTAATAATCCACGATATCACGAAAACACACGTATCAACGCCAAATTAAACATGATATACACATAAAATACCCAGAAATGGGGAGAAAATAAGCAATTTAAATCCCGAATCACACCCCCAACTAGCTTTTTGCTAGTCCCTAGCAAAATATGCGAAAAATTCGGATTAAATGGGAAAACATGCACCAACTCAAGATATCCTCATGGCACACCCAAAATGGTATTTCCAATTGATTCCAAATCTAAAATACCCAATGCATGAAAGTAAACAACAAATGAAACTCTCTTCAATCCAATTCAAAGAAAAGTGAAGTAATAAGCACCGCATCGCATTCTTTGGGATATATCACAATGTCATAGTTTCTAATTTTCATAGAAATGGCCAAAACAAAAGAAATTCCTCTAAGTTGTGGGAGATGAGATTGCATCACTCATGTTGCTTATTCTTTCATTTATTCATTCATTTTTCTTTTCTTTTCTTTTCTTTTCTTTTCTTTTTTTTATTTGTTTTTGATGTTTATGTTTTGCATTCACGTGATAACGCTATGAAATGCAAACACAACTACATTTGCATACACGCGATGACGCTATATATGCAAATGGATAGAATGATCTCCTACATCTCATTTTTGCCGTCCTCCCCAATGTTTCGTGGAGCACCGACTACTCGATTCGATTAGAAAGAAACATTCACTTATATTAACTCTCTTTCTCAATCCAAACATGAATTAGCAACTCATCCACCCATTCCGTAGAAGAAAACCAACATGCAACATATGGCCATACCAATCCAATTAAAAACTACATCATTCATCCCAACTCATGCAATTACTTACACCAAACTTTTCCCAAATTATTTCAAAGAGATATCACAACATATAAAATAGATTCATACATGGTAGATTAGCATTTGACTCCAAATTGGAAAAGAAATGAAACATGCCAACCAAACATCGAAGAAGTTGATACCAAAATTATAATCCGAAAAAATTGCATGGCATTAAAGCATGTAGGGACTACATAAAGCAAATGGCGTATGGACAAGGAGGCCAAAATATGATATGCAATGAAAATCATGGGATGAGGTGAAACATGGAGGGATCTCAAAAAAAAATTTAACACTAAAATCCTAACAATCCTAAAGATTCTAACACTCTCCCCCCAACTTAAAATAAATATTGTCCTCAATGTTGGGAGAGTATTAGATCTCGGCAAAAGATCCTAGAAAAGAAAAAAGCACACGAAAGCAAACATGCAAAAGCAAACTAACTAACTTTTTATTTATTTACACTACTTAAAGGAAAGAATACACCTTAGCAAAAAGCAGATCTCGGATGTATAACGGTGGTGGAAACTGCTCGATCATATCCTTTCGCTCCTCCGCGAGCTTCGCCACGTCCAATGCCCTACATCCATTGCGGGCATTAATGGCAAGCGACACAACCCCTAGCATCTCCTTTTGATGGATTCCTGCAAAATGGGGGAGATAGGTCGTGTCAAAAATAATTGGGCGAGAGCGCCCATCCAAGTGAAAAGCTTGCCAAAATGGGTCGTCGAAATGAATAAATGAATTTACGATCAAATGACGACAATCCGAATCATTATGATATGGAATTAAATAATTTGATTCGGTGGTGGAGGGAAAAGAAAGATGGGAACTTCCCTGAAATGTGATGCTAGGCTCGGGATGATGCACGACCTCAAGAGGAGGTAGAAGTGGCTGCAGAGAGAAAACTGGAGTAGGAGAGAGCTCGGGCTCAATGTATACAATGTCGTAATCCCCGTCGCTATCCTCTTCCTCGACATCTGTACCAGCATCAACAATCTCTGCGACACTCCCCACAACTAGTAACTGCTCCTGACAAACCTCCTCGATGACTGGCAAGTGCGCATCCTGAGGCGATGGAAGTGACATCTGCGATAGGACTGGAGGTAGAGTCGTCTCGGGCAAATCCAAGCACGCATCACCCTCGTCATCCCAGAAATAGTTCATCTCGGTCGTCCTCCCTAAGTACTCAACCGCCTTGACCTGTGAGGCTAACTCTGAAGTGGAATGTGGCTCAGGCTCCATGGTGTTCTCAATCTGCTCTCGACCATCATGCACATTCACTTCATCCTCAACCTCAAAGTGAAAATGCATCGTGTCACCGTCGTGGTCGACACGCACTCCATCATCCATCTCCTCTGACTCCTCAAAATATGTATGCTTAAATTCTTCTACTTGGCCCCAATGCACCCTCTTTACAGGTTTCTCTTGGTATTCCATAGGGTCGCATTGGAATGAGCCCTCAAATGGCTCCTCATGCTGGTACTGGACCTGCTGCTCTGCATCCTGAAGTAGAAACTGGGACTGGCCATCATCCTCATATCAAAGTGACGGCTCTCCAGATGGCACAGTCTGCTCCCACTCTGCAAGGTCCCTCAGGTAACACCACGAATCCTCGGTCGAATAATCAAAGAACTCCCCACCGCAGCTCATCTGCACGAAATCCCGCCCAGATGGCGATAATCCTGTGTAGAAGATCTACAGAAGATGATCCTCGTGAAAGCTCTGGTGTGGACACGCAATCATCAAATCAGTGAACCTCTGCCAAGCCTGATGGTAGGCCTCCCACTCAGCCTGGATAAAGCTTGGTATATGCTCCATGGTTTGCCGCCCCTGTACCTGCTCCAAAAAGATAGGCAAAAACATTCGGAGAAATTCAGCCTGAAATGGCAACCAAGTAAAATGTGCGTCGAGAGACAATGAATCAAACCAAAGTTTAGCATCATCTTGTAAAGAAGAGGGAAAGAATCTAAAATATATGCAATCATCACCGATATTTCCACCAAGACATGAATGCATCCACTCTTCAATTTTTTTATATGCAAATGAGGGTTCTCCACTCCGAGCCATGAAAGTATGGCGGAAGTGGGATATCCTCCAAATCAACGTCGGAAAAATCTGAAGATGATGCCATGTTTTAAAAAAAATTTCCAAGGAAATGAAAATAAACAACCAAAAGACTCAATAAGTGGAAAATAAATAAACGGAAAGACACAACACTAAGAGATAGAAGTATCACACTAAAACTTTCAAAATCAATCAAAAATGCTAATAATAGAAACCGTTGTCCCTGGCAACGGGCCAATTGGTTGAACCACGGAAGGACGCGCAAGTGCACGCCTTCCACTCCCAAGCGTAGGAGCGTCAATGCAATAAAAATAACCGGTGAGTACCGGGTCGGATCACAGGGACAAGTCGTTCTATATTCACAAAATTTGATGGATAAAGAAAGATAAAGCGTGTTACAACTACCTCGCTAACGGTGGATGAGTGTTTGAAAAAGTGTAATGAAACCAAAAAAAATCCTATCCTAAGTGGCTAGGGTTAGAGAGCCAAAGGTGGATTTAGGATAGTAAGGAGAGAGAGCATGGGTTGTGGGTTCACTGAAATTGGTGTTAATTAAGCTCTAATTACCTGCATATAACTCAATTGATTATCCGGCTAAGGACACTCAATCGAAAAATTTAGCATTCAAGAACACAATAATTTGCAATATGGATGGATGAATCATCGTAGCACTAATCAAATATGAGCATGGTATTTTCTCAAAATGTGCCCTCTCGTGTCTTAACCAATCAAATTGTGCCCTAATAATCATCCAACATTAACATGAAATTTTGCAAGAGGCAATTAGAACTATAATTAACAAACAATCTCAATGAGTCACAACCCACACCAATCACACTACTCAATTATACTAAACAAGATGAAATTTATAAACAAATTCATCACAAGTTTATTACAAAATGAGAAGTGCAAAATACAAATGGGAAGAGGAAATTTTTCACCCAAGATCTCTCCAAATGAGCTTCCATCTACCAATTTGCCTTCCTCCAAGCTTCTCCAAGCTCCACCAAGCTTCCTCAAGCTCCCATGGCCTCCTCCCCCTTCCAAGCCCTAAAAAACTCCAAAAAATGCTGCTATCCCAAAGAAAACGATCCGTGGGCAATTTTCGCACCCCAGGCCCGTTTCGTAACATTGTGGGTCGGGCGCGCAGTGCGCCCGACCCACGGGCGCATCCGCCCGCCTCCTCTGGGCGCTTCGTCCCTCTTTTTTTATTAATTTATTGTTTTTTAAATAACTTGCGTTACGGCCCGCTCCAAAGGAGCAGGCCGCTGAGCCCGCGAAAATGGGATGTGGGCCGGCCCGCTGGGAATTTAAAGAAATTTTTTTTAATTTTCCTTTTCTGAAATTCCCAGAATTGCCTTTTAGCTCCAAATAAATCTTCAAAAATAGCTGGAAATTCCCAAAAATTCTGGAAAAATTCCAGAAAATCCAGAAAAATTCCAGAAGTATCTGAAAAATACGGGGAGCAAAAATTAGTCCTTAAAAATCGTATTTTATGTATAAAAAGAGATTAGGCGTTAATAATCCACGATATCACGAAAACACACGTATCAACGCCAAATTAAACATGATATACACATAAAATACCCAGAAATGGGGAGAAAATAAGCAATTTAAATCCCGAATCAACCGAAAAGTTGGGTTTTACGTCAAAGACTTCCAACGAGGGATTCGATTCCCCATGCACCCCTTCATGTGCTACTTTCTGTGCACACTGAACATTTTTCTCTGCTAGCTGATGTCGAACACCATAGGTGCACTGATGGGCTTTATTACCAAGTGCGTGATAAAAGGAATTGAACCGTCGCTAAGATTGTTCAATCACTTCTTTTCGATTCCTCCTCTCAAGACTCTGGGCTGGTACATGATAACGGCTCGTCGAGGCAGGAAACTGAAGGGTTTTGGTAGACCCTTAGGGCTCAGATCTGTGCACGTCCTACGTTGGACAAATAATAGAGGGATAAAAATCGCAGCGGAAATAAAAACATAAACCTAAACATTTTAGTGAGCCCTAAGGCGAGCCAGAACCTCGCCAAGATCTATGCCAACTTGGGGTGGATCTGACCACCCCAAGAAGGATCTAGCCTACTGCAACATTATTAAAATTATTCTAAAAACTACTAACTAACATACCCAAAATCTTGGCCTTGGGTTAGGCAAGATGTACCGCACCACCTTCTTGTGCTCATTGTAGCCAAGCCTCCTCGCGCCTTCGAACTGATCTACCCGAGCTGCCTCCGAGCCGATCACTTGTAGAAGAAAGTTTCACTTAAGTAGACCCACATCAAAGACGTCTGGATTCAATCCAAACCTCTTCGTAGTCTTGCTAGGACCCGACGGGAGGATAGAAAGAGAAAGAGGAGAAGAATATTTAAGTTCACGATCGAGCGTGCTCAAAAATCAGGAGCTTCTCGAATCGATCGTTGGGTGTGTTTTTCAACGAAGAGAGGGCCCCTCCCTTTTCGTTACGAGCAATGTGGGACAAACTTAAAATAAATGGGATTTTAATTTAGTTAATGAAGTTAGTAAGCCTTTCACAAAGACCAACTTCAACCAATTAATTCTCCCTCACCATTGAGCCTTAGAGACAATACAAGTTATCATTTGGAAGTGCTTCAAATGGTGAATGTGCAGGAACGAACGGTGACGAATTCCGACTTTGTTTGACCCCTCAAACAATTGCCCAAAGATGGACAAAAAGTCGTTCATCGTAGCCGTCTTTTTGGGTTTCAAAAACCATAGAAAATAAGTTAAACATGGAGTGCAAACTCGCAGGTGCGCCCGATAGGCAGGCGGGCGCGCTCGCCTCTATTGCGGGCCGGTGCACTCACCCGCTCGGCGGGCGGGCCACCCAGCGGGCTACGCCCGCTGGCCTGGGCGGGTGCTCCCGCCCGCTCAGGGGGCGGGCCGCCCACAGGGCCGGGGCGGGCGCCAGGCCCGCTAAGCGAGCCGGCCCTGCTGGCTCAGCAGACGACGCTCGCTAGAGTTAGTGGGTCTGCCCCCATAAGCAGGCGGGCCCCGCTCTTCTTGCGGGTTGGGCCCTCTAGCCCAAGTGGGTCTAACCCACTCTTGCCTTTGACTGTTTTCCACTTTCTGGGCTCGTTTGAGCTTTGTTTTTTATGTGGTTTGAACCTGCGTTTAGATCGGGACGATTCCGTCATCTAGGCAAACTTTTCGACGCGTTTATTCCATTAAATATAGTTGTAAATAATTTACGAAACATTTAATCTAGTTTGCATCACATGCAAAATTTGTCCCATATTAAACTTGAACTCGCAACTAACTTGTGGACTTAAAAATATTACATTTCATCGAATGAATTCCTCTTAACGTTCTTTCTATTACTAAGACGTGGATACTACTCGGTGTGCGACCTTATAGTCTGACCTTACTACAGGTTGGGGCTCGAAACCCCTAGACGATGGTAACCACGAGCAGGCATAGTCCTTGTTTCAGAATCATACTTACGTGATCGACCCATTGACGAATGTGTCGTTGGGATCACTCTGACTGTGTCAGTGATGAATACCGTAATTATAGTCCCTTCGTCAAGACTGTGTCTTTGCATGGCCTAGGGTATGGTTTACTGTCAACCCCAATAGCCAACATCCACTACTTAAAAAAGGACTTTTGCCAGCGTTTTTTTACATTTCCCAACGTTTTTGAAGCATTGGCAAATGTTTTCCCAGCGTTTTATGAAACGCTGCAAAGACGTTGGGAAAAGTGGGCGTTGCTAAATGTTTTCCCAACATTTTGGTGAAACGTTGGGAAATGCCCACTTTTGCCAGCGTTTTCTTGAAACGTTTGGAAATGCCAAGACATTTCTCGACGTTTTCGTGAAACGTTGGGAAAACCCACTGACATATACCTGTGTTTCCTTTGAACGTTGGAAAATACCGAAGACATTTACCGGCATTTTGTTGAAACGTTGAAAAATGTCGTTAGTACATTTACCGGCGCTTTTTTAAAACGTTGGCAAATGATTATATGACATTTACCAGTGCTTCCTTGAAACGTTGGAAAATTCATATGATACATTTAGCGCAGTTTTTGTAAAACGTTAGGAAATTCTTATGGGACATTTAACGACATTTTTGATACATTTAGCAGCGTTTTCGTAAATTGTTGGAAAATTTTTATGGAACATTTAGCAACGTTTTCAAAAATGCCACTATTATTGAAAACATTTGTCAGCACTTCTTTAAAACACCGAGAAATGTGATAAATTTAAAAATCCAATTCTCTATCATTCCATACAAAATACAATAAGTTCATTCATCATCCATATAAAATACAATAAGTTCTTTCAGAATCCAGCATCCATACAAAATACAATAAAGTCAAATATAATATAATAAGTCAATATTTGACAACCAAATAGAATCCCGAAGCTAATTTTCATTGGATGGTAGGTAACTTTCTCCACTTTTACATAATGGCATGCTACTAGCATCAGAGACCTGTAGTGGACATATGAAAGTAAAAGAAAATTTCAATTAGTGGAAACAAGATAAAGATAACACCCAAAAAAGGAAACAGAGATAACACCCAAAAAAACTTTCTCAAATGACAGATCAATTAAAAAAATTTTACCTATCAAATATCAATCAACTCTAAGCATAGCACCAAAGATAACACCTGAAAAAAGGAAAAAACATCAACTATCAAAGTTCATTAGTTTCATGCATTTTGTAATACTACTTATAATCAATAAAGAATACGCATCTAGCTCTAGAAAAAATAGAATAACATGACAGAACAAAAAGAAGAAAAGGCATATGTTCTAATTCATAAAGTCATCTATTGAAGAGAAAGGTAAAAATATCCTAAAAACAAAATTGTCAAATGAAAAAAGGTGGTATGTTGTATTGGAATTCAACATACCTGATCTTAGTCTCCATGGAACCAAAGCATGATCCACATGTCTGCGAACTTCCAACACCTTACAATTTTTCGTTTAAGAAAAGAACAAGGAATTAGGAATAAGGAATCATGGCAATCTTCAGAGATAATTTGCAATGAGATAATTCTGAAGCAATTGAAAACAATCTTCACAACCATCATTGGGCATTTCATTAGCAAAATAAGGATGATATTCATGTCTGTTGCGTAACAACAACTAAGGACAATTTTAGAGTAGCGGCATAAATAATTAGGAGCTAGCTAAACTTGTAACATGATAGAATATACTACTGCAGATGCTAGGTCTTTAAAAATTTAGTAAAATTAATTTCTAAAGCTTTGTTGTTGTCACATGTACATCAGCCATTTCTGTTGCAATTTTCCCCATCCCCTTGAGTACCGGTGCAACTAGCAATAATTTAAGGTTCTTATTGGATCAGATTGATCAACCTGTAGGGAAGTCTGACTCACATCATTGTGTCTCAAAGATGGGGCTTTAGGAGTTTGTACATTGGGTGCATCACACTGAGCTGCCTGGTCACTGTAAAACCAATGGCTCAATCACTGCATGTGTATGAAGCCTGCCAACAAATCATGACATGCTTCAATGGAAATTCATAATTTTAAAAATATTTATCTATTTTCCAAAATGAAAAAAATAGTACCAGTGGCTAGATGAGTAACCCGAATCATTCACTGCTACAGGCAGATACGTTTCTGACAGGTATAGATTCCAAGTGCTTTCAGGTGCTCATTGCCTTTCTCCTTAACTAGTTCTTCACTAGGCGGCTCCTTACCGCAGATTTCAATTCAAAAATGCAGTCTTTAGGGTTCCTTTTGTTTATGGTCCTGTGCCTGCGTTTGGGAATAAGACTGGTGACTGGGGGAATCCCTAATCAAGCCCAACTGGGCACATCACAAAGGCCTGCTTGATTTAAGAAGCCACATCAGCATCAATGATGATCTATTCTAGTGGGCCCTCGCTAGTGCATATCATATGACTTCAGATAAGTCCAACAATGGCTAGAAGCCAGTTGATTATCATCCTACATGCTACCCTGCAATCCAAATATGGTAGACATAATTTTCAATCTTCGCGCTTTCATGTATCAGAAATAAGCAGGTAGGGTTTATCGCATTAAATTCCAATGCAGAACATACGCATACATCCTTCATGTAGATAAGCGTATAGATTCAAAAAGTACATGTATTCCTCCAACCAACCTTTGAAAACTTTGCTTTGCTTTCTGGACTCTCAAGGCTTTTCATTGCTCCTCTTTAAAAAAGTCGGAATGTTCAATATTGAGATCAATCTGTGAGATATGCGAGCTCAGTTAGGCTTTTGGTAAGAAGTAACTAGATGAGGTCGTGTGGTACAGTTCAGTAATTGAAATAATTAAAGGATGAGAAACAACAAAAAGCAAAAGAAACAAAGCTTTGAACTACAGATGAATTGTCACTAGCAAATTTTTATAGTTTTGATCAATTAATTAAATCTCTGATAATAAATCAGTGCACCAGCAAAGTTGCTCTCATTCTGTGAGTTGTAAGTGAATTCTCGGATGAGAAAATATATGCAAATGAAACACCTAATTAATAATATCTGTCCATTTTTCATCCACGTAATATGGACACTATATGTCTATGATCAAATAAATAGTCTACATCCACTTTATTTTCCTTAAGTATTGTTCTCTATCTGCTGCCCCTTTCGCTCTCCTCATCGTAACAGGGACAAAAGCAACTTGCTCAAACATGCAAGAAGTGATGCAATCTTTATACTATTTATGAATATTGATCCCTAGACAAGTACTAAGACAATAACATGCCTCATAAGTGGTGGTGCAAACTAATATGAAATTATCCGATCATATCCGAATTCTGATTCATTACATGATTAAATTTGGGTCGGAAAATGATAACGAGATATGAAACATTTTCGGATTCGGATTCAAATCCTAACATTTATCTGAAATCCCATCAGATCCGGAAATATGCATGGCTAAAATAGGTATTCTAATATTCTTTCGTATGATCCTTCAATTTCAATGAAACAAAATTATATTTAATCATTCAATACATAATATATGCAACACCCATCAACACATTCCTGAAACAAAGTATTAAAACATCGGCGGTTCGAAATCATCCCAAGTCATATGGCTTTCAGCTATGATAACAAACCAGTAAACTAACAGAACAAGACCTTATAGGCCCAAAATGGCAAAAAAAGATCTAAATATGGCACTAGATTTACTAACCTTCAAACTTAAATATGGCACTACAAAGGTGACAACTTCAACATCACCAAGTGCTTCTTAGAGCGTGTCCTCCCATCTGAAAATGAAAACAAGACCACTTTTTGAACAATAACCATGGCAAAATCCACACACCCAGTTCTAAAATAGTTCACATGGTAAAATATCATTCTGATTAGATCTCACTAATTCAAATTTTCTTCTCAAATAGAATAACCCCACATGACCACAAGTCCACAGTTGCTCCATCGTAACCTCTATCATTAAGAACCTAGTGAGAAAACCAAACAAGTTATTATTTCATGGTATCTTTTCATAACCAATATTCCTTTAAAAAAATTAAAAAGGAGATGTATTCTGAAAGTTTTAAATTGTTAGCACACATCTGTACCTCAGGAGCGACGTAGTTTGGACTACCACAAGTTGTATAAAATAATCCATCAGCCTGGCCAAAACACCATTGAAATTATAAAACCAAAGTCAAGTCAACGAATGATCTAGCAGATTGGTAAAGGGAAAGAAATACATCAGAGCAATGACATACCTTTCTATTGAAAATTATAAATGAACTCTTGATAATTTACTACTGCCATGGTCTACTATTCTGAGCAACATCTCATAATTTCGGTTGTCAGTGCCTGTTTCAAAATTCTTAGCCGAATACACTGCCGAAATTAAAAATAATATACTACTTCCTGAATCAGTGTTGGGTGTGCAGGCATGCAGGTGCATGTGTGTGTATGGCGCATGCTTGTGCATGTCTTCTATTCAGATGTTTTCCAAGAAGACAGCCATTAAGATAATCTCAAACTCCAAATCACTAATATCATGGCTATTAGTACCAAGAAAACGAGTGCTTAATACCAAAAAAATTTCTGTATTTTTCTAAGAAATGATAATGTGAATAACCACCAAAATGTCCAAATATTGATCTTGAGATATCAATGCATTTAAAAATATTAGGCTATATTACCTTAACTTGGTGTGAAAGCGCACTCAGCCCAAAATCAAAAACTTTGAGATTGCCATATGTGTCAAGTAGTAAATTTTAAGGCTGTAAAATTTCAATGAAGAAAATCAAGTATGTCTTAAGAAAATGTATACTAGTGAGGGAAATGCCTTCTGCAAATATCATATGTATGAATATGCAAATATCATGCGTTAATCAAATAGTTCACCTTCAAGTCTCTGTGATATACACCTCTGCTATGGCAAAAAAATCCACTACGTAAATTAACTGATGAAAATATCTTCGTGCTTCATCCTCACTCATTCGGCCATTGTTAACCTTAATGACCAAAAGATAGTTAATATTTGGTCAAGATAAGAATAAAGTACACTATAGTGTGAACAAACAATGTTTGGCGATCAGCCAAAACAGGCAGGTGTCCGCAAGTGTGCTTACACAGAGGCAAATGGCAAATGTAGTAGAATGCAGAACTTACAATCTTGTCAAACAGTTCACCCCCTGTAATAAACTCTAAAACAATGAAGATCTTTGTTCTACTTCCCATTACCTGCAAAGTGAAGGAACAATAAATTCAGTGGGATATACAGATAAACAAAAATTCTTGGGTTAATGAATTTAGGTTTGACGAATTATTTGTATCCAAGAGATCTTTTCCCATTCATATACATGCGCGCGTGTGTGTGAAAAGATTGAGAGACCAGGTCCTACTTAAGAGGATTACATATGAGGATACTACACCCTCAAGGAAAAAATTTTGGCAACCCAAATAAAAAATTCTACACCCTAAATCTTATCCTTAGTGATTATTTGAAGATTAAAAAAGTCGTAGTCAATACAAGCTACCATTTTGCTTCTCTAACTTGATAATTAATACAAGCAGTCATTTTGCCAAACAGATGATGGGCATGTGCATCTGTACCGCAATAATCCATCTGCTCCGTCAAAAATCTTCCATTATTCTCCTTCTTTTCAATGGGATTTCAAGAATATCGAAATCTTAAAAAGATTTAAAGAAAGACCTGATCATCCACTCAGAAGATGACTGAACCCCGCACCATGAGCGAAGACGAGAGGCGACAACGACGACTCCGACGGGCTTTTACCGTCGTTTTGACAGCCACCATAGCTTTCGATCTTCTTGCGACGATGAATTTTGCGATGGAATCTAGAGGAGGGCTGAAATCTTCTCCAAATTGAGGGCAAATTCTGCGCGTTGCACGTAAAGGGGGCAAAAATCTTCTCGTCGGAAATCTTTTCGCCACCACGAGAATCTGGAGAGATTGCGGGCGGAAACCTAGGTATATCATCGATCTCGTCGGATGATTGGGGAGAGGAGAGAGCGGGGGGATGAATGTAATGGTTGAAAATTTGGTATGCGCGGCGAATGAAAAATTTAAGCGGGGCAATTGGATGAGTGGCCGAAAATCAAATAGGGGAATATTTCATTCGTACGAAATAATTACTAATTACATAGGCCACTAATTAACAAGTTTGCCATTAGAAATTTATCGTATTTGTCGACGTTTTGGATAAAGCGCCGAGAATAGTTCAATGTTTACCGGCGTTTTTAATAAAGCGTCGAGAAACATCCAGTATATCCTAGCGTTTTGAGTAAAACGCCGAGAAAAGTCCAGCGTTTACCGACGTTTTGAGTAAAACGCCGGTAAAAGTCCAGCATTTACCGGCGTCCATAAAAACGCTGGGAAAAGTTTACCATTTGCCAACGTTTATAGGAACGCCGGCAAATGTCGAAACATCAATAGACATTTACCAACGTTTCTTAAAAACGCTGGCATAAAAACGCTGGCAAAAGTCACTTTTTAGTAGTGATCGATCAGTATACATCAGTCTTTGTTGTATTCACGTTGTACATCCTACAGCGTACCTCGATCGAGGATTAACACAAAGACTGTACTGATCCAGTAACACTAATTTTCCTTTAACAGAAGAGACGAATCCCATCTTAGTTATCTACTTCCCTCGTGAGCTTCAGGTGTCACTCAACCTAAGATCTTTTAGTAGGCCGAGCCTCGAAGCTAGATCATAGTCTAAGTGACACTATCCATTCACAGGTTCATACTGATGATTTCAGGTCTTAATGACCACCTTGACTATCATCACTCTAGAGTTATTCTTGATAGTCTAATTAAAGCTTAACCATTTAAGAACTCTAAGTTGGTCGTTCAGTGAACTCATTCTCTAATGAGCACCTGTGTCTCGTCTCTGACTTTGCCAAGCCAATGACTATGAGATCATTATTACCCTAAGGTAAGACAAAGACACAATGGTCTAACCGATGTGTCGATATCCTATTCTCGACACATCTATGACCATGAACCGTTTAAGACTTAAGTTTCAAATCGGCCACCAACTTCTCATAATCGAGATCTACATCTGGATACATAATGACCTGACTATAAGTCTAAGGAAATTATCTAAGTATATGATTCAATGAATTCATATTTAAAATAATTAATACCATATAATTATTAGAATGAGATGATTATCTTAGGATAAATGCATTAAGGGCATACGTCTTCCTACATCTCCCACTTGCACTTAGGCTATTTATCTCGGTACCTCATACCGCTATAGCATATCAGTCACACGGGACATTCGTATGTCAAACCTAAGAATGGATCCGCTAACGTGTATCTATTTTGCTTATTAATGGAGTCTTATACATACATCATTTGATCACACCAGGTTGATCCTTCGAAATTGCTTTTGATCCTATCCAACAATTTTTCCCTTTTGTATGGCTAACAATTTAGCACAATATGATGTAGTGTTATTCATTTCTATAAGTCAGTCATGGCTCTTTCCAATTATTTTTGTGTCAATTATGTCTGGTACATGAGTGACACCATGAGTCTATATATGCTAGACACAATCAAAACTATTTTGATTTGATTCGCATATAAACGATTTAATAAGTTTGAAAACATTTATTTAGTCTGAAACAGAACTAAGTTATATTGCCAGCTCCCACTGACTTTAAGAACTATCTGGTTAAATACATTCACTTAGGTATCGAAATCATATTTAGACTATTTATTAAGTATAACCAGTTCATAAGTACAATGGGAATATACCAGTGTTAGGTGGGTTTGATGAATAAGTCATATCAAGACCCGTTTATAGGAGTCTTGATGCTGACTTACTCAGTCAAACATCCTACACTGTACTTTCCTTTTATTACATTTAATCTTTATCTATTAAAGTATCAAATGTAGTTTGATTAAGAATTAATCTTAACTTGAGTGTAAGTTGGATCATATCCAATTATACGCTCCTGGAACCTACATGTAACTTTAGATTGGCTATAATATATTGTCAACTCCAAATCAATCAAATTGAGTCAGAAGCTCTGCATGACAACTCAAGAATTTATGCATACCAACACAAACAGTCTAATCCACAACAATCAGCCATTCACAATAAATCACAATTTTAATAAAACACATTTCCAAGATATTATTCAACAATGGATTCATTAAAAATGAATCAAACTTGTTTATCAAAAATAAACAGTGAGTGATCAACACTCAATCATTGTTTTAAACCAAGCATCGTACAATTTATTCAAAATTAGAAAAGTATCGATTGCTTCTTCTTCATATCTCTCGAAGTCCTTGTACGGCCCAAGACTTGTACGGCCCAAGCAACAACGATTACTCCAATGCCGACCGTCCATGGAACTTCTTTCATTCTCTGCTTTGCTATCAGCTACATTTATACAATATACAGATGTCTTAATATCTCATACCATGTAACAAAACATTTATGGAAATTTTATGCTTTATTAAAAAGAATTTTTTGTACATGAGGTAGAGGCATCGGTATGCCTCTTTTTCTTTTCTGCAAGGTACACCTTGCAGTTTCTCTTCCAGTGGCCTATCTTGTGGCAGTGAAAACATTCGGATTTCAACGGAGCCCCCTTTTCTTCTTTCCCTACTTCACCTTGGCTGGTTGTGGGACCTGCCTCTTCTTACCTTTGTGTCACGACCCGCTTCCCTAAAATGGAGGCGAGACGTGAAAAGGTCCGCACGGGAGTGGAGCTGTGAAGCCCCAAACCCGATAAGCGTCAATACTACATAAGCAGGTCCCTGTAACCACAACAGAATAACAATAATAACACAAGAAGAGACTGAAAATAAAATCTCACATCTCATACATTGTCCAACAAGAAAAATAAGTTCAACATCCAGAAAAGCCACCAGGCTAAAAGAAAGAGTCTAAAGGCCCAGAACAAGGCCAACAAAAGCAACAACAACAACAAAGTATGGGTGCTACACACCGATAACAAAACAACTGTCTAACAAAAGTAAAACACAACGAAGACACTAGGACTGGTCCCCAGTGTCCACGTACTCCCCGTCAAACACAAGCTCGGGCTCGACGTCAGCAAACACCTCGTCCTCAACAAGATACTCAGGCTCGGGATCTAACATGTGTCACCCAAAAGAGTAAAGGGGCACATGTCAGCAAGTCTAAAAGACTTGAGCAAGGAAACTGAAGTAAGGCAACTAGCAACCTAGCAGTTTAGTATGCATGACATGGCAGTTATAACATGAGTGCACAATCAAGACATGGCAAGACAATTTGTACAAGAGAACAATCATCGGGACAAGACAAGACAAGACAAGACAAGAGTAGCCAAGCTACTATCAATCTCAATCAATTCACATTGTTGCAGGTGTTTACGCCCTTCAGCTGAATGGTACATCATTCACACCGATCGGCACTAAACACAATTCACGTTTCACGGTTATTTGTAGATGTTTACGCCCTTCAGCTGAATGGTACATCATTCACACCGATCGGCACTAAACACTACCCCACCCCAGAGTTTACGCCTTACAACTGCAGTTGTTGATCAAACAGACCCCCAGTTGAATGGCCGCTTAACCCTTACCCCATCCCACACGTAAACAAGCCAGGGTCCCTGTACATGAGCCCAGCAAGTGAGCCAGGGCTGCCCCGCACGGGAGCTTGTTTCTTAGTTCACAATTCAATATATCGAGCGTTGGGGTTAGCAACTCATTATGCTCGCTTCTGGTCACGAGCCAGGAAACACAAGTATTGTAGCGATGCTACGCAATCATGGGATCACCAAAAGAATGCAATGACATGACATTTAATTTGCGTACCGTTAATGGAAAGTAAACATGGCATGGTAATTGTGCAACATGCTATATGTGTTGGAACTAGCTTCGTCGTTAAGCTAGTTCCCCAATTTGCGCCTAGGCGAGTATCATTTCGTCGCCTAGCCTCTTTTACGCCTACAACAAGCAAATGGCCTAAAACATGGCCTAAACCCTAGGTGGCAAGTTTCACTTGCCTAGCACCGGGGATGGCGACTACTTCGTCACACGGATGCCGATCTACGGGGAAATCGTTGTTTTGGGGGAACAATCATCAAACAACATGAAATTATATTAGGGTTTCATAAAAATATAAATAGGTTATGAAAACAACGGTAGATCGATTTCTTACCGAGAGGAAGCGGAAGAAACACTCCGGGGAACCCTAGGATCAGATCTGGAAAAGATTGGAGAAGTTTGGGGAAACTAGGGTTTTGGGGGATTTGGGGATTTTGATGGATTTGGTGAGATTTTGGGGAAGATGAGAGGTAGATGGAGTGGATGGATGGTTTGGATGATGGATTTAGGGCTTGGAATGGAGAAATGAAGCTTGGAGGAAGATGGGGGCTCAAAGGGGAAGATTTTAGGGTTTTGGGTCGTGTTGGAGAAGATGAAATCGTTTGGGTTGGGTATAAATAGGTTGAGCTGTCGGCTGCCCAGAAATTAGGGTTTCAACACTGGTTAGTCGGTCAAAGAGCAACCACTGACCGACAAGTTTGGCAACTAGTCGGTCGGTCGACCAACGCAGACCGACTAAGTGCAAACAGTAACTTCTGAACGAAAATAGGATTTTAGAGTTAGTCGGTCCATGAACAAATACTGACCGACTAGTTTAGCATCTAGTCGGTCGATGAACGTTCTTAGACCGACTAAGAGTAAACAGTAACTCAACTAAAATTAAGATGATGTGTTAGTCGGTTAAAGAAGCATTGCTGACCGACTAGTTTGCAACCTAGTCGGTCAACCGACGTTCTTAGACCGACTAACGATAAACAGTAACTCCTGAATAATTTAGAAAGCCAACTAGTCGGTCCAAGAAGGATTGCCGACCGACTGGATCGTCATCTAGTCGGTCGGTGCCCCTTCTTATACCGGCTAATGAGCACAAAAAGTTCCGATACGGAGCGCGGGGCCCCGGGATCGATTCCTAAGACTCCTAGGCTTGATCTAATAGTTAGATACGACCGTTATGAAGTCCGTCACGAATGACTTACTTCGAAATCGACGATCCTAAGGAAGAAGCGAGAAAATATGACGAATCGATCGAAAATGAAAGCTACGGAGACGAAAACCACACAAGAGGAGAAAATCCACCAAAACATATATTATATAATATTAAATCCAGATACATGAAAAGCAGTCGTTACACTTTGCCTTTCGGCTGTTCTGAAGAAGTAGAGCCAACAACCAACACGGTCGGTTTCTTCTCGATCTCCTCAAACTGCCTAAGCATGTTGAGGAGACCAGGAAGATCCATTTCAATACTGTTCATGATGAAACTAGTAATGAATTGTTTGAAGTCTGGAGTTAAAGATTTAAGGATGATGTCCACGCTCATCTCATTATCGAGGACAAAATCTAACTGAGCAGCATCTTCCACGTACACGATCATCTTTATGACATGATCTTGTATGGGGGCCCGTCTCCATCTTAGTTCCCCAGAGGTTGCGCGTGGCTTCAAACTTGGCAGCTCTAGACCGCTTGCCATACAACTCTTTTGCATTCAGGAGCATGCTTTGAACCTCCAAATGTTCGTGCTTCCTTTGCAGGTCATTGTTCATTGAAGCTAGAGTAAGGCACCTGACCTTCTCGGCATCCCTCTGGTACTGCTTATAGACTTCCTTTTGTTCGTGGGTTGCATCTTCGTCAGGCTTTCTGGAGCGTCCTCGAACAACACGTATCATATCCCAGCTAGTGAGAGGACTAACTTAATATTCCTTTGCCCATCTTTATAATTGGTCCCGTTTAGCACGTTCTTTTCAATCATTTATTCAGACCCGAATCCATACTGCATTTAAATAGATATTTAATCATCATATGTTCATTGTACAGTTTAAATGGTTTTTATTAAAATATATTCTTCCACTAATTTTAAGAATTAAAGCCACAATAATGAACAATTTATTAAATAAAATATTTGTGGAAGAGGGATCCGACTACCCCGAGTATGACAACCTTGAGTGTAGCTCAACAAGTTGTCCGACTCTGCAGTCGGTAGACGAACTCTTCATCAATCATATAAAATATGATTCCCTATAAGTTTTACCCCTAGTCATTTGTGAACGCGAGTGTGCTCATCCAAATCATAATGACTAGCCTAGGCAGACCCTTGTTTTCGCGTCCAGCCTGACTTACGCCGCCGCTCGGTGTATTCACGACACGTCGGTTTGGGTCAGGACTGAACTTCATTAATGACTCAACTTACGCCGGTGCTCGGTGTATTCACGACACGACGGTTTGGGTCAAGTCAAGATCTCGTCATATGTATTTAAGAAGTCAGTTTCTATAAGGTTGCCATGTCACAGCTTGAGTGTAGCTCAACAACTGGAACATAGGTCCTACAGTTACCAACTCCTAAAATAAGGAGGGTTATGATTTATCTCGAACAAGATTATTATCGAATTTGACTTTGGTATAGTCGATGAACTTACACAGTCATGATTCGACTCCTTGCGGTCTAGCTGACGCGGCCAGGGAATTGACTAAGACAGGACCACTTAACCCCTAGTCTAGCTAAGGTAATCCAGCAAACTTAGCCAAGCACATTGACTGACATCATGATCCATTGAAGGATACTTATCAATCTTATGTTCGTCCATCAACTATAAAGGCTTTTATGAATACTAGTTAATCCTTATCAACTAGTGGATTCTTAAAATTCGAAATTTTATGGATTTATTCAATAAATTTTATTAGATCCTTATCAACTATAAGGTTTGGTCGTTCATCGTGCTATGCTAATCTTTGTTATGATTTTAATAAATCAATTACAACATTTTAAATGTAGTCATTTAATCAGAATTATTATTGAAACGATTAAAATAATAATCGTCTATAAAGAGGACTACCCTAATCGGGAATTAGGTTTAAATGTTGTAAGTGTTCATTAAAACATAGCATGTCACATTAAACAATTTATCTTATAAATTTTTAAAGAGTTAATGGCTAACCTAAAGAGGGTTCATGAATAATTTAAATTATACATCATCGCCATTAATAACAACCAACTAATATTTTATCACATAAAATAAGGTTCGACTATGTGACATTTAAAGAGAACATGCAAGCTAAAATATCTATCAAATAAATAATTAACTTTACAATCTCATAAAAAATAGGTCTCATAAATATTATCAAATAATTTTTAATATAAACCTAAGCATTTAAAATCATTAAAACATTTTTAATATTATATTAACACATAAAACAATCTTTAAAACTTTATGTAATCATACGAAACCAAATTTTAATAACATCTCATGAAATAAAAATAAAATTTCTTAAGTTACATACGCTTTAAAACAATTTTTTAAAAAATGTTGAAACTAATTTGTAACATTATCAGATAAGGTTAAAAATCTATATGTTCAAAAGTGATCAATTTTAATAATTAACTTAAGATCATGTAAACCTAGGCTCTGATACCAATGGAGGGTTTTGGCAGACCCTTAGGGCTCAGATCTGTGCCGTCCTATGTCGGATAGACAACAGAGGGATAAAAATTGCAGTGGAAATAAAAGCACCAAGCTAAACATTTTAGCGAGCCCTAAGGCGAGACAGAACCTCGCCAAGATCTATATCAACTTGGGGTGGATCTGACCACCCCAAGAAGGATCTAGCCTACTGCGACATTATTAAAATTATTCTAAAAACTACTAACTAACATACCCGGAATCTTGGCCTTGGGTCAGGCAAGATGTATCACACCACCTTCTTGCGCTCCTTGTAGCCGAGCCGCATCGCGCATTCGAACCGATCTACCCGAGCCGCCTCCGAGCCGATCACTTGCCGAAGAAAGTTTCACTTGAACAGACCCGCGTCAAAGACGTCTGGATCCAATCCAAACCTCCTCGTAGTCTTGCTAGGACCCGACGGGATGATAGAAAGAGAAAGGGAAGAGGAATATTTAAGTTCACGATCAAGCGTGCTCAAAAATCAGGATCTTCTCGAATCGATCGCTTGGTGTGTTTTTCAACGAAGAGAGGGCACCCCTATTTATATAGGGAGTCGGCCCCTCCCTTTTCTTCACGAGCAATGTGGGATAAATTTAAAATAAATGGGATTTTAATTTAGTTAATGAAGTTAGTAAGCCTTTCACAGAGGCCAACTTCAACCAATTAATTCTCCCTCACCATTGAGCCTTAGAGACGATACAAGTTATCATTTTGAATGACTTCGAATGGTGAATGCGTAGGAATGAACGGTGACGAATTCCGACTTCATTTGACCCCTCAAACAATTACCCAAAGATGGGCAAAAAGTCGTTCATCATAGCCGTCTTTTTGGGTATCAAAACCCTAGGAAATAAGTCAAACGGGGAGGGCAAACCCGCGGGTACGCCCGCTAGGCAGGCGGGCGCGCCCCCCTATATTGCGGCCTGGTGCCCCAGCCTTCCCAGCGGGCTGCTCCAGCTGGCCTGGGCGGGCGCACCCGCCCGCATGACCGCAGTGGGCGCCAGGCCCACTAAGCGGGCCGGCCCCGCTGGCTCAGTAGGTGGTGCCCGCTAGAGTTAGCGGGTCCGCCCACCCAATAAGTGGGCGGGCCCCGCTCTTCTTGCGGGTTGGGCTCTCTTGCCCAAGTGGGTCTAACCCACTCTTGCCTTTGACTATTTTCCACATTATGGGCTCGTTTGAGCTCCGTTTTTGATGCGGTTTGAACCTGCATTTAGATCGGGAAGATCCCGTCATCCTGGTAAACTTTTTGACGCGTTTATTCCATTAAATATAGTTGTAAACAATTTACAAAACATTTAATCTAGTTTGCATCACATACAAAATTTGTCCCCTATTAAACTTGAACTCGCAACTAACTTGTGGACTTAAAATTATCGATTGAATTCCTCTTAACGTTCTTCCTATTACTAAGACGTGGATACTACTCGGTGTGAGACCCTACAACCTGACCATACTACAGGTTGGGGCTCGAAACTTCTAGACGATGGTAACCACGAGCAGCAGGCGTCGTCCCTGTTTCAGAATCATACTTACGTGATCGACCCATTGATGAACGTGTCGTTGGGATAACTCTGACTGTGTCAGTGATGAATACCACAGTTATAGTCCCTTCGTCAAGACTGTGTCTTTGCATGGCCTAGAGTATGGTTTACCATCAACCCCAATAGCCAGCATCAGTCAGTATACATCGGTCTTTGTTGTATTCACGTTGTACATCCTACAATATACCCCGGTCGAGGATTAACACAAAGACCGTACTGATCCAGTGACACTAACTTCCCGTTAACGGAAGAGACAAATCCCATCTTAGTCATCTAATTCCCTCGTGAGCTTCAGGTGTCACCCAACCTAAGATATTTCAGCAGGCCAAGCCTCGAAGCTAGATCATAGATCTAAATGACACTATCCATTCACAGGTTCGTACTGATGACTTCGGGTCTTAAGGACCAGCTTGCATATCATCAATCTAGAGTTATTATTGAGAGTCTAGTTAAAGCTTAACCATTTAATAACTCTATGTTGGTCGTTCAGTGAACTCATTCTCTAATGAGCACCAGTGTCTCGTCTCCGACTTCGCCAAGCCGAATGACTATGGGATCATCATTACCCTAAGGTAAGACGAAGACACAATGGTCTAACCAATGTGTCGATATCCTATTCTCGACACATCTATGACCATGAACCGTTCAAGACTTAAGTTTCAAATCGTTCACTAACTTCTCATAATTAAGATCTACATCTGGATACGTGAAGACCTGACTATAAGTCTAAGGAAATTATCTAAGTATATGATTCAACGAATTCATACTTAGAATAATTAATACCATATAATTATTAGAACAAGATGATTATCTTAGGATAAATGCCTCAAGGGCATACGACTTCCTACAGAAACTATTCGATGATCTCCCTACTTCTAATTCCAAATGAAAAGAGGAGTTCGTGTTTGTGCTTTTTCAAGGAGAGGCGAGCTTCTGCACCGGTTGGGGTGTCTCTGACTTAGGCCGTGGCGAGGATAAGCCTTTGTCTGGATAAAGAAGGAAGTCGCCGATGCATTGACGAGTCTGCCAGAGCATGTGAGGAAGAAGAAGTGGATGTGGTTCGACTTGGTGTTGCTCCAGACTGTGTGGACACAAGGTCGATTCGATCGTGCCTATCAGCTGTTCGATCTTCGTTCTTTGACTCACCATGTTTTTTTCTTCTGCAGGCATGGTCAGGTCTGGAGTACCAGTTGAACTCGGCACTGAGGGGGAGTCGATGCTTCCATCAGAGAAGCTGAGGAGAGCATGTTATCTCATCGGGTGCTGTTTATGAGAGAAAGGATGGATCGATCGTTGGAGGAACGACCTGTTGTTCCTGAAGAGGCTACTCAGGTGGCCCGTCTTCAGTGAAAGAAAAAGGAGAAGCCCCCCCACCGAATTTGAGGTGGTTGCGATTGAGGGAAGTAAGAGGAGGTAGTGGATTCTCCTTAGTGACTCGAAGCCATCTGGGTCGGCTGAAGCTGTGGAGCAGATTCCTTAGCAGGAGCATGAAACTTCTCTAGAGGGAGACTCGGGGGAGACCCGGGTCCCTCCGGAGCTTCTTCTGCACAAGGATTCCTGGCTATGCGGAGGCCTGTTCCCTCCAGTGTCACTGTCTGAAGACATCCCTAATGAATTCAGACCCATTTTGCTAGAGAGTCGATCTCCTCAGTCTCCATTCGATTGCTTCACGACGGAACACATTCAAATGGAGTTTTCGATGAGACGAGATGATTCTGCTCTTCTGGAGTGCGGGACCGTCTCCCGGATTGCTAAAAATGCGACCCTTCCACGGGATAGGGCTGTCATGGAGAGGGTCGATTACGAGAGGCTTGAGTCGATGTCCATCCATGCTAATGTCCAGGTAACTATTGCACCAGTCTTCGTTGTAGGTGATGCAAGCATAGATGCTAACTATCGGGCTTTGTTTGCAGGCTCTTGTGGCCATTGCTGGATTGTGTCGACACGTGCCGGTGGTGGCTAATCACGAATCCACCCTGGAGGCCGTTACGATGGCTGTGGAGAAGTCCTGGACCGAGCTAGATAGAATTGAGATTCTTTGCAAATTGAGACTGAATCACCTTCAACGGCTCGATCGTGAGTTATGCGAGTCTCGCAAGAGGGAGGCAGAACAAGCCGCTTCAAGAGAGCGAGCAGAGAAGGCCCTGTTGGAGGAGAGAGCCAAGGCCAAGGCCATAGCAGAGAGGGCCATTCAAAAATTCAAGGATTTATTTCCCGATTTCGATGAGTTATACACACAAGGTTATGAATGATGTCGATCGGAAGTGAAGGATCGATTCCCTGACATCTCTGCTGAGATCGACCAGATCCAAGTGCTGTTTTTGGATCTCGATGACGATGATCTGAGTCAGGGCACGGGGGAGGCCCTTCCTTCGGCGAAGTTGTCACCACGACAGGCGACGATGTAGTAGCTGGTGCCTCAGGATATCAAGAGCCAGCGACTGTGCTTGGTGCAGACCAAAGGCATGTCCAGCCACTGTAGATCTTGACACTCCTCTTACCCCTGCTTTAATTTTCAAATGTATATGGGGTAATTGAGATAAAAACGAAAAGAATTTTGTAGTAAAAGCGCCAGAAGAGTTGGCTTGTGTATTTTTATTTGTCGTTGTGTCCCTTTGTTTGTTGTTTGCTCAAGCCGTGTGGCTGTAATGCATGGTGGCCCCTTTCGACAGGTTAGATCCTTGCTCAAGATTGTCAGGGTTAAGCCGTCGAACCGTGTTAGGAGTAAGCCATTTTGAACGAGGGTGAGGGAGTGGTTCACTCGATTCATGGCTGGTGATGCAAGAGGGTCGTTCAGTGACGAAGGGGTGTCCCCTTCGACTTACGACTGATGACACGTTAGGGTCGTTTGGTGGCGAATGAGTAGCCCTTTGACTTACAGCTGATGACATGTTAGGGTCATTCAGTGGCGAAGGGGTGGCCCTTCGAATTACGGCTGACGACACGGTATGGTCGTTCAGTGGCGAAAGGGTGGCCCTTTGACTTATAGCTGACACACGTTAGGGTCATTTAGTGGAGAAGGGGTGGGCCTTTGTCTTACGGCTGATGACATGGTAGGGTCGTTCAGTGGCAAAAGGGTGGCACTACGACTTACGGCTGACGACGCGGTATGGTCGTTCAGTGGCAAAAGGGTGGCCCTACGACTTACGGCTGACGACACGGTATGGTTGTTCAGTGGCAAAAGGGTGGCCCTACGAATTACGACTGACGACACGGTATGGTCGTTCAGTGGTGAAGGGGTGGCCCTTCATCTTACTACTGACGACGCGGTAGGGTCGTTCAGTGGCGAAGGGGTGACACTACGAATTATGGTTGACGATGTAGTAGGGTCGTTTAGTGGTAAAAAGGTGGCCCTTCGACTTATGGCTGACGATGCGGTAGGGTCGTTCAGTGGCGAAAGAATGGCCCTTCGACTTATGACTGACGACTCGTTAGGGTTGTTCAGTTGATAAGGGGTGTCTCTTTGTCTTACGGCTGACGACGTGGTAGGGTCGTTCAGTGGCGAAGGGGTGGCCCTTCGTCTTATGGCTGACGACGCGGTATGGTCGTTCAGTGACGAAGTGGTGGATCTTCGTCTTACGGCTGACGACATGGTAGGATCGTTCAGTAGCGAAAATGTGGCCCTTCGTCTTATGGCTGATGACGCGATAGGGTCGTTTAGTGGCAACGGAGTGGCCCTTCGTCTTACGGCTGAGGACGGGATAGGGTCGTTCAGTGGCGAAGAGGTGGCCCTTCATCTTACGGTTGACGACGTGGTAAGGTAGTTCAGTGGCGAATGAGTGGCCCTTCGACTTACGACTGACGACGCGGTAGGGTCATTCAGTGGCAAACTTATGGTTGACGACACGGTAGGGTCGTTCAGTAGCGCAGGGGTGGCCCTTCTACTTATGGCTGACGGCCCGTTAGGATCATTCAACGGTGAAAGGGTGGCCCCTTTGATTTATAGCTGACGACGCGGTAAGGTCGTTCAGTGGCGAAGGGGTGGCCCTTCGACTTATGGCTGACGACACGATAGGGTCGTCCAGTGGCAAAGGGGTGGCCCTTCGAAATATGGATGACGTCATGTTAGGGTCGTTCAGTGGCGAAAGGGTGGCCCCTTCGACTTACGGCTGCCGAAGTGGTAGGGTCGTTCAGTGGCAAAGTGGTGGCCCTTCGACTTATGGCTGACGACCCATTAGGGTCATTCAGTGGAAAAGGGGTGGCCCTTTGACTTACGGCTGACGACACGTTAGGGTTGTTCAGCAGCGAAGGGGTGGCCCTTCGACTTACGGCTGACGACACGTTATGGTCGTTCAGTGGCCAATGGGTGGCCATTCGACTTACGACTGAAGACACAAGAGGGTCGTTCAATAGAGAAGGGGTGGCCCTTCAACTTACGGCTGACGACACATTAGGATCGTTCAGTGGCGAAAGGGTGGCCCCTTCGACTTACGGCTGACGACACGTTAGAGTCGTTCAGTGAAGAAAGGTTGGCCCCTTCGACTTAAGGCTGACGATGTAGTAGGGTCGTTCAGTGACGAAGGGGTGGCCCGTTGACTTACGGCTGATGACCCGTTAGGGTCGTTCAGTGGTGAAGGGGTGGCCCTTCGACTTATGGCTGACGAGACGTTAAGATCGTTCAGCAGCGAAGGGATGGCCCTTCGACTTATGACTGACAATATGTTAGGATCGTTCAGTGGCGAAGGGGTGGCCCTTCGACTTACAGCTGAAGACACGAGAGGTTCGTTCAGTGGTGAATGGGTGGCCCTTCGACTTATGGCTGACGACACGTGAGTGTCGTTCAGTGGCGAAGGGGTGGCCCTTCGACTTACGGCTAAAGACATGGGAGGGTCGTTCAGTGGCAAATGGATGGGCCTTCGACTTACGACTAACGACGCGTGAGGGTAATTTAGTGGCGAAGGGATGGCCCTTCGACTTATGGTTGAAGACACGGGTGGGTCATTCAGTGTCGTTCATCGGTAAAGGGGTGGCCCTTCAACTTACGACTGATGACACGTTAGGGTCGTTTAGTGGCAAAGGGGTGGTTCTTTGACTTATGTCTGAAGACATATGAGGGTCGTTCAGTGGTGAAGGGTTGGCCCTTCGACTAGGCTGACATTACGTGAGGGTCGTTCAGTGGCGATGAGGTAGCCCTTCGACTTTCAGTGGAAGACACTGGAGGGTCGTTCAGTGGAAAAGTGGTGGCCTCTTCGACTTACGGCTGACGACATGTGAAAGTCGTTCAGTGGCGATGGGGTGGCCCTTCGACTTACGGCTAAAAACACGGGATGGTCGTTCAATGGCGAAGAGGATGCCCTTCAATTTACGGCTGAAGACACGTGAGAGTCGTTCAGTGGTGATGGGGTGGCCCTTCAACTTATGGGTGAAGACACTGGAGGGTCGTTCAGTGGCGAAGTGGTGGCCCTTCGACTTACGGCTGAAGACACGGGTGGGTTGTTCAGTGGCAAAGGGGTTACCCTTCGACTTACGGCTGATGACACGTGAGGGTCGTTCAGTGGCGAAAGGGTAGCCCCTTCGACTTATGGCTGACGACACGTGAGAGTCGTTCAGTGGAGAAGGGGTGGCCCTTCGACTTACGACTGAAGATACGAGAGGGTCGTTCAGTAGGGAAGGGATGGCCCTTCGATTTACGGCTGAAGACATGTTAGGGTCGTCCAGTGACGAAAGGGTGGCCCCTTCGACTTATGGCTGAGGACACGTTAGGGTCGTTTAGTGGTGAAAGGGTGGCCCCTTCGACTTACGGCTGACGACATAGTATGGTCATTCAGTAGTAAAGGGGTGGCCCTTCAACTTACAGCTGACGACCCATTAGGGTCGTTCAGTGACAAAGGGAGCGGCCCTTCGACTTACGGCTGACGAGACGTTAGGGTCGTTCAATGGAGAAGGGGTGGCCCTTCGACTTACGACTGAAGACACGGGAGGGTCGTTCAGTGGCGAAGGGGTGGCTTTTGACTTACGGTTGACAACACGTGAGGGTCGTTCAGTGGCGAAGGGGTAGCCATTTGACTTACGGCTGACGACACATGAGGGTCATTAAGTGTCGTTCAGCGGCGAAGGGGTGGCCATTCGACGTATGGCCGATAACACGTTAGTTTCATTCGGTGGCAAAGGGGTGACCCTTCGACTTACGGCTGAAGACACAGAAGGGTTGTTCAGTGGCAAAGAGGTGGCCCTTCGACTTACAGCTGACGACACGTGAGGGTCGTTCAGTGGCGAAGGTGTGGCCCTTCGACTTACGGCTGAAGATACGAGAGGGTCGTTCAGTGGCTAAGGGGTGGACCTTCGACTTACGGCTGACAACACGTGAGGGTCGTTCAATGGCAAAGGGGTGGCCCTTCGACTTACGGCTGAAGACACTGGAGGATCATTCAGTGACAAAGGGTTGGCCCCTTCGACTTACGGCTGACGACACTTGAGAGTTGTTCAATGGCGATGGGGGTGGCCCTTCGACTTACAGTTGAATAGACGGGAGGGTCGTCCAGTGGATAAGGGGTGGCCCTTCGGCTTACGGCTGAAGACATGGGAGGGTCGTTCAATGGCGAAGGGGTGACCCTTTGACTTACGGCCAACGACATGTGAGGGTCGTTTAGTGGCGAAAAGGTGGCCCCTTTGACTTACGGTTGACGACACATGAGATTCGTTCAGTGGTGAAGGAGTGGCCCTTCGACTTACGACTGAAGACACTGGAGGGTCGTTCAGTGGCGAAGGGGTGGCCCTTCGACTTACGGCTGAAGACACGTGAGGGTCGTTTAGTGGCAAAGGGATGACCCTTTCGACTTACGACTGATGACATGTGTTTCCTCAGCATGAGATCGGTTCATCTAGATTTCCCCAATGATATGATCCTTTTTGTGGGGAGTTCGATAGGACTCTCTTCATACGATTCTTAAATGCTCTATCGAAACTAGTTGTTTCGAAATGGAAGCAGAATTTATTTGATGAAGAATCATGCTTTATTGAAAAAAAGTAAAAAGTGTACAGTAATTTTCGAATTTCGACAGGGGTTGCTCTTGTCCTTCACTTTTCATTCGACCTTGAGCTTAGAAGATTTATCAGTCGACCACCTTAGTGACGGACGATCCCATCTTGCCCTTTTTCTTTGAGGGCCCTCATTGCTGGGTTGATCGTTGACTGTGTTTTTGGGATGCCCGCGTTTGACCAGTGCATCGATCTTATTTTTGAGCGTCTAGCAGTCGTTGACATCATGCCCATAGTCGTTGTGGTACTTGCAGAACTTGAGGTCGTATCTCTTCGCATATTTGTCTTTCTTAGCAGCTTCTTGGACCAGTTCTTCCCAACCTCCTTCTTGGGGTGCACTTGGCCTCTCATAGGTTAGTCGCTCCTTGCTCCAAGGGCTTCTCTCTCTCGGCCTCTTGCCCCGAGATTCCTGGCGAGGGGTCATCTGAGTTAGTCTTTCCCGCTTGGAGTCTCCATAGTGGGCGGTGGTGCTTTTCCCAGTAGCTTCAGTCGGTTCATCCGCTTCTTCGAAGATGATAAACCGATCTGATATATTGAACATCTCTGCGAGGCTGTTAGGCAGGAACTGGTGGAGCACCCTTCGTAAGTGTTTATCTCACACCGCTTGAGTGAAAGCTGCGATAATGGTCACATCAGGTGTCCTCTACTTCGAGCCTTTCGTCGTTGAATTGCTAGACGAAGGCTCAGATCGACTCCTTATCCTTCTGCTTGAACGTGAAAAGGTATGAGGACTTCCTCTTGGGGCGTCGACATGCGACGAATTGTTTCAGAACAAATCGGCCAATTCGTCAAACGACCCGATACAACCGTTGGGTAACCCGTCGTACTAGCCTTTCGCCCTCTTGAAAAGGGTAGCATGAAAAGCTCGATATAGGTACGACTCATCGGCCCCATGAAGCAACATCACATTTAGATATTTGCGGATGTGCGACCATGTATCTCCTCTGCCATCATAAGCTGGCAAGGCATGGAGTTTGAACTTCGGAAGAGAAGGAGCGGAGGTGATGTTCTCCTTCAGTGGAGTTTACCGATGTGCAGACTGGATGAGTAGAGATCGCCCTTCCCCACCTTACGTGTACGCGGCTCCTGAGGACCGGTTTGGGATTTTCTCTCTCCTCCCGTATCCACCTACAAGATTGTGAGAGTTGTAACCGGAGGGACCCCGTATATTACATGATCCAGGATGTTGCGGGTCGCCTCCTTGTAGTTGGAGGTGGTGGGTCTTCCTAGGAAACCGAAAGAATGATGCTCATTCACCCATTCACCATATTGGTGAGATGTGGGGGTTGTACCGTGTGGGGTGTTCTCTTGTCGATCCATTCTTGGATCTCTCGAATCCCTGAGCACGGGCGTGTCGCTCGTTGGTGTCAGGGTTGAATTTGGAGGAGGTAGTTGCTCATTTGTGAGCAGATGATCTCCCACACTTTGGCGTAGCAGGGTTGCCAAAACACCGAGACTCTTATCGTCCCGCTGTGTGAATTGGTCGAACTGCTTCTGTATCACCTTAGGCTCTTTGGTGGCCTTCGCAGGTCGCTTTGATGGGGATGAAGAGTGCGAGTCATCCTCCACCAGGACGCTGTTTGCTTTTTGTTTCTCCTTCGGACCTTGGATTGGTCCGATGTTGCTGGGTCCAGCCAACATAGCTTTTTGATTGCTTTGGAATGTCGAGCTGGTTCACTGATTTCCCACAGATGGCGTCAAACTATTAAGGCCAAAAATGACCGAAACAATTGTCTTGCTGACGTGGACCCTTCATGCTGAGTCGGAGCCTCGTCAACGAGTTGAGTGGGACCATATGTTGGAAGAACCAGGGTCGGTTGATAGATGATGGATGGCTTGCAATGCTTGATCGACCTTCGAGTGGCCTGTATGTCGATGGATCGAGGCTGGGAGGATCTGGAACGACCCTCACAGAAGACCGAGACTCAGCAATCTGCACCACAAGGAAGCGTCAGGGGGTCGAATCTGGGTTCCGACCCAAAGCCCCTCCGATGCTTAAGTTAGAATGGGAACTTAAGGAAGAGAGGGAGCTTAGAGCAGCTGAGATCGATCCACAGAGGTTCGTCTCAGATCTGACGTCGCAAGCTCTTTCGTGGAAGAAATATATGCTGAAAGAATAGAGTCTATGTAAAGATTTCGTACCTTGGGAATTGGAACCCTTTTGGTATTTATAGGCTTCCTGGGTCCTTTCAGTGACATTGGGAAGATAACGGTCACCCATTATGGTGCCATGATCTTTCCATTTTAATAGGAGCAAATGTTGCCCACGTTCCCACTATTTATGAGCTCGCCTTCAATCCCACGATCGAGTGATAGGAGTGCAACGGACGACTGGCTGGGGGGCTTTGACCAAGTCAGTATCGAGCTTCTCTTGTAGGCTCTGTGGGCCTTAGTCACTCGTCGGTCGAGTCGCCTCAAGTGTCGGCCCAATGATTCAACAATAACAAATGGCATATCATGCTAGTAGGAACATTGGACACCTATTAACCCACCAGTGTTAATTTAAATACATGAGCATAAACAAATGTATATCTTAAACATACTAATGGAGCATTTTGAGTTAACATGAATACTAGTATGAGAGCAAGAAAATTATGGCAATATGGACATAGTGTAATTCCTAAAACAGTTACATGCTACTAATCTACATGTGACAAATTTGCAAGAATACTTAAGTACTACAACATAGATTTACTATGGTTAATATGGCATGAACCATTTTAACATTAATCACTATTTTGCAAGAACTCTACTGGAATTGTCACGCCCCACTTCCCATTCTACTAGGGGCGAGGACGCGAGCGGGTCCGCGATATGCTTAAAACAAGGAGTTCTTTTTTCTTTCTTCATCCTTGGCTTAAACACACTAAGCGTCTGTGTAAAAACTGCAGGTCCTTGCATGCGGATTTAAGAACCAGCTCAAACGACATTATTACATATCCAGCACACAATAATTACGATACATCTTGGGTCTAGCATGGCCAAAACAACAAAATACAACAATTTACATTATTCAAAAATAGAAGTGCTGAAGCGAAGGTAAATGAAAATGCCCTAGTTTTTTATGGGCTGGAACTCTATGTGATCCTTGAGCACTGGCTCGACATCTGTAGTAAGATCCTATGTAAACTCACTTTCAAGTCCTGACGGATATTTCATAAGACAAGAAAATGAAATGCCCGTCAGCGAGAGTTATCCGGCACGCATATAATCTCATAGTAAATGAAAAGGTAAAAACATAAGTAAAAGAGAGGCATGAGTTAAAGCATATGTTGAGTATGAGCATGGTATATTAAAATGTGGTAGGAAAATGTTTTACTAACATGACATAGTAATTAAGAGCATGGTATAAGTATTGTATGAACATTTAATGAGTTTAATTCGTAAAAACTACATCATAAGTGAAAGTGACGTAAGGAAAAGCATGATGAGATATATAATGTATGAAACATTATTAGCTAGTAGTTAGAACATTTGATATTATTAGCAATATGAAATAAAAAGAGTGATTTGCAACATGTAGCAGTTAAACGATTGATAGCAATTTGTAACATGTAAGGAAAAGACTGTATAAAACTATGAAGTGGATACTTACTAACATTTGTTGAAGTGTAAAGCCTAATGTCCCAGGAAGGATGTAACTAAGATGCACTAGAACATCAGGAGCTACCCATAGTTCTCTACTTACCGACTCCATCCAGACGACGGTCAAGATTTATCATAGGGTGGATCTAGTCAATCATCAACCTCTACTACAGTGGACTACCCCATCCCATAGTCAAGTCAAATGTCAGGTCAAAGTAAGGGTACATCAGTCGTTCAGTCTATTCTGTTCAATTGCATCTTATCAGATGCCTATATTTGTCCATGGTGTTTCAATATTCTACATGATAATCTCACAAAATTTCACAACTTTACGACTCAATTTAAAAATTAAACGAAATGTGGAAACATGCAATAGTATTAAGAAATAAGCACAGAAATGATTTCAAATGAGCAAATTAAGCTAAAAATATTATTCTAAAACTAGTATGTATTTTTCAATAATTAACAGATATTTTTCTTAATTTAAAAAGGTCACAAACAAAATTTTAAACTAAGAAAACGATTTTCACAATATATTTTCGAAGATTTATTCGGGGCAAACCATACGTCGGAATTTCTCTAACAAGGTGTCAAAGTGACCGTCTTGTTTAGTACTACAACATATATTTTTCTCGTACGTCAGTGTACGTGAAAATTTTATGATATACATCTTTAAGTGATAATCTCTTAATTGGGGTTTACATTCAAAAATTTACTGTGGAAAATATACTTGCCTTTTGGCGATGAAACTAGGGACAATGTGTCTGTTTCGTCGTTTTGGATTTTCTGGCTCTGCCCATATATTTTTCTAAGGCATATATGTAACGATCCGCTCCCGGGGGCCCGTTACTTATTTGATATTTGCGCAGGTCCTGCAGGTTACCAGTGAAACCAAAATAGCCACGATGCAGAGATGTACAAAAATACTCAAATAGTGTCCAATTATTACAATCCATACTATACAAGATGTCCCAACAAATATACATGAAAGAAGAAAAGTACATAAGTGAAAATAACTCTGAAAGCTGCAGTTGAACTTTGGCGCTATTAGCTCAGAAGCATCTATCTTCATCTGTACGTCGTCTGCGGTGCCACGGAGATGGAACCGTAGGTAAGTCACAACAATTCTAAATATAGAAAAGAAGCAGTGCACAAGTATGACAAAAGTAACTACGTACAAGCAGATCAGAGTGAAAAGTAAAGTACTGAGCAACAACTGTACACAGCTAAGTAGTAAAAGTAAACAATACTGAAAGGAGAGAACAGCTGTACGGTGGTAGTGCAAGTGTAACACAGGCTAGGCAAGTGAAACATACTACTGCTGTAGCTAAGTATGACAGGTAAAGTATTGGTGACTGTACAAGTGTAGTAAGTAACGTGCGTGGAACGTGTAAAGTAAAGGCGAATGTGGTGCGTAAAGTAAAAGTGACTGTGTAAAAGTAACTACACTACGTGACTCAAGTCGGAGAGTACAATATGTGACCATCGAGTTCATCTCTTGCCTGGGCGCGACCGAGACGAATGCCGAAAACACAGGTAGCTAGACAGGATGCTGACACGGGCAGCATATTTTTGTTTGCCGAAACACAGGCAGCTAAACATGATTGCCAAAAAACCCAGGCAGCTAGACATGTAGATTGAACTCCAGTCACTCCCGTACTCTCTCAAACTATGAGTTACCCCAAAACCCCAGTGAAGTGTCAAGTGTTCTATGTACATGTTTCTTTTCATGATGTTCCACGAGATGTTCCACAAGATATTCCACAAGATATTCCACAAGTTATTCCACAAGATGTTCCACATGTTACTAGTCAAACCAAGACAACTGGTTGACTTTCTTATTGAAAACCAGAAAGTCAGAAATTCTTTCCAAAGCAAGCTGGTCAAGCGAAGTGAGGATAAAGACAAGTCCAAGCACACAATTTACCCAAGTTGATGGTTGTGTGTTACAACCACAAAAGTTGAAAGTTGGCAAAGTAATCTGTAGTTGATTACTTCCCTATTAGATTAGGTCTCTAGTTTAGTTCAAGTCAAGTAGTCGTTCTGAGGCTATAGGTGGTGTTCCTAAGTTCATACGATGGCACTTATCTAATTTTCTAATTTTAGAATTAGTCATGACTTACCAATTTCGAGGCTGTCGTAGTTAGCCGGAATTTGATCTAGGTCTTCCTCTGAAGTAGGTGCACAATAGTTTGTACCTGCAACACAAAAACATTGATTAAAACACACAACGTTCCTATCTAAATGATCGTTCTGATTTTCAAAACTGACTAAAACGGTGCCAGAAAACGTTCAAAATTTTTCTATAGGCTAGATACGATGAAAATAATTTTATCATAGGAGGAAATAATTTTCTAAAGCTTATAGTAATTTTTATAATTTTTAAAAGCTTAAAAACTAATTTTTAATTAAGTACGTAATTATTCAATAATTTATTCTGGATACAATCTATATCGGAATGTTGCAAGCGAGCTGTCAAAATGACCGTCTCAGAGAGTTCTTTAACATATATTTTTATCATATATAAGTCTACGTAAAAATAAGAAGTTACGGATTTTTAAGTGAAAATAACATATTTATCTTTTAGGCTTAAAAATTAATTTTGGAAAAACTAAGCGTCCGATTGAGATGAAACTAGCGTCATTGGGTCCAGAATGTCATTTCTGATTTTCTGAAGGTGGTCTTGTATTTTTCTGAGGCCTGTACGAATTACTATCAATTTAAATCCAATAATATCAAATCATAAATATACTTAAATACGTAAATACTGACTTAAATACGTATGAAATACATTTCGTAACGTATCTCTCTTACGCTCTCACCGTTCGAAGCATGCGGCGGAGGGTGCTGCGGCTTCGACTTCGGATGGTCGAGCGTGGCGGGAGCTCGAGGAGACGGCGAGGCGGCGGAGCGGTGGCGACGTCTCAGGCGACGGCGAAGAGCGAGAGCGGTAGAGGTGCAGCGGCTTCGTTGAAGACGACGGCGACGTGGGACGTTGGACGAGGCAGCGGGGCGGGTTTCGTCGGCGGTCTGAGGTGTCGGAGAGCGGGGATCCTCAAGAGCTCGTCGTTGGAGGTCATGGCAGGCGGGCGAGCCTGAGGGGGTTCTTCGGAGCATGGCAGAAGCGTCGTTCGGCGGTGGAGGGTGAGCTGGGGGCACCGGAGCTCGCAGCGAGCTTGGGAGGGTTGTCGAGGAGCGACGAGGTCGTGGCGGGTGATGGCGTACAAGCGGCGAGGGGGAGATGGGTTCGGGGTCTGCTCCGGAGCTCAGCGGCGGGGGCGAGGCGATGGCGACGGCGTGGGTGAGGGGCAGCAGTAAAAGCAAGGTAGTGGGCGGGTCGGACGGCGAAAGTGGCGCTCGCGGCGGTGGCCCATCGGAGAGGGGTGCTCGGAGCGGGGGTGAGGGATCGGTGTGGTCGGAGCTCGGTGAAGAGGCTCAAGCGCCGATTTGCCACGTCGAAGCTTGGCCATGGACGGCGGAGCTCGACTGTGCGGTGGTGGTCGAACGGAGGGCATCAGCGTATGCAGCGGCGGCAGAGATGTGGGAGGAGCTTGGTGCGGCGCTGGGTGCCGTCGGGGATCATGGCAGAAGCGTGGCGATGGGCTGACGACAGTGACGACGTTAACGTCGTCGACGGTGGTGAAGCGTGGAAATAGGCGGACGAGGGTGTTTGTCGGAGAACGGGGATGGGTTCGGGGTTGATAGCCTGGGGAAGAGAGAGAGGGTTTAGGGAATAATTTATAGTTAAATTATATAATTAAATATGTTAAGTAGTCAACAACAATTAATAAGATTAGGTAAGTATTTAATGTAGTTAGGAAATTGTCTCTGACTAATCCTAGAAAAGTCTTGGCCTGAAACACATGGGCTGCCAACTACGTTTAGTGAGGTAGAATTACATCGTTAACCAAAGTAATTAGTGGTAGGTAAAAAGTAAAACCCCATTAGTGAAGGTAATTAGTAAAATACAAAATCGAAATTACGATTTTGCCCCTACTAGCAAACGTATCCGAAAAATTACGAAAACATACCCACATGATCGTATTGTTACGAGGATCGCGAATATGAAGTCCGTTTCAGGTTTTGGGCTACGGGGATACTAGTTTTAGGCTCAAACAGTTAGAAAACGGGTTTGCGGGTTCTCTATTGATTTGACTTAAGAAAATTACGAAATTAATGTGGGAAGCCCTAAATGATCATAGAATGTTACCGTAAAAGTTTGAAAACGTTTTGAAACTGTTTGAATAGAAAATAAATTTATTAAGCCAAAACGGTAAATACTGAAAATGAATTTTTATCAGATCTTTTTAGAGATATTTGATGAAACTCGAACTTACTAAAAACCTTCATGACTAGTCTAATATCTCAAAATATTTTTATAAGAATTTTTTTTGAAATCGTAAAACTCCTGACAAACCATTATAAAATAATTTAAAAAAATTGAAAATACGTGAATAGTTGCATTGAAAAATATGGACCGTTACAATATACAATTTATTATGAATTTTATCTTATTAAACCCATATAATATATATAAATATACGTATATACGCAAACTCAATACACACACACATATCATATTTCTCCCTTCTCACCTCTCGCGTGTAGCAGCAAGGGGACGTCGCGACTTGGGTTCTTTCGACGACCGCAGACGGAGGAGATCCGACAGGGAGCTGGGGCGGCACTGGTGGGTGCGACAGTGGCGGACGTAGCGTCGGGAGGCGACAGGTGGCGGCGGGTGGCGAGCGATGTGGCGGAAAATGGTGAGTTTGGGGGGCTGTCGAGGTTCGATGCGGCTGTGGGGTTTGGCGATGGCGTCGCAGAGAGGGCGACGTCGACGTCAGGGAAGGCGACGAGGCGATATTGGTGGTGAGGCGATGGTGGTGGCAGCGGGTTTCGGTGGTGGCACCGGAGAGAGGGCATGGTGGCTCGTCGGAGGGGCCCAGGCGGTGGTGGGGCGAGTGTTACCGACGGTTGGAGATGAGGCAGCGATATGGGTGGCTGAGGCGGTGTCTAAAGTGGCGGGAGGCACGAGAAAAGGGAGACAGCGTGAGTGTGGAGGGAGGAGCTGTTGTGGGTCGTCGTTGCAGAAGGCGACGCTCGTCGTGGTTGCGACGTCGTTGGTGGCCACACGGGGAGGTTGGAGAGGAGGGTGTGGCTGCGACTGGCTACTGCGGCGTCGAGCTGTGTTCGACGTGGCGGAGGGAGCTCGCGACAGCTTAGTAAGGGTGGCGGGGGCTCGTGCATGGTGGAGAACGTGGCGACGACGTCACCGACGGTGGGGGAGCTCGTCGGCGGTAGGGGCCGAATGAGGAGGGGCTGTTAGAGCTTGCTGCCGTCGGCGGTGTGGGGTAAGGATGAAGAACTGAGTGAGGGAGAGGGGTGCTGCCCCTGGGGTTTATAACGGAGAGGAGATGATTAATAATAATATTAATATATTAATAAGTTTGGTGAGGGTTCTGTATAAAATGAATGGAGTGAGATGAAAACGTAGGTTGTGGTGGGGGTGTAGTGTGCTAGAGAAACAGAGATGTAGGGGAATCAATTAAAATAATATAGTGTTTGGTGTGTGTGCTGCCAAATAAAGAGGATGGAAGGAGATAATAGGTGTGGGGGCATTGTTGGTGGGACGTCGGATCTGACCAACAAGAACAATGTGTTAATTAAGTGGGGTTAGGGTTAATTAAGTGGGGTTTTAGGGTAGAAGTAAAAGTAATTTGTATGGGTTAAAGTAATTAGGTGGTGTAATTAGTAAAAACGAAGTAATACTATGTTGTTTTTGCACATGACTCCGAAAAATTCCCAAAACATAACCACGGGTTCGTATCGTCGCGAGGATCACGAATACGAAGCCCATTTCAGCGTTTGAGCTACGGAGATACGAGTTTTGGGCCAAAACGTTTGGGGTGCAGGTTCTAGGTCGATTTGACTCCAAAAAATACGAAAATAATATGGGAAGTACTAAAAGACTATATAAACACGTCGTAAAATTTTCAAATTGTTTTGATAATGTTTATATAGAAAAATAATTAACTAGGCTATTCACATTATATTTAATAGAAAAAATAATATGAAAAATATTTATAACTTTGTAACTGGTCTTAAAATCATGAAACTGAGTTATAACTATTTTGATGATACGAAAAATACTGATTTGAAACTATTTTTGATATAAAACTCGTGACAAACTATTTTAAAATACCTTTTAAATATAAAAATAGTAGAATACAAAAATACGTGTACTGATGGATACCGGTAGTCACAAGAGTATCATTTGCCATAGCCTAATTATCATACTAGAATCCTACACCATTCTAAGAATGGTATCTTGCTAGAGTTGTTAGAAATCCTACCTTAATTAACTCATTCCTTCAATCTTTGGCCTTTCTTATTCATTGAAGACCTTAAGCTTCCCTCTTCTTAAGCTCCTAGAATGACCAGCTGCACCTAAATGAAGAAAGGAAGGCTACGGGGATGTGCAGAGTGAAGATGGAGCGGGCCATTGGGTGTTCAGCCTCCATGAACTTCGATAGTGAGGGTCTCTTCTATTTTATTTTCTTTTTCTTTTGATTTTTCTCCTAAAATCTCCCCCTTTAATCCTTCTCATAATCCTCATCACCCCTCAAATCCTCACTTGATTGCTATGTGTGTAATGTTAGGTGGGGATTAAGGGCTAAGTGACACATATTTCATTATGTGGCTTCATTAGAAAATGTAGGAATTTTCTTTTACGAAAAATAGATATACACTAAACAATACCATATACATCCTTAATACAAATATTTTCATCCATATACTTCATGCTTTGTAACACAAGTGATGTTTAAAATTATTTAAAAATAATTTTTGGCTTTATAAAATTAAGGAAAATTATTAAAAATGTCTACAATATTAATACACAGGAATACGTTCCTAAATACGTATATTATACTCGTACTTATGTATATGGAATATTACAGGGCCACCCAGCAAGTGAAGGCCACATCTCCAAGCAACCAGACGTATGGTTTATCAACACTAGACTGGCACTCGGCTGCGGGCGTAATTCGGGGCTCGATTCAACCCAAACCTGACTTTAATCTCCATTTAAGCTGAAGCGATCGTGACCCTTGATTTGGGATCGAATGACGAGATCAATTGAAGGCTGATGGCATATAAATAGGAGATTGTAATTAGGGTTTGTTGAGTGATTATTTTACACATTTTCCACCCTCTTTACCATGCATTCTTTTCTCTATATTCGCATATTCCAATCACTTTCCATTCCTTTTTGTTTGTTTTCACTATTTGGGGATGTTTTGTGTATTTCAGGAGAAAAGTGCGTAAAACGATGACAAATGTTGAAGGAAGAAGCAAAGGAGAAAAAATAACGAAGATCGGAGGCTAAAGAGAGAAGTGGATGGCCAAAATACAGTCAACACGGCTGCACATGCACACGCAGGACCGTGTTATCGCATCAGCCCAAGGACGAGAGCTGCATTTCAGTGGCACGGCCGTGCCAGAATTTATACAGTCATGACTGCAGACACGACCATGCAACACGACTGTGTCACCGGAGCAGCATGTAGATGCTAGGAGAAAGGGCACGGCCGTGTCAACCTCAAGAGCGAAAGAGCCACGGTGATTCAAAGAGGGAGTTTCTGCTCCCAATCCCCTAGATTTTTCTTCCCTGAACTAATTTTAGATGATAGAGCGCGTTGTGACGATTCCAACACATGTTTATTTGTAATTTTTTGAGTTTGGGGTGATTTATTACATTTTTTGTAAGACATAGCTGTAAAGCTAGAATTTTGACACGACCGTGCCGATTTTTCGCACGGTCGTGTCACTGCAATTTCTAGTTTTTAGAAGCTGAAATTGCAGCACTGTAGTGCCGCTTTCGAGCATGGCCGTGTCACTTCAAATTCTTGTTTTCAGACCCGATTCGTTGAATGGTTTTTGGGGGATATAAGAGGGATTGTTGGGGGCGATTGAAGGGGCCTCTTTTCAGTTTTTCTTCCCCCATTGGGGGTTGCTACCCTAGAGGTTTTGTAAGCTTTCTTTCTATTGCCTTAATTTGTAATGAATCTTTGTGTCTTACTATTTGCATTGTTCTAAATCTCTCTTTTGATTTGTTTGTGATGAACTTTTTCTTTGGTTAATTGATGTTCTTGCATATGACTATTGAGTATATTTTTGGTGCCTAGGGCAAGGTTGATCCATGGTGTTTATTTGTATGGTTTGATTGCCCCATTTTTAAAAGATTGATCTATTGATTTTTGCCATTAGGGTTCAAGCTTGGGATGTGCTAAACATCGATTTGGTAATAGATTACCTCATAATGCTATCACCGACGAACCATCAGGATTTGGGGTAGACATAAACTAGTAGTAGATTGATTATCTACTAATTAGGATATCGACGAACCATTAGATCCTAAGTTCCTAACTAGAGGCCTGGACTTAGATCCGAATTCTCCTCCGCGGTTAGACATGTGGAGATGATGATTGAGATTCAATTCTCACATATAGCGTTATTTCAATGGATTGAGAAGTTAGATTAACCTTACACCTAATCTTCATTAGTGATGACGCTTAGCCATGTTACCTTTTCTTTATCATCATATTTCTAGGATAATTTCCCTCGTCTCCATTACCATCAGTCTAGCTAATTAGGTACACAATTAGTCAATACTCATGCCATCGCCTCCCCGTGTTTGACCCGTAGGCTACACGACACCTTCAGTCTCCTGGGTACTGGGTGAGTTGGGCCATGGCCAAGAGGCCCTCGATCTGAGTTGTTTCTGTTGGGTCCGAGCTACCTCCTGCTTCATGCACCACATAACTCGTTAGGACATGTCAAATCTGGGGTCCAACCTAATATCCTTCTATACTTAAGTCAGATGGTGACTCAAAGGAAGCTCGTGGTAACTATGACCAATCTGTTAGGAGGTTGAGCAATAGTTGTCACGCAGAGCTATCTGGGAAATGTAGAGAGTTAGGTCAGAGCAGATCCTAAGTGTAGGAGTACCTGACCAGAGATTGTCTGAGAGATTGTGTGTGAGAAGTTGTCTGAGAATGAATCCACAAAAGTGCACTTCTCTCATTGCCCGAGAGAATATTTATAGGCAGCGGCTTCTCAGGGACGTAACGTCCGAGCTTTAATGCTGCTTTTATGGCTTTTGGTCTAAGCTGTCGGCATTGATGACGAGCTAACAGTCAGTCATTGAATGCCTGGATTATGAGCCGACACATTAACTGAAGGAACCCAACGATTAATCGAGTTGTCGGTTTGAATGTGGAGACAGTTGGCCTCTTGCGGGGGCCTCCGGGCTATTGGATCGGAACTGTGTGCTTTACTGGGCTTATTCCTTCAAACCATTAGTGAGCGGCCATTGGACCGGTCTATAGCTGATCAAAAGGTAAATTCATGTTTATTCTTTTATTTAGCATGTACATAAATTGCATTGATGAATTATTAATTATACCACATAATTTTGAGAACAAATTCTCGTATGGCAAAGATGAAGTCGTGTTGTTTTCCACTCCATCAAAATAAAATAAGTGCTATGGGTTTAACTTGACTAGGTTCAAACCCGATTTGATTCCCCTCAAGAGAACATCAATGCAAATATTTATCTTGTTAAAAAAGTTAACTTTTGTAGTCATAGAGGGAGCACGGAGAAAGCCATTTTGAGTTGTTAGTAACTTTGCGAATCCAACGTTTCGCTTCGTACATATATCATTTATTTACAAGTTTGTCATTGAAAATTTACTAGTGTGTCATTGTAATTTTTTTCTGTTTTACTCTCGTCCCATTACCTAGCTCCTAGCTCCCCCCCCCTCCTCTGCCCTCCCCCTCTCCTTTCCTGCCCCCTCCGCCCGGCTGAGGCCCTCCTCTGCCCTCTTCCGATCCACGCGCCCAGACCTAAGGGCATTTTCAGAAATAAGCTAAATTGGTATGCGAGCTCAGCGGTCTTGGCAATTTGGGCCGGACCAGTCTTATCGTGCCGGACCGGACCGGTCTGATTTTCTTAAAGGAACAAGCCAGCCCAATCCAATAAGACTTCGGGCCATTCCGGTGCGGCTCAGACACGGTCTGATAAAAATTCTGGCCGCCCGATCGGGACCAATATGGTAGAAAGAATTATTGGGCTCTGTTGTTTATTAGATTTCAACACCCCCTTTGTTAATGGTGTATCTTTAAATGCTACTAGAATTTAATTTAGAATGCAAACTACAAGCAAATTCTAGAGCAAATTGATAGTTCAGCATATGAGCTTTTTTCTCGGAGTAAATTCTAGTGTAATGAATTTTAAGAATATGAACTCAAGCTATCCACAAGGTGTCCATCTAGCTTTTTTTTGTCTGCAAGTTTAAATGAGCTACTTTGTTTTGTGATAATTGTATGGTGCAATTATTGGTTTATGATTGAGCTACTTTGTTTTGTAAATCGAGCTCTTTTGTTTGAATTAAGCAAACTCAATAGGATTCTGTGACGTGCCGTGTCGCCCAATGGGCCGAATAGCTGAGCCCGGGCCCGGCACGAAAATGAACCGTGCCGGCTCGGTCCGATAAGGATTTCGGGCCAATATTGTCGGCCCAGACACTGTCTTATCGTGCTTTGCCCGTGCCGGGCCAAAAATTGCCACCCCTTATAGCTCAGCAATTTGAACGGCAAACTTGTAAATAAACGATATGTGTGCAGAGTAATGGTAAACTTGTAAATAAATGAATGTGGGCAGAGCAAAACGAGAGAAAATTGGCTAAATAGCATGGGTCAACCCTCTCTTTTAACTTCTACCACCCAATTTAAAATCTTTGCTAGAATACCACACCGACTGCGAAAAGACTAAAATACCCCCCATTAATTATTTTCAACATTCCCAAAAATTAAAACCCCAAAAAAATAAACCCCCACCTGAGTGCGTTTAATTTCCATAAACAAATGTATACGTTAATATACACTAGTATATGTTGGCGTATTCAGGCGTATACTAGTGTATACTTGAGAGAAGAGAGAGGAGGAGAGAGAAACAGCCCTAATAAACGCACGCAGGTGGGGGTTTACTTTTTTGGGTTTTAATTTTTGGGAATGTTGAAAATTATTAATGGGGGGTATTTTAGTCTTTTTGCAAGGATGTAGTATTCTAGCAAAGATCTTAAATGGGAGTTGCTATTAGCACAGACCGGTTTGCTGAGTTCACAGACCACTTATTTACAAATTTGCCATTACAAAAAATCTCTGAGTTCACACACCCAGCGATCGCCAGCGCCGCCGTTCTCAGCGACCACCGCCACCTAATCCTCCCCTTCCCCATTCGTCGCAGTCCACCTCCACTACTGCTGCCGAGAACTCGAAGAAGATGACGACGGCGATGTGGACTCCCCATCTCTCGCGCCGCCGTCGGTGGGCTCTTCGGCTCCTGTCGTTGGTTGATTGTGGCCATTGATGCAGATTTGAGAAGAATTGGAGGTTGAAGAAGATAGAAATCAAGCATACAAAGAGGAAGATAGAACAGAATTTTGGAGGAGAAAGAACTCAAAGTGAGCTTTGTATTGATTTCTCAAAGATAATGAAGTTCTTACAATCCCAATTGATTTTATATAAATTTCTGGCAACTAACAGATTCAACAACTCCCTAACTAATTGCACACATCCAACAGAATGACAGTTGGACCCAACAGATTTCTCGTTTGAGCTCCCAGCATGCAGTTGAATGAGCAAACGGATGTAGCTCCCAGCAGGCCGTTGAATGAGCAAACGGATGTAGCTGACCGTTGGAGCTTTAACTTGAACCTGATACGAATCTGTTTTCCCGCTCCCCTCCTCACGAAGCTGTGTGTCACGGCGGAGCAGCCGCTTGAGTGTCCTCCGGCCGACGATCGTCATCTGGGCTGTCCATAGCGATCGCCAGCGCCGCCGTCCTCAGCGACCGCTGCAACCTAATCCTCCCCCTCCCCGTTCGTCGCCGTCCGCCTCCACCACCGCTGCCGAGAACTCGAAGAAGATGAGGACGATGACTTTGAAGAAGAGAACCAGAATGGGCCATCGGCGTAAGCCATGTCAGCGACGCTGGCGATCGATTGATACAAATATCTCCTCCCCATTCTCTCTCTCTCTTCAGTCTCGCTTTCTGATCAATTGATCGAGCGATCGGATTCTGATGGCGACGGTCGCTGAGAACGGCGGCGCTGGCCATCGATGGGGCTGTAAACTCAGCGATTTTTTAATGGCAAACTTGTAAATAAGTGGTCTGTAAACTCAGCAAACAGGTCTGTGCTAACAGCAACTCCCACCTTAAATTAGGTTTGTAGAAGTTTAAAAGAGAGGGTTACTTGTGCTAGTCAGCCAATTTTCTCTCAAAACGGTGGGTTCGCAAGGTAACTCCCTGTTGGGTTTCATGGCGAACGTGAAGGGAACTGAGAAAGAGGAGCAGGAGGAGGAGGAGATGACAACAACAATGGAGGGGATTGCTTCGCTTGCTTTATTACCCAGTGGGTCAATCTCCGGCCATTTCATCCATCTCCCAAACTCCACTTGCTACGGCCTTCAGGGAACTGGTACTACTCCCTGATTCAGCATCTTAATTGTCTGATTTCAATTGAGTTTAATCATTCAGGTTTCATCTCTTTTAAGTTTCCCCATCTGGGAATCTCTTAGATTTGAAAAATACGAACACTAATTCACTGAATAGGGGAAATGATTGCTTAGTTTACTGAATTCCCAATTTGAAGGTTGTGAATATGATGGAGATAGAAAGGACAGATGATGATATTTCCTTCAGAAGTATCGAAAATGATTGGGGGAGTGATTGCATTTCTTGTTGTTTCTTGTTTGATATCATTATGTTTGATGTGATTTGAACCTTTTATCAGACTCTCATTTTTGGTGATTTCTCATGTGTGCATCTATTAGACTACCCTCATCTTATGGCTTGCGTTGAAAATTTCTCGTTTCGGGAAGAAATGTTCCTGAGAGAAGGTACATGGAAATATAGCATCCTAGAGACAAATCAGAAGTCATCATATATGGTTTCACATCCTTTTAACAAGTCATTTTAATGTCTTATGCTTACCATTGTTTGGATCTATCAATTCAGAGTACGCGTTTACTGATTTGACTTTGTGCAAGGTGGAGCCGAGGGGATTTGTTCCGCGAAGATAATCAATATATTGACATCTTTTTGATCATTTAGAACGATTCTAGAAACTTTAAAATAGAATAGGACCGTGGAGGCAAATGATTTTCATGTGAGTTAGGGAGACGTAAGGACATCCTATGTGCAATAGCTTCTAACTAGGCTAAAAATATATATCAAATAATTTCAAAATTGAATAGAACGAACCAAAATTAAATTGAAAAGAAAACCATCTTTTCATTTAAAGCGAGATAATATTTGTCAGTTTTGTGTATGTGAAAACAAATTAGGTAATCAAAAAATAAAATTTGCCATCATAGTAATTTTCTAATATTTGTTTTTGAGTGGATTTTCTGAAGTCGGTTTACTAAGTACCTAATTTTTTACATTCTCTCTTTTTATTTATATTTTTAAATTTTCCCATTTAGATCATGTACTAAGCATCAATAATTCTCGTTTTGCTATACATGGGCCTAATCTAATGGTCCAAATTTGAAACTGACCATTTGTTGTTGGTACGTTAAGGCTATAAACGGGGTTGGTTACATTCGGTCAATTTGCTTGACCGAAAAATGCTTGGGGTCGGGTTTAGGTTAAGGCAATTGGAGTCAGACTAAATATATCCAGGTTAAATGGATCAACCGAATCTAAACCCAAACTGATGTCCTTTAATGTATGACCTCTAACCACTCTAGACCTAACCCTCACCTGAACTGACACATATATATTCATGTAAGGGTGGTCACACCGATCAAATTTTTTGATCGAGTCGAGTGGGTTGAATAAAATCACGGTTGTAAAAAGCCTAAATAGAGCCCTACTGAAGCCACCGCTTATGCTTTTCATTTTTTGAAACGCTTTAGAATTTTAAGATTTTGAACATGTTATATAGTATGAATCATCTTCTTATGTTGAACGGTTAATATCAATTTATAAATCAATATTATTAATCTTCGTAAAGACATTAGTATAGTTTTCCCTTCATTTTTTCTTTTCGTCCTTTATTTCTCTACCGTCATGATTTTGTTGCAATTATTTTTTTGTTGGCACTTTTTTGCTTAAGCCATGCTTCAGTGTTGTGGTAAGGTGTCTATTTTCGCAGCCATTTTCCACAACCTTGGATAAAATAAAATACTCGATTTTTTATAATCAAATATGATAAGAGTCACTAACTTGAATTCGTGTATATCCTTGATTAAGTATGGTCAAACTTGAACCGACTAACACTCAACCCTAATTGCCACTCCAATTATTTTTTTTAAAAATTGATTGGATTATTACAAAATGATGGAGATGGATAATGTAGCATGAGAATATAATTAAAAAGAGAGAAGAATCAAAATATATCATACTGAATTTTTTATTTTCAAAAGAATAAAAAATAAAAAAACCATAATGAGAAAATACAATGGGCAAAGACGGTGCCACCGTTGTCGCTGTGGGTGGGTGTGGGTGGGGGGAGAACGGGCTGGCATGTGGAGAGCTCACACATATAGTAGCGCACAAATTTTGAATGGAAGTACATAGTAGTAATTTGTAAGCTGTGAAATGCCATGGTGACATGAGCATATTTGAGGGCATGTGGCAGCTTTCGGTTCAAAAATATTTTTTGCTTAGCGTTAGATAAAAGATTCATTGACTTCAAGAAAATTTCAAGTTAAAAGAACAAACAAATACTGTTGTCAATATATTTGCACATTTTGTAATGAAGTTAAATTCATAGATTTGGATCCTCTCCACTATATCCTTTGCCATGGTCAATTTGTTGTGTTGATCGTAATCGTTCACAAATTAGAGGATATTTATGAATTTATGAGTCTGATGCATTCTGTAATTTTGGGACATCAGGGTCGTTTTTGTAATACTTTAGGGTATAGGGATATACCTGTAATTTGTGAAAATTTGATTAGTATTTATATGTGGCTTATTGGGATTATGTAGGGGATATTAAATCTTGAGAGAACTTGTTAGAGGTTGAGAGATTTCCTATTTATGGAGAGTGCGGGTTCTTCTCGAATCGAAGCTTGGAAGAGCGGTCCACTTCTTGAACGTGGCCAACTATCTTTGTTTTCTTTTCTACTTTTATAAAAATATGATTTTTATTCCTCAAATCTTAGAAGATCCTATCAATTTGGTATCAGAGTGGTTCGATCTTGATGACGGCGAGGAAAGTTGATGTATTGGAGGAGAAATTGTGGAGAAAATAGAAACCCTAAAGGAGACACATCAAGAAATGAAAACAGAGATGACATCAATGGAGGAGAGGATCGTTGCTCGACTTCAATCTTCCATGGCATGCATGATAAATGAGATGTTGAAAGCCCTAACGAAGAAAGATGACCCGGTAAAGTCAAATTTGGAAGGCAGAGGGGGCCATGATTAAGATCTAGGACGAAAGGTACGAGTTTCAGCCAAGGGGAATGAAAAAGAAGGAGATTTCATCGAAAGGCTTCTCTCTGATGCGGATTACTACTCCAGGAGGAGACCGATGAAGCTGTGGGGGCGGCACTCCTTCCCACTTACCCTAAGGGCTTGCCGGGTCCATGCAGGGCCACAGGGGCTCCGCGGCATCTTGGCAGCCCGCCAGGGGCTTGCCGGGCCTCGACTGGCCTGCCAGGGGCCTCGTGGTTTCCTAGTGATCCGTTGAGACACCAATGACGACTTTAAGCTACTCCTGAGGCTTGAGGATGACGTGGAAGAGCTTTCGGGGGTTCGTGGGCCTCGATTTGCTACAGAGAGGCGACGACGACGAGTACTGTCAGCATACGAGAAGTTTCGGGATGATTATGACGAGGACCCGGGCTATGATGAGGATGTTGCTGACTTAGTTTGGGATGAAGATGACTGAGGCGTCGATAGAGACGAAGGCAACGGCCCATTAAGGTGCTATGGACGACACATGTAGATATGACACGACAATTAGCATTCATCCTAATATGGACAGGTCATATGGTGAGCGTGCCAGGGGATCCTTGAGATTGATGACAGGGTGAGGAAGCTTAAGATGACACTATTCGAGGAGGTTGATCCTTACGATTGGATTTACCGAGTTGAGAGGGTTTTTGTGGTGACATGCCTGACGGAGAGGCAAAAATTAGAGGTAGTCGACGTTTGCTTCAATGGAAATGCGCGCTCTTGGTTCTAGTGGAGAGAACAATGATGCCATTTCCATTCATGGGAGGAGCTCGAAGACTGCTTGGTAGACATGATTAAGGACACACATGTAAGAAAATTACAGGAGCAGCTGCTGGCACTCAGGATGTATGGGATTGTCAGGAAGTACATGGAGAAGTTCGATGCACTCTCGGGACGGGTGAGGAAAATACTTGATGAGATTTTGGAGGAAAGCTTCATGAAGGAGCACAAGGCGAATGTTCGTGCAGAGCTCCGCATACAGAAGCCGATGATGGGACTGATGGAGACAATGGACTTGACCCAGATGGTAGAAGATTCTCTCACAGAGGAGCGAAGGTCCAAGAAGGCCTGGAGTGGATCCACTCTTCGCAGCCAGGAACCGTTATGGGAACATAAGTCATCGACAGGGAGAGATCAGTCCAGCAAAGAAAAGAACAGTGAGCCACGACCAGAAGGACAGTTCAGTCCAACAAAGAAAAGAACAGTGAGTCACGACCAGAAGGACAGTTCATGCACATGACAAATGCTGAGATGAGGGACACGCAGGCAAATGGATTGTGTTTCAGCTACGATGAAAAGTTCACCTCACGACATCATTGTCACGATCGCACTCTCCAGATGTAAATATCATTAGTATCTCCATTTAGAGTGATAAAATCAGGGAATTCATGACACCACCTTGGGGACAAGGTGTGTTTTCAAGGACAAAGTAATGATGCGTTCTGTAATTTGGGGCATCAGGGGCGTTTTTGTAATTTTTAGGGTCTAGTATTATTTATGTAATTTCTGAAAATCTTATTAGTATTTATATGTGGCTTAAGGGGATTAGGAAGTGGATGTTGAATCTTGAGAGAAAACTTGTTAGAGGTTGAGAGATTCCCTCTTTGTGGAGAGTGTGGCTTTCCCACGAATAGAAGCTTCGGAGAACGGACAACCTCTCGAACGTGGCCAACTATCTTTGTTTTCTTTTCTATTTTTATAAAAATCTGAATTTTATTCCTCAAACCTTAGAAGATCATATCAGATTCTTCTAAACAACCAACACATTATCTCCCATATGTTGTGCTTGTCTCTACTTTTATGTTTTGAGAAAATCTTAGCCGTGCACAATTTTTTGGTTGTTATGGTTGGTGCAACGGAACGTCCACTGGTGCAATAGAGAGGATCTGAATCCCAAATGGATAAACAAAATAAATGTTTTATGTAAAAAGAGAGAAGGGAAATACATAGAATAAAATAAAATAAAAATAAATAAATAAATAAATAAAAATAAAAAAAATAAAAACATAGTGCATGTTCTCCATTGACAAACTTAATCATTTAAGATTCAATTTTTTAAAAGACCAGGGAAGATGCTAGAAAGTGTGCTGATCTCCAACTCTCCCTTGATTTTTTGTGATTTGAACTTGCTGAGTAATGATGTTAGGGATCTACTAAGTTTTCACGTTCTCCAAATTCCTTCAGGGTTCTTGGATAGTTTTGTAGTTATATTATGATTAACCCTAACCCTTTTCAATATTCTGTTTTAATCTTTTATTCCATTATTTCTTGGTGGCTCTTTCTATTCTCATGATTTTTTCTCTTTATCTCTCTGGTCTATTTGATATATTGATAGATGTAAAATGGCACAATGGAAGATGCAACACCAATTACATGAATAGGTAATACTTAGCTAAACAAAAAAAAGTTCATTTCTTATCTGATAGAACTGATGGATAAATAGGAAATTGTGGTTCATTCCAATATCACGCTTCTCGATATTATAAAGGAATCAACAAAACAACTATAATGCCTCAATATGGGATGTTTAAAATTCTGAATATGAAAGACGGTTCTAACAAACAGATTGATTCTAAAGTAAATGAAACTTTCACTGTATATGTCGGAGAAAATAGTAGAAGCTGAATGGAGTGTCAAAATAGCATGGTTCAAGCATGTAAAACAAAGAGCTAATGCGGCTCATGTAAGCGAGGAACAATATTTTGGTCAATGATTAGATGAGAGAAGAGGAATGGAAGATGGACCAAAATAAGAGAAACACAATGAAAAAGCTAATGGAGGCGCCGTACAACAGCCCTTTTCCCTAACTCAATTCGTGATAAGAATTCGCAATGACCAACCCAAATTGTTGAACGAGGCTTGATGGGTATGATTATGGTTCACTAAGGATAGATCAGATATCTGCCACAATTTTTCTTTGCATCGTCTAGGTAGCTTAGACAGTTCTGCTTACAAATTATTTACGAAGATATCTTTCAAGATATATGATAGATTGTGCAAGTACATATAAAAGAAATTCACTGAGTGCGACAACCTGCATAGAACAGTCATATCAATGAGCTGGAGGGTTTGTCAACAAGGTAAGCTCATATTCTTGGTGGTGGAAATAAGAACGTTAAGTGGATGTGTGGAAAAAATAAGATATGGCAACATAGTATAATGAAGGGTGGTGCTGAGCCATGAATACATATGGAGGGGCCATGCCCCCCCCTCCCCCACAACACAAAGACTCCGAGAAATTCCTATATAAAATCCTGGTGATTGGGTAGGAAATCCAGTCCCACCCGGAAAAAAAACAAACAACACACACGCACACACAAAAATTTCTCAAAAGAAAATAGCAGCAATTTTTTTTCAGGTGATTGGATATTTTAGTTGTTTTCGGATGGAAGCATATATCCAAATAAACCAGAAAAAATATTTAGCATTTAACCCCTAAAGTTAAGGAAGTTATCTTGGAAATGCATGTACAACTTTTTGGAAGGAATTAAAAATCTAATTTTACGAGATTATCGTACCACTAAATGTAAATGAACTAATTTTTCCATATGCATCCCTTTCTGTGTTCAAACTCTTGAAAAGAAAACCAACGCAATAAATAAAGTTTGAGTGCTCTCCTATTAGAAAAGAAAATGATTGGAGGAGGAAAATAACAAGACAGTGGAACCAGATGGAGAGGATCTACTCTTGGTTGGGAATTTTTTAAGTTGTTAATTCAACACTCTCTAAGATTTGTCACAAATCCTTTTATTTATTGTAGCAAGTAAACTTAGATGGCTAACATAGACTCACTTTTCTTCTTTTGAGGTCATATCTCTTTAGTCATTTTCATTCTTAAAAGATATGATTTTCTGATAATTTTTTTGGGATATTCAGAAATGTATGGTTTGTTTTTCTTCAAATTAATAGACTTGTAGTTGTACTTTTACGTTACCTTGTTTAAATATAGTAGACCGTGAAATAGTATCCAAGTTATCTTTTAAATATTAAGAATGTAATTGGCTATCAAGTTTGTCAATTTTAACCGACAGGCTTTCCTCCCAAAAAGATAGTGTTGTCAATTTAAGAAATTTTCATTTTCTTTCTCTTGCTTTGAGAGAAGGCAGTCGCATTAGCACAACAACTAGATTTCTTACTTCTTATCAACTACATAGGTCCTATGTTGAGATTGCGAGATAAAGTGGGACTGTCTTTTTTTTCAAATTTTATGTGCCCCTTCCCCCTCACCCTAAAAAGAAAACACCCACACCCATACTCACCAAGACATATAAGTACGCTCCCTCCAATCCACATACACGCATGCATGCCAGCACACCCACGCATGCGCCAGAATGCTGGCTCCTTCCCTGAGTACAATATAACCTTGAGATTGGTACAAACTCTGCACAGTTCAAAATTCATGTTTTTTGGTGACGGAACATTGTACTGAAGGGTAAATGCATGAGTACAAGGGGAAGTATGCCCCACCCTTTGTTGTTGTTGTTGTTTGGGTGGCTGGAGATTCTTTTTTATTTTTTAATTGTTTAATTTTTTGGGCCGGGGATTGGAACCAAGACTATATGTACATATAAGGTAAATGACATACTATTATTTTAATCTTTCATGTCTTGAATTTCCAAGTTACGTTGGCTACCATTTTAGTTTAGATTTAATTGACACTTTATGTGTGTGTGACACTTGTTCCCAAAAGCTGCATTCACACACCAACGTTGTATTGCATTAAAGCTTATAGTATGGATACACATTTTAACACTTAAAAGGGGTGCTATTTTTTAAACCATTAGAGCGCTTTTCTATTGTTACATGACATTTTTGTGACTTGCCTGGGAACCAACACTGTAATTGTTCTTATAGCTTGGTAGCTTGGAAACATTCGAATGGAAAACTCTGATAAATGAGCATATAATTTCCTGGACAGCCGTGTAAATTAGCTAATATGCTATTTAAGGGTTGAACACACACATCATATGTATGAGTATATTTGGAAAAGTTTATTTAAATTGATTCAAAGTTCCATGACATTTTATATAAATACTCATTGAATGAAGAAATAAAAAACAATGGATATGTTCTTTGCACAAATGCCCGTGCATATATTATTTCTATGCATGCATGCGATTCCACACATGGGTCATGTGTTTTATCTTGCTTCCACGTTTGTTGCTTGTAACTATTGGTTGCTTTGGATGAATATAATGTGAAAACTGCCATTCGTTTAGTATTCTATCTGGCCATTTTTGTTCATTTTTGTTGCAAAGTTTCATAAATAGGAGTTTTTTTGATTATATATTAATTAGGGTTTTTAGATATTGGTCACCCAAACTATCTCCTAATTCGACATTAGTCTCCTAAATCATGTGATTTGCGAATTCGTCTCTCAAATCATTTAGCTTATTGCCCAATAGTCTGTTGATTCCACCGACCTCTACAAATGAACCAAGCACACCAATATCCAAGACAAAAAGAGAAGAACAAGCCAAAAATTAAGAACAAGACGTGGAAGAGGAATACTAAGCTTTATTAGAAGTTCCCAAAGCACCTTACAAGAATTTAAGACATAAATCCTCAATCTTTGCTTCTCCTTCTCCATAGCACACACTTTTCCTTAGCCTCTTTTCTCTTTAGGTTATTTTTCTCTCAAGATGAAAACCCCTAAAGCTAAGAGACTATTTATATGGTCTTCTTAGAGATACAAGTAAATTATAAATATACACACACTAAGACACATATTTACATTAAGGAATTTTTAAAGCCAACTTCAACAATCTCCACCTTGGCGAGAAAACTCCTCCACACCCCATGAAGATCAACAAGGTGTCACATACACCTCAACCATGGCGAGTCCAACCACCCACCACAACCGCACCTCCATCCTCAAGAGGAGAGGTACTCCACATCTCTAGCACAATGAGATGTTGAGCAAGTTTGGGCAATGCCTAAACTTCTCCCTTGTCACCGGTTTGGTAAATACATCCGTCGTATTCTCGTCGGTGTGCACCTTCTCGATAGAGATCTCACCATCATCGACACAATCACGAACTCTATGATACATCACCGCAATGTGTTTTATCATTGCGTGATAGACATGATTCTTGGTCAAGCAAATTACACTTTGACTATCCGAGAATATTTGGATGTTCTCTTAATCCAACTCAAGTTCATTCACCAAACCCCACAACCAAATGGCTTCCTTGAAAGCCTCCGTAATTGCCATGTATTCGGCCTCCATAGTAGATAATACCGTCGTGGATTGTAGCACCGACCTCCAAGAAATAGGACCACTAGCAAGTTTGAAGACATACCTGGTAGTAGAGATCTTCTTGTCAAGATCTCCCGCATAATCCGCATCAACATATCTCACTACAACATTTGAGTCAACTTTCTTCTCAAATATGATACCATATTCTTTGGTGCCCTTCAAATACCTCAAAATCCACTTCACCGCATTCCAATGCTCTTTTCCGGATTTGACATGTATTTGCAAACTACACAAATCGCTTGGGCTATGTCCGGCCATGTGCATATCATGGCATACATCAGGTATCATAACGCTATAGTACCGCTTTCATCTTCTCAATTTCCTCCACCGTCTATGGACATTGCTCTTTGCATAAAGCAAAATGAGAAGCAAGTGGTGTGACAACCGGTTTCGCATCCATCATGTCATACCTCTCCACCACTTTAGAGACATACCTCTTTTGTAACAATCACAACTTTCCGACATCTCTATCGCTCTTTATCTCTATGACCAAAACCTTAGTAGCCGTCCCAAGGTCTTTCATGTCATACTCATGGCTCAACTTAGATTTGAGCTCATCCACCATTGACATGTGCTTACATGCAATTAGCATGTCGTCCACATAGAGAAGCATGATGGGGGACCCATCATCAAGAATCTTGTAGTACACACAACAATCATACTCATTCCTTGAGTATCCAATGTGCAACATGAAGGAGTCGAAGCGTTTGTACCTTTGTCTTAGCGATTGCTTGAGTCCATAGAGAGACTTCTTCAATCGGCACACAAAATCTTCTTTGCCCACTTCTACAAACCCTTCTGGTTGTGACATGTAAATAGTTTTCTCCAACTCACCATGAAGGAAGGCTGTCTTTACATCAAGTTGTTCAAGCTCCATGTTGAACTCCGTCACCATAGCCAAGAGTATCTTAATAGAAGTGTGCTTCACAACCGGGGAGAAAATCTCATCATAGTCCACCCCATCCTTTTGTGAATACCCTTTTGCCACCAACCTTGCTTTGAAAATTGGTTTCTTCTTTTCATGCAAAGGCTCCTTCACCTTATAGATCCACTTGCAAGCCACCTATTTACGATCTTTTGGTTTCGGTGCCAACTCCCACACAGAATTCTTGTAGAGAGATTTCATCTCCTCTAACATTGCCTCCAACTATTCGCCACTTTCATGTGAATCCATAGTCTTTTGAAATGAACCAGGCTCACCACCGCTAATGGCAAGCGCATAGTGCCTCTCTTTCGATTGCTCCCATTCAAGCCTATTAGGTGTCTTTGTGGTCCTTCTCACCCTCCCTTGAGCAATGCTATATGGCTCTTCTTGAGGGCTGTCTTGCTCCGGACCATGGCTTGAACTACTCGCTTCCTATTGTGAAGTTTGAGTTCTTCCCAAGTCATCCAATTCGAATGAGACTTCTTTGGCCACTTTATTTTCTTTGCCAGCACCATCTTGTTGATCTTCAAGATCCTTTGATAGTATAGAAGCTTCATTAAAGACCATATATCTACTAGTCAATTTCTTTCGATTTACCGGATCCTAAAGCTTATACCCATTCACTCCATTTTCAAAACCGAGGAAAATGCATTTATGTGACTTGATATCAAGCTTTGACCTTTCATCATGTGGAACATGTGCATACGTCGGACACCCAAACAACGTTAGAAGAGTGTAGTACACTTTCTTGCCACTCCATACCTCTTCGGCCACCTTGAGGTTAAGAGCCTTCGAAGGTGATCTATTCACCACATAGCAAGCATGGTTAACTGCCTCCGTCCAAAAAGACTTTGGCAACGCCGCATGAAGCCTCATGCATTTAGCTCTCTCCATAAGAGTTCTATTCATCCTCTCGGCCATGCCATTTTGTTGAGGATTCTTTGCTACGGTGAAATGCCTTTTAATCCATTCATCTTTGCAAAATTGTAGAAACTTTCTATCTCGGTATTCACCACCATTGTCACTTCTCAAGCACTTCACTTTTCAATCCATTTGGTTTTCAACTTCCGCCTTTCACTCCTTGAACTTGGAGAAGATCTCGGACTTTTGCTTCATAAAATACACCCAAACTTTCCTTGAGAAGTCATCAATGAATGTCACAAAGTAGGATGCTCCACTTTTTGACATAACCGGACTCGATCTCCACACATTGGAGTGAATGTAGTCAAGAATGCATTTGTTATTGCATTCTACCTTTGTAGTATTGAAAGACACATTCCTTTGTTTGCCCGCCAAACAAAACTTGCATAAGTGAGCTTGCATGTCTTCATTCTCTTCAACAAATTCCTCTTGTGAAGGTCACCTGTGCCCTTCTCACTCACGTGTCTCAACTGCATATGCCACAACCTACATTCATCATAATTATCATCTTTCTCCATTGTAGAGATTGAGGCTCCACCCAAAATAGTATTACCCACAGGCTTGTAAAGATTGTTGCACACTCTTGTACCCTTCACTAGTACCAAGACCCCTTTCGACACCTTGAGAATAACATCTTTTCCATTGAAAGTGCATCCCTTCGCTTCAAGCACGCCCAAAGAAATGAGGTTCTTCTTGAGTGCCGGCACATGTCTAACTCCTCCCAATGTACGGCCCACGTCATCATGCATCTTGATCTTTATAGTTCCCTTTTCAATTGTCTTTCATGGTGCATCATTTCCCATCAACACCGAACCACCCTCAACGGCCTCATAAGTGTTAAACCATTCTCGATTTGGACACATGATAAGAACAACCGGAATCTAAAATCCATGCATTTGACTATTTACCTTGAGAGATGGAGAGGAGTTCCGCTTCACCTTCCGAAGCCACACTAGCCGAATCATCATTCGATCGCTTTCCATTCCTTTGTGCTAACCACGTCTTGCAATCTCTCTTGAAGTGTCCTTTGCCCTTGCAATAGTAGCATGCAACATATTTCTTGCTTCTTGACTTGGACCGAGAGTTGTATGTCTTGCTTTTGGCTCTTTCTTTGCTTCTACCTCTAGCACTCGATTTCCCTTTGACTAGGAGACTTTCCACATTGGAATCAACCTTCGCGGATCTTTTTCTTGTGGCATTCGAGATAATATCTTGGGACACCTCTTCAAACTTGAGAGTCTCTTTTCCATACAATAGAGTAGTAACACAGTGGTCATGAGAGTTCGGAAGAGAACTCAACAACAAAAAAGTCTTGTTTTCATCATCAAACTTCACATCCAACCTCAAGAGGTGACAGATCATCCTATTGAAGATGTTCATGTGTTCCAACACATCCTTGTCTTCTTCCATCTTCAAACCATAAAGTTGCTTCTTCAAATGTAACTTGTTTGATAAAGACTTCCCCATGCAAAGCTTCTCAAGCTTTTCACATAGATCCTTTACCGTTTCCTTTTCACCAACTTTATACAAAACATTATCCGAGAGATACAATTGTATTGTGCTCACTGTCCTTTCATCTAGATTGGCCCATTCTTCATCATCGATCTTCTCCGGCTTCTTTGCCTTCCCCAACAAAGCAACATTGAGTCCTTATTGTATACGAACATTCCTTACCCTTATTTGCCATAATCCGAAGTTGATACAATCATCAAACTTCGTCACCTCAAACTTAACCACACCGAAAGTGGAAGTTTCCATAGAGGACATTTGTCAAACACCTTGTGTGCACCAAAATTTTGCAACTCACAAACCCAAAAATTGATGAAATTTCTTCACCCAAAATGCTCTAAATGGGTAGAACTGAAGCTCTGATACCAATTGTTGATTCCACCGACCTCTTCAAATGAACCAAGCACACCAATATCGAAGACAAAAAGAGAAAGAACAAGCCAAAAATTAAGAACAAGACGTGGAAGAGGAATACCAAGTTGTATTAGAAGTTTCCAAAGCACCTTACAAGAATTTAACACATAAATTCTCAACCTTTGCTTCTCCTTCTCCAAAGCACTCTCTCTTTCCTAGCATTATTTCTATTTAGGTTATTTTTCTATCAAGATGAAAACCCATAGAGCTAAGAGACTATTTATATGGTCTTCTTAGGGATACAAGTAAGTAGAAATATACACACACTAAGACACATATTTACAACAATAAGTTTTTAGAGCCAACTCCAACAGTCCCCTTTTATTCTATAACAAATTATCTTTCCCGCTCACCTTCCCATCCTCTTTTTCCGTACTACCCCTCTTTTCCTTAATTACGGCCAATGGCCTTGACTTCTCCTCCTCTGCTACGATTCTCTCATCTCCAAGACTTCTATCCTTTCCTAAACCTGAACGCTAACCCTAACCCTAACCCTAACCCCATCTCATTCGCTCCTCTCATCCTTCAAGAAATCCCTTTCCCAAACCCTAATCCCATCTGCCTCCTCAGTCCTCTCATACCTTAAGAAATCCTTTCCTCAAACCCTAACCCTATCTGTTGGTATTTGGGAAAGTGGTGATTAGCTTCTAATGAGCTAACCCCTCATATATATATATCATCCCTTGATTTGCTTTACACACACACCCTACTAAATAACACTCAATACTCCCCCTCAAGATGAGCAAAAGATATTTATCATGCCCATCTTGTTACAAGCATCCTCCACTCCTTTAGAGCTCAACCCCTTCGTAAGGCAATTTGCTAGTTGCTGTCCAGAGCTAATGTAGGAGATCTCCAACTGTTTCTTGTCCAGTCTCTCTTTAATGAAGAACCTGTCAATCTCTATGTGCTTCGTTCTATCATGTTGCACTGGGTTGTTGGCAATATTAATTGCAGACTTGTTATCACACAACAACTGCAATGGTCCTTCTCTCAGCAGGCGTAGCTCATGTAGAAGTGATCTCAACCAGATCATCTCACAGGTACTAAGCACCATAGCACGATACTCTGCCTCTGCAGTGGAACGAGCCACCAAATCCTGCTTCTTGCTGCGCCAAGAGACCAAGTTGCCCCCAACAAACACACAGTAGCCCGAGGTCGATCTCCTATCATCTAGGCAACTGGCCCAATCTGCATCACAGTAGCCTGTCACATTCATGTGACCATGACTACCAAATAATATGCCTTTTCCTGGACTATTCTTCAGATACCTCAGTATCCTGAAGACTGCCTCCATATGTCCAGTCCTAGGATCATGCATGTACCTACTTACCACACTGATAGCATAGGCGATGTCAGGTCTGGTATGGCATAAGTAGATGAGGCGTCCAACAAGTCTCTGGTACCTCTCTTTGTCCACTGGCTCCCCTGATTGTGAATGCAACCTATGATTCTGATCAATAGGAGTAACTGCTGGACGACACCCCAACATACCTGTCTCAGCCAGAAGATCCAGTGCATACTTTCTCTGTGAGAGAACTATACCCTTCCTGGACCTGGCAATCTCCAGTCCAAGGAAGTATCCCAACTGTCCAAGGTCCTTGACCTCAAACTCTCTCGCCAACCTCACCTTCAAGTGAGAGATTCCCTCTTCATCATCTCCAGTGATAATAATGTCATCCACATACACAGCCAAAAAGGTGATCCGCTGCCTTGAATGTCTATAGAACACAGTATGATCACCATTACTCTGCTTGTAGCCCATGGTGATGACTGCACGCCTGAACCTGTCGAACCATGCCCTTGGAGATTGCTTCAGCCCATACAAAGACTTGTCCAGTCTACACACCTTTCCCACCGTCTGTTGTGTGCCAAAGCCAGGTGGAACCTCCATGTATACTTCCTCCTGTAAGTCTCCATGCAAGAAGGCATTCTTTACATCCAACTGATGCAATTTCCATCCAAAATTCGCTGCACAGGATATCAGTACTCTCACAGTACTCATCTTTGCCACTGGGGCAAATGTCTCATCGTAGTCGATCCCATAAGTCTGACTGTAACCCTTGGCAACCAGCCTCGCCTTGTACCTGTCCACCTTCCCTTCTGCAGTTTGCTTTACTGTGAATACCCACTTGCAGCCCACAGCCTTCTTCCCTGCTGGAAGTGAGACAAGTCTCCATGTCTTGTTCTTCTCCAGTGCCTCAAGTTCTTCGAGCATTGCTTTCTTCCACTGGGGATGTTGCTTTGCCACTCGCCAATCACTTGGTATAGGGATAGACTGTAAGGATGCAATGATAGCCCTATATGCAGGTGTAAGAGAAGTGTAGGAGACATGATTAGCAATATCAGTCTCATATCCATACCGTACAGGAGGCCTGCCGGCATTGATACGAGGCTCCCTACGAGATGCAAGTGGAAGATCTAAACTAGAGGAAGGCAAAGAAAGGTTACCATCCGTGGTAGGAGAGGAAGGCAGTAAGGAGGTCGGGACTCGAGCAGGCGTGATAGACTGATCAACCTCGACATGGGGCAGTGGAGCTAGTGGTTCTTCAGTGGGGAAGATGTCTTCTTGTTGTCCTCCATCGCCATGACTATCCTTCTGTCTCCTGCTATATTTCCTGCCGTACAGCCTGTCTTCCTCCTCTTCCACCAAGGTCCTTCCTTCCTCCCTGCTATCAGGACCAGTACCAGTAGCCCTGACAGGGCATGGTATAAGTCCAACCACTACCCTCCTGTCATCAGTCTCCCCCTCTCGACCAACTCCTCCTGTGCTTGGAGAGGCCCCAGTATCAAATACTGATGTAGAATCTGTCAGTCCTCCATAAAACGGTTCAGTCTCCCTGAACGTCACATCCATGCTCACAAACAGCTTCCTTTCTGAGGGACTCCAACACCTGTAGCCTTTCTGATTTGAAGGATACCCAACAAATATACATTTAATTGCCCGAGCATCCAGCTTCCCCACAGAGGGTCTATGATCCTTCACAAAGCATGTGCATCCGAACACTTTTGGTGGAACCACGAAAGTGTTCCTTCCCATAAGAATCTCACATGGAGACTTCATACCAAGGATCCGTGAAGGCATCCTGTTGATAAGATATGTGGCTGTCATCACTGCTTCACTCCACAATATCTTAGGTACATTCATGGTGAGCATGAGTGACCTAGTTACCTCCAACAAGTGTCTATTTTTCCTTTCAGCAACTCCGTTCTGTTGGGGGGTGTTGGGGCAGGTGGTTTGATGAGTTATCCCACTCTCAGATAGGTAAGATGCAAACTCCCTGTTTACATACTCAGTCCCATTATCCGTTCTCAAGACACGGATCCTGGCCTCATACATGTTCCTGACACTTCTATGGAAGTCCTGAAAGCACTTCAGCGCTTCGCCTTTGTTTTTCATCATATAAAGCCATGTCATCCGAGAGTGACAATCTATGAAGGTGATAAACCACCTGAACCCACTCACTGAAGTCACTGGGCAGGGCCCCCAAACATCTGAGTGAATAAGATGAAACTTCTCTACACTCCTCATCCCTACACTAGGATATGACGTCCTAGTGTGTTTCCCAAATTCACATGCATCACATGTCAAATTCATTTCATTCACTCCATTCAAAATATCGGGATACATTTTACTCAAAATATCAAAGGGCAAGTGCCCCAACTGACAATGCAACAAAAGTACATCCCTTTCCTTCTCTCCACCAACGACAGCCAGTGCAGCATCCCCACTAGCTCTGTCAAGATACCACAGTCCATCACGCCTGACGCCAGTCCCAAGCCTCCTCCCAGTCTTCCTTTCCTGCAACACACAATGAGTAGAGTCAAAAGTAATGCTACAGTCGAGATCATCAACAATAGAGCCAACAGATAAGAGGTTGACTGGAAATGATGGGACGTGAAGGACAGAAGAGAGGCGTATGGAGGGAGTGCACTGAATAGTACCAGTCCCTCTAATGGGTTGGGATGTGCCATCAGCTGTCTGAACGGTTTCATGAATGGAATGTGGTTTATATGTGGAAAATTGTCTATATGCTCCTGACACATGACTAGATGCACCTGAGTCAATAATCCACTCTATATGATCTCTACATGAAAGGGCTAATCGGTTACCTGAGCCTGTGTGAGCGAAGTGGGCAAAGTTACCGAATGGCGAGGCAATATCCCCAGTCTGGTCTGCATGGCTCTCCGAGCTCTCAGTAGTAGACCTGGACTGTCTCCGCTGCTCTAGGTCTGACGCCTCAGCTGGCGTAGCCTCAATCATCACTGTCTCCTGTCGTCCATCAGCGGTAGCAAAGTTGGCCCGTGGGCCACCACGACCTCGTCCACGGCCTCCACGGCCCCAACGACATCCTCCTCTGCCTCCAGTGCCACGTCCTCGTCCACTGCCCTTCTGTGGGCAGTTGAAGCTCAGGTGCCCCTTCACCCCACATGTGTAGCACTCTCGATCCTCGCTCACTACTGCCACTGGGGGTACAGCCAGTGCAGCCCGAGTGACCTGAGTACCCTCATCCTTCATAACCCTCAGTCTGGTCTCCTCCTGTGCCATTGCAGCTATGGCCTCCTCCAGGGATGGGATGGAGGATAGGTGGCACATACTCGCCCTCCTGGCCTCAAAGTCTCCATTCAGGTTCCTCAGAAAGTGTGTCACACGCCTACGCTCCACCCACTTCCTGTGTATCGCAGCACTCCTAGGATCAGGCAGGTCAATAGGGTCATAGTGATCTAACTCTGACCAAAGCCTTTTCAACTCCGCAGAGTAGGCTAGAATAGTCATCTCCCCCTGCTTCAAGGTGTCGACCTTGCCCTGAACCTCCATCATGAGCATCACATTCCCTGCTCCTGAGTACATTTTCTCCACCATACTCCAAATCCCAGCAGCACTCTCTATGGCCTCCACCATCCCAGCAATGGGTGGAACCATCGATGTCATCAACCAAGCAGCCACCAGTGAGTTGGTGGTGCTCCAGACTTTCCAATCATCCACATCCTTGTCCAGCGGTTCCTTGCATGAACCCAGAACGACGCCTTCTAACCCCTTCGACCTCAGAATGAGAAGCACCCTCCTGGACCAACTGAGATAATTCTTTGTCCCTTCCAATTTCACATCATTGGGCATCAATTCCAGCTTCTGCACGGGACGGGAAGGCGTCGATCCACTCGAGGAGCCCAACTCCTTCGAAGCAAGCAGCTTCGTTATCTCTCCGATGAAGGCCTTCATGTCAGCGGAGGTAAGATTGTCCCCCATCTCTCCTCAGATCCGCAGATCTCTCCTCTCTTCCTCCTTAGATCCGCAGATCTACTTCTCTTCTTCTAGGGCATACCCTAACCGTAAATCTATGGAGTCATCTTCATGGCTCGACCATAGATCTAGGGTTAGGGTTTTTGGATCCTCCCTAGTAGCCGAGAATCAGCAGCAAATGAGAATCAGCAGCGGCAGCGGACAGCAATCGCAGCGGAGGCGGCTGCAGCAGGTGGCTGCGGCAGCGGCGGAGGCGGCCTACGCCGGCGGCGACTGCGGCGGCCTGCACCGCAGGCGGCGGCGGCTGCTTACGCAGGCAGCGGCGCGCGCAGGTAAAGCAGCCGCCGGCGGCGTGCGAGGGTGAGGGGGGTTCTTGCGGGGTCGACGCGGGGGCTTCTTGCTGGGTCGACGAGGGCCTCGGTTGGTGGAGACGACCGCAGGTGGGGGGGCGCCGGACAGTTGGGAGGCGGGAGGCGCAGCGGGGAGAGGGTTAGGGTTAGGGTTTTGTTTTTTTTCTTTCTAGAGCTCTGATACCATGCTGGTATTTGGGAAAGTGGTGATTAGCTTCTAATGAGCTAACCCCTCATATATATATATATATCATCCCTTGATTTGCTTTACACACACACCCTACTAAATAACACTCAATACTATCTCATTCCCTTCATCCGCTCATCCCCAAGAAATCTCTTGCAAACATAAGCCAAAATTAAATCCCTCCCCGAATTCTGAAACAAAAGGACTTAACTCGAATCTGGCTTGTATCTAACTAGACCCAAGTCAAATTTGGATGGAGAGTGTCAAGAGAGACCATCATCTAACAAATCAAAAAGATGCAGACGACCAAATCGGATCGCATGATTTGGGGACATGCATCGAAGTAGAAATAATTTGGGGGACTAGTAACTTAAAACCCCTGATAATAATGTCAGTCAATGAATTTTATTATGTTAATTTTCTAAAACAAATTGGAAAGAATGAAATCTTCTAGCGGGCGTAATTGCGCTCATTGGTTAGTGGTTTAGAAAGAAGTATATGACTGTTGAATTCTCGGAAGCACACGAATCTCTGGCAAAATCAATCCTGTTGCTTCAGGAGCTAAATCTTGCTCTGTGTACATGCGTGCATGTGTGTGCTTACATGTGATATATTATTAGCAACTGAACCGTTGAAATTTTCTTCTAAATTTCAGCATATTTTAGTTCTCAGATAGTGAAAACTTCTTCCTTTATTTTAATTTTTTTTAAAGAATTGGCTTGCGAAAGGGAGTGCAGCAGAGGCGAAGATTATCGCTTAATCAAACTCTCAATCATAGATTATTCTGTAAGATCCTTTGGATTTTCTTGTATGATACTTGAAATTTTGGATTTCCCCATTGGTTTCTGCGAGTAAGTTTTATGTACACAGATAGTAATTACTGAAATAGCAACTCTTGCATAACAGAGAAAGAAAGAGCAAGTGGTGGTGGTAGAGTGCAGGGGACATGATGCTGCCAGGCTCCAAAATGTTGAGCATGCTCATGGGTAATCCACTATCTTCTATGTTGCATTGTCACCCTTGTTACCTTCCAGTTTCAACCATCAACTCTATTGAATTAGATACTAGGCAAAGTTGTGATCGTCCTTGCATCCAGCTGGCAGGGGGTTAAATAGCAAGTATTATTATGGTCTAATTGTCAGTATCGTGGGGCACTGTCGTTTTGCCGTCATTCAGTAGTCTATTTCTGCTCACTCTGTGGATACGTAATGAAGGGGTTGCTTTATCATTTACATCACATCCATGGCATGCATCCATGGCATCTGAACTTTAGCAAGCGAAATATATATCTAATTAATGTAAACCACCAAAATGTCAGATTGAACTCCAAGCCACATTAGTGACTCAAGAAACTTCACAGTATTTGGAAATAGCTGAGACATGAAAAAACGGAACCTGTGCAGGTGGGAAGAAGATGTTGTCGGTATGGTCCAAGAGAAGCATGGGAAGCACAATATTTCAGTGTCTTTCGAGTGCGAAACACTGAAGTCAGATTGCGCTGCAGAGGAACACTTAAAAAAGTACATGCCCAATCTGGCTGGACTTGATGCAGTTGGTAAGTAGAAGATACCAAAGAGCTTTGAACTTTATGCAATACACCATGGGCTATGTATTCTGAAAAACAAAAGTATTTTATCGTTTCAAAGACACATACACATCAAACTGCATAGATATACCGTGCTTTAATATGTTGCCTCTTGATTCCTCACGGTATGTTTTGCTATTGTTGCAGTAAATATTGGTAGGATGAGCATTTCTGGCATCAATTTTGAAGCAGACGAGGAACCAAATGGCGAGAGAACCGAAGAATGAAATTGTGACATTTGCTGTGTAAAACCCAAAATTTTATTTTTTATGAGAGAATTAAGTTTACTATCTTTTGGGCCTACTGAAGAAGTATACAATACACTGAGATTTATGGTATCCATATGTATATATTGCTTTACTGTTGCAGTAACTTTGTTATGAAGAGCATTTTGGGTGTCAATTTTGAAGCAAATGATGAACTGGTAGAAGAAATGGCAGCAGACTGAAGATAGGGCAGCTGTGTATGCACTGAGAAAATATTCTTTGTAGGTTGGCTTCCATTCATGTCAAGTTTGTGCCTGCCTTGCATAACTTCACTATAAATAGAATGATTTGCCACTGATATTTAGGCTAGAAAGTAAACAGAAAGCAAGATAAACTTCAATTTCGTATCTTTTGTCATTAGAGAGTACTCCACTCAATTATGCAAGTGTGAAGATGGAAATGGCCATGGCTTTAGTTCTCATTGCTCTCTTTGCGGCTGAAAGAACAGATGAGGAGAAACAATATTCTTAAGCTAATAAAAGGAGGGAATATCGCTCGAAAGAAATCAGTAAAAGGCGGTCCACAGCGACAAAAGCCAGTTATTTCCTTGAAGGAGGGAATATGTTCATGACTTTGTGCAGTTCTACACACTTCAGATCTGGGACTATAGCATGAGAGTAACTAAAATATACACAAATCAAGCAGAGTGTTAACCTCAAGAAGATATCTTTTAGCTAAGTGCAAAGGCCAGCAGAATAAAGGAGATGGAAAGAAATCCAAGGAATAAGGGAAAGTTTGTATCCCTTTCTTCACCCACCAGCTTCTCTTTCCCTCAGGTACAAATTGGAACTTGCATGCCAAATAAACAACAGGCCCCGACATTGCTTGCCTTGCTAACTTCTAATTCTCCGTTCATCAAGTATCGACTCTGAATAAATAACACAAGCCTGGCTTTATTTCTAACCTTAGTCGTCATACCCATGAACACCTTTCTTCTGCTTCAACCATCTTCCGATAAATCCCGAGGATTCTGAGAATTGGCGCACCATCAACATCAACAATTTGCTTCAATATTGAGGTATAATGACCAAACAAGCAACTTGAAAAGAGATTGGTAGCTTGTAAACGGTTCTTTCGGTTGTCAAAATTGAGGGTTGCCTTCATTTCTCTCTCTCTTTTTTCATCAAACATTTCTGTAAAGACCACTTCACCTGAGAGACAAGAAAAATGAAATGAAAGCAAGCACGCAATTTGCAACAAACTAGGCAGAAACATTTCTTGGTGATCTTTAAATACTAACAGCGTCTTTGCACTGCTTTTTGAGCAAAGTATGAACAAATAAATCATTGTTTGGTTTGTGCAGAGAAAAGGAGCATACACACAACTGACTTTGGACGCAGGCTTCAATAGAGATGAGCTATCCAGAGAATTTCAGCGATGGAGAGTTTGAGGCGGTGGTCGCTGCTGCTGCTTATGCCATAAACTCTCTTGAAGAAAAGACATCACATAAACAGAGAGGATCAGTCAAATTTTCTGAAGACTCCTCCCTGCCAAAAACCAAGAGCAGAAATGACGACACCAAGATAAAGCTAACCAGTTTCAGCGGATCTTTCAAACGATGGTTCAGTGATCAGGAACCAAAAGAAGAAGACAAACCAACAGGTAACCGTATCTTTTCTTTAGAATGCTTCAACCAAATTCAACACCACTTTAAAGTTGAAACTACAACACATATAGACACATGCAAAACTTCAACAAAGAAGGAGAAGAAATCAGATATTCGCTACTTTTTTCCTAGAAAAATAAGCATGAATATGTACAGTCTCAGGTGACGGTTTCACAAGGAAAACAGAAACAGCAGAGCAAATGAGTATGGAAGGCAGAAGTGCTAACCAAAGTATCATAGAGAAGGAAACGGATAGCACCACCCGTATTAAGCCGACACCAACGTTCACTGATAACTCTCTAAATGACACAGGTATTAAGAGAGTTGAAAGTGGAAAAGAAATTAGACCAGGTCCCCAAAAAGCTCCCACTATAAAATATCCAACCTCGTCATTTGGCAACAGAACTCAGGATGCATACTCGGCAGAGCAAAGTACAGCAGAGGCCGAAGCAAAAGCAAATGCATGGGAGAAAGCACAGATGATTAAGATTAAAAAGCGGTGATGAATACTGAGCACACATCCTACAGAGCTAGATCCTAATTTTACTGTCAGTTTTATTCTGGTTTCTCAAGTATACTTTATATACCTTATGTTTCAGGTATGATAAGATGATGTCCATGATCATGGACTGGGAGAACGAGAAGAAGGCAAAAGCCAAAAAACGATTGGAGCGGAAAGAGGTTTGCTACAATTACTCTCTAAAATTCAACAACCCTTGTCAGTTTGATCTTCTTATGGCATATCACTTATATATGGGTTCAGGAATGATGTGTCAAGCTAACTCTAGTTTAGATTCTACTACCATGAGATTATTGAATTCAACTGTAGAATTAACATTGTCAATTAGTGTCTAAATAAATTAAATTAACAATTATTGTAACGTTTTTATTTTCTCCATCCATCTTCATTTATGCTTGTTTCAGTGTTCCTAACTGGCACATTTTTTGCCCTCGGTTCCACATTGCCAAACCATCAAAAAAAATTCTATCTGATTTTGTCCTCTTAGCATAGCAGGATAGTAAATTAATAATCCCAACTGTTATTGCTATCAGATTCTGATTGAAAGTTCTCTTTACATTAAAAATTCAGGAATTTCCTCACATCTGATATGCCGTCTACTGGACCTGATATGTAATATATCATCAAACCAAAATAGGTATCTTTGAACTTCTATTTCCAAAAGCCCCTCATACTTAAAGAAAATGCAAGCATGAACATCATCAAACACAATTCTTTAGAGTTTGATACTGTCTGGTTCAAACAAGAAAGCATGTTAAACACTTCATTCCACAAAATGAAATGGTCCTATACACTTTGATCATCTAAAGCTATCTATTAAGGTATGTCCTTTCGAGACAACTGTTCCTGATCTCCATACAGCTGCCACATTTTCACCTTATAAAAATTCTCTAGATTTGCAGTGATGGTTAATTAGGAATAGAAGAACTGTTATCATGCTAAGCTATAGTGTCTCATGCTGCCAACAATGTAATTCAAGATTTCTATGGACATTGCAGAAAGAGCCAGACGACGGAAGAAAGAGAGCCTTGCAGAAATACGAAGAAGAGATATCAGAAATTGAGAAGGTTGCTGGTGAAGCAAGAGCACTTGCAGAAGAGAGAAAGAGAAATGATGAAACAAAAGCTAGGGCAAAAGCAGCAAAGATAAGGTTGACAGGGAAAATTCCTCATGCCTGCAGCAGCTGCTGCTGAGCCACTAACAATGTGAATGTAATATGAATGACCAGATTCTCCCAACCAAATCTACTTACTTATATGTACCATAAAATGAAATTTTTCTGGCCTATTCTCAGCTATTCTGGCTACAAAATTTAATAAATATATATTTGACAAACCATTTGTACCAATTGTTTACAGCATCCTATATAACAAAGCGAAACCAAAACAAAAGGTAAAAGCAATTGGCCCAACCATGAAGCGAGGTATTTCTCACATGCATCTTCTATTTACATGAGCAATTCAAAGTATAAAGAACCATACATACCAAGTGATACAACAGTGATGTAGCGCTATAAGTGATTCTAATCTTATGGGGACCAGATAGTTTACACATGCATTCAATAAAAGCAGTGCAAACACATGACACTGAACTAAACGCTAATGCAGCACCCACAACCTTCGTGGCAAAAGATATACCGAATGGCAACATTCCATGTGCTTGTAGACCAACTATACAGCTTCTGGAGAATCCTGCATATGTGATTACATGCAGAAGTAAAAGGAGAAACCGGCACCACAGTTTTACATAATTATTACCTTTAACTGTTTCCAATATGATTAACATCGAATGCACCTAGTAAAATTCATGCGCACTGCCTTCAAAAAAAAAAAAACAATATCAACTCTTCATTATGCAAGTAAAAGAACTTATCAGATGAAATCATATGAGATAATAAAATAAACATGCTAGAAACTTGAATCCTTAAACAAGACACGACTAAGTTTCCATGAATCTGAAGGAGACTGGCATGGATTTTGTTGACAGAATGATAAGTTTACATATGTTTCCTTTCCACATTGAGCAGCTTATACAAGGGTGTGTTTGGTTAGTGGGAAAAGGAAAGAAATGGAAAGAAATTAAGAAGGAAAATGATTTTCCATTGTTTGGCTTAAAAGAAAAGTGAAAAGAAAAAGAAAATGAAGTAAAAGAGTAGAAAATAAGGAGGAAAACTTTTCTTTCAAGTTTTCCTCCTCTTGACCCAAGGAAAATGAGTGAAAATAAAGCAAAACTAATTATTCTCACATTCATGGATTTGTGTTTTTTAACAAATATAATTGTAGATTTTTTTAATGAATTCATGAATAATTAATGAATTTATTCAAAAATTATGAATGAATTTTTCAAAAAATCACGAATCATTATCAAAATTTTACACATGGATTATTTAAAATTCGCAAAATTTTCAAAATTTGCGAATTTTTCCTGAACTTTTCAAAATAGTATGTGAATAATTCGGAATTTTTTTTGAAAATCATGAATATTTAAAATATTTTTATTCATGAACTTGTTCGAAAAATTAGCAAATAACTCGTGTAATTTTCGCGTTTTGCTTGAAAAATTCGCGCATTATGCACAAATTTTTCTAATAGCTTGCAAATTATTTCCAACATATTCATATAATTTGTAAATTATTTATGTACTATTTAATATCATATTATTTACGAATCATGATATTTGTAGCGTTAGAGAATTATTTGTTAGAATTCGTAAATTATTTGCTAACTTTCTGAATTATTCAGAACAACTAACAGAATTTTAATTTATTATGTGACTAAAATACCTCTTAAATTTATTAAGCAAATTATTTATAAAGTTAGCAAATACACCTCTTAAATTATTTAACAAAAACACCTCTTAATTTTTTCGTTTTGAATTAATAACATAATGGAAGAAATTTCCTTATTTTCCTTTCAACTTTCTTCAAAATTTTCTTTGGCAACCAAACATGAGAAAGAATCTCATTTCATTTTCATTTCACTTTTCTTTCTTTTTCATTTTCATTTCACTTTTCTTCCGTACATTTTCTTTCAATCCAAATACACCCTAAATGAAGTTATATTAGAAATTTAAAAGTACACTCTTAAGCCTCATCTTCATTCTTCATGGGTTGCCTGGGTGTCTACATCTAATGGTCTTTTAGATGGGTTGGAATCTTTGTTCTATCTTACGTGTGTTTTCTCCCCATTTTTAAGAGAATGGAAAATTTTTGTGGTTCCTTATAAAGGAGAAATAACATTGCGTCAAAGATGAACGAATCGGTAGAAGTTCATAAATATATTGACGTCTTCATTCTAAACCTTATCTTACTGAACGACCCATTAGAGGGGTTGCATCTTAGTCACTGCTATAATGTATGATTCGCAATGGCAAGTATTCCTTACTATAGGTGTCCTTCCAGATTTTCATGTAGGGCACTAATGTGGTCATCACATATAGGTGGCGCACCAAGGGGAGGACCGGCCCACCACATTGGCTTAAGGAGCGTATTCGCAATTCTTTGATCTCAATTTCTATTATTTATTTCTAATAATGGCAAACTTGTAATTAGTTTAGAAGTTGATTAGTATTTATATGGGGATTAGCCGGCCGGCCCGAGTTATGTGAATTTTGATGATTTTGTGAGAGAGTAATAGTTCTTCGAGTTTTTCGGGAAGGTGCGGACGTCCCTTGTCAATCGACGTCTTGGGAGGGAGGTTGCCTATATATTGTAACCACGTTATCTTATTATATTTCAGTTTTTATTCAATAAACTTTCAGACTTTGCCAACTCCTATCAATTTGGTATCAGAGCGTTAAGATCCATGGCGGCGGCGACGACGAGATCCAAGGATAATTTTGAAGCGTTGGATGAAAAATTTAATGGGAAGATCGCGGGCATAAAGGAAACCCTAGCGGCGCATGATGAACGATCCACGAAGATCGACAAGACAATGAATCAACACGGCGAAGCCCTAACAAAAATCATCTTCCAACTTGGGGAGATCTCGTCGAAATTGAGCGGAGACGACGCAAACCCTAAAACATCGACAAAGGTGTCATCTTTGGACAAGAGGAAGCACGTAACAAGGGATTTGGAAGACGGAAGGATCACGGATCTCGATGGTAGTGATCCAGAGGCGAAGGAGCACAACCAAGAGGCCGACGGCCCTAGCCGGCCCCTCCACAGATAGCAACGACAACGGCAGGACCCCGGGGCTCCCCCAGGGTCATGCGGCCTCCCAAGGCACCCGACAGGGCCCTGGGAACTTCCCCCATGGCCGCCTGGGGGCGGCGAACACCCCTGAGCCCCGGCGGGCCCCGACGACCAGCGGTAGGGCCGCTGGGGCCCCGATGGCAGCCGGCATGGCCAGGCGGCCCTTTCCCGGGGCCGCCAGGGCCCCGTCGACCAGCAACGACCCCCTCCGCGGGGGTTTTGGTGCACAATGTGGAGGAGGGGAACCCCTCAGAGGATTTCAGCCCTATTCGGAGGATCCAGCGTATGGTTTCGATGATGATTTGATCCGGGAGAATTTCAGCAGTATGTCAATGATGTGGGAGGGTTTCGGGACCCTCCCGACCCTCGGTATGGCGATGACAGACGACGATATTCACTCTGCACCTACGAGGAATGCCCTGGAGAGTTTGAAGGAGGCTACCGAGACTTTCAGGAGGAGCACGAGGGTAGGGTTGGAGTCGACGGCTGGGGAGGACATGGGAGCCAAGGTGGAGGCCTATGAGGGGGTCACGGAGCTCATGATGGAGGCACACGGGGGGATTCAAGCGGCACTAGGAGAGATGACAACACTACCACAAGCCCAGGCACGATGGAGGACAAGTAGATCAGGGGACATACACGATGGACATGCCGCAGAAGCTAAAGATGCATGCATTCGAGTGGACGGATCCGGTGGCGTGGATTTACATGGTTGAGAAATTTTTAGGGTCTCTCGCATGACAAAGGAGCAGAAGTTGGAGGCGGCTGCTATTTGTCTGGATGAGAAGGCTCTCGCTTGGTTCCAGTGGAGAGATGAGAGGCGGCCATTTCACTCATGGGAGGAGATCATGGATGGGCTGGTGGACAGATTCCAAGATCCTGGCTAGGAAATTTGAGGGAGAAGCTAGTGGCACTCAGGTAGGAGGGCACCGTGAGGGATTACCTAGAGAGGTTTGATGCACTGTCAGGACGGGTGCATGGTATGTTGGATGAGATGATGGAGAGCACCTTCATGAATGGGCTGAAGCCTACTGTATGCTCTAAGGTCCGCATTCAGAAGCCTCAGGACTTGATGACGGCCATGGAGTACGCTCAGATGGTAGAGGACTGCCAAATGGAGGATATGAGGGCGAGAGGAGGTTGAACTGGACCTGTTTTTCGTAGCCAGACATCGACAGGAGGACAAAAGGGGACTACAGGAGCGGATCATGCCACCAAGGAGAAAGGTGGAGAGAAGAGTAGTGCACTACAGGCTGGGGGACAGTTTAGGGGGATGACTGACGCAAAGATGAGGGATAAACGGCAGAAGGGTCTCTGTTTCAGATGCGATGAGGGTTCACACCAGGCCACAAGTGCGTGGGGCACAAGCTTCAGGTGTTGTCACTTGATGCTGAGTACAATGAGGCTGATGTGAAGGATGAGACCGCTGAGGAGGAAGAGGAGACTGAGCACCATCAGTTGGACGTGGCGAAGGTTTCCCTTAAATCCGTGGTAGGGTTCACACCAAACCACAGCATAAAGTTGAGAGTGGGACCAGGAGGTGACGGTTCTTATTAACAGTGGGGCTACCCACAATTTCATTTCCAATAGAGTGGTGGCCCAGCAGGAGCTTCAGCTGACAAACAGTGGCAGCTTCAGTGGTATGGTGGGGACGAGGAAGGAGAGTAGCTGTGGAGTATGTCATGGACTTATGCTGACACTGCAGGGGGTACATGTGGTAGCTGACTTCTTGTCCCTAGACTTGGAGAGTACCGATGTCATCTTAGGCATGACATGGCTACAGACGCTGGGGGAGATGACGGTGAACTGGAAGCTACTCAGGATGGAGTTCCAGGAGGACGGGAAAGCAGTGGTCCTACAGGGAGACCCCAGTCTAGGCAGAGATTTGGTCTTGCTGAAGACCATAGTGAGGACCATACAGGCAAATGGGGTGGATTTCTAGTAGAGCCATATATTAGCAGGAGATGGGGGTGCTGAGGCCAGTAGTGAGCAGTCTACTCCAGGAGAAGTACAGACGTTGTTGGAGCAGTTTGATGAGGTCTTTCAGGAGCCTTGGGGCCTTCCACCACCTAGAGATCACGAGCACGTCATAGTTCTGCGGGAGGACGTGTCTCCCATCAGTGTGAGGCTCTATCGTTACCCACATGCACAGAAGGACGAGATAGAGAGAATGGTAGCGGAGATGGTGCTGGCTTGTGTTAACCATCCCAGTGTGAGCCCTTTTTCCAGTCCTGTGCTGTTGGTGAAGAAGAAGGATGGGAGCTGGCGCTTTTACGTGAACTACAGAGTATTGAATAAGGAGACAGTGCATGATAAGTTCTTGACGAGCTCTTGGACGAGTTGCATGGTTCATCCATTTTTACGAAGATCGATCTCAAATCAGGCTACCATCAGATCAGGATTCGCGGAGATGATGTGGCGAAGACTGCTTTCAGGACGCATGAGGGCCACTATGAGTTTTTAGTCATGCCTTTTGGCTTGACTAACACACTTGCTACCTTCCAGGCTCTGATGAATAAGGTATTTCGTCCCTACATTCGACGATTTGTACTGGTGTTTTTCGATGATATACTTGTGTACAGTCGTTCCCTGAAGGATTACTTGGACCACCTAAAAGTCGTCTTTCATGAACTACATTACCATTAGCTGTTTGTAAATAGGAAGAAGTGCTTATTTAGACAGCCACAGGTGGAGTACTTGGGGCATGTGGTGTCCTCAGAGGGTGTAGCAGCGGATAGTGCAAAGATAGCGGCGATATTGGACTGGCCGCGCCCCACCACTCTCAAGGGGCTGAGGGGTTTTCTGGTCTGACAGGCTACTATTGGAGGTTCGTCTTACTTAGGTTAAAGTACGATCGCTTGGTGTAATGGCCTGTTTTCATCAAGACAACTATTTGCGCATTTAATCTATTTTCAAATTTTTATTAACTATTTTATAATGATTCGTCAGGAGTTTTACGATTTCAAAAAAATTCTTATAAAAATATTTTGAAGTATCAAACTAGTTATGAAGTATTTTGGAAACATCGGGTTTCATCAGATGCCTCTAAATAATCTGATAAAAATTCATTGTCAGATATTACGGTTTTGACTTAATGAATTTATTTTCTATACAAACATCATCAAAATGATTTCAAACTTTTACAATAACATTCTATGACCATTTAGGGCTTCTCATATTAATTTCGTAATTTTCTGATGACAAATCAGTAGAGAACCCGTAAACCCACTTCCTAAACGTTTTGGCCCTCGACTCGTATTCCCGTAACTCAAACCCTGAAACGGACTTCGTATTCGCGATTCTCGTGACGATACGAACCCGTGGGTATGTTTTCGTAATTTTTCGGACACGTTTACTAGTTGGAGCAAAATCGTAATTTCCACATATCGTTACTATATCTGGTTTTTTACTAATTACGTGTTTACCTTTCCCCCTTAATTACCTAGTCTAATCTCTCACGTAACCCCTACCCTGGCAGCCCACGTTATTTTCGAGATTTTCATTTCCACAATGTCAATACTCCCCACCAACTGCATTCATTACATCTGAATTGTTTATTAATTTGTTTTTGATTTATAATGAACATCTCACCCCAAAGGAAGACACACAGACTTCCATAAACGTCACCCCCCGTTATCACCCCCTCTCTCCCTCTGTTCCCCCATTTTCCGACGACACTCCCTCCTCGTTGCCAAGCTCGTCGACGCCGGAGCCGCTTCCGACGAGCCATCGCCAGAGAACTCCATGAGGTAGCCCCGAAACCCATCTTCACGCTCCACCGCCGGGGTTTTTACCGCCCATCACCGGACCACCGCTGCAACCGGCCGGTGGCCGCCGCCACATGCCGTCCCCTGGCCCACCTCCGCCCGGAGCCACTCCCGGCCTCCGCCGTGGCCTCCTGGCGACGCTCCTTCATACAGCAGCACGCGCGCGCGTTAGCAGCTCAAGCATGCAGAAGCCCACGCATGCATGCAAAAGAAAAGGTTGGGTTATTTAAATATTAATAATAATATAATAAGATAATATATATATTTATATATATATGAATTGGGTCATTTTGATATACGTATCAGAATAACAAACGGTTACCACCAGAAGATCCGTACCTTCGTCACGAACACGTAGGCATTGGTTTCGTTGGAATTAGACAAGTATATCTCCCGTAATAAATTTTTAAAGCTATCTGATTCATCCTAATGAATTATTTCTTCCGGATTTTACGTAAACTTAGTTGTAATACAATTATCTATAAATATACTAGTTAAGACGAACATTTTGACATATCACATGAAAATTTCTAACGAGTATAGATTTTTAAATAAATTATTGAACATTAAGATAGTTATTTTATAATTTGGAAAATTAGTTTTAATTCATTTTAATTTTTAAAAATCGTTTTAAAGCTTTCAAAAATTACTAAAAATACCTACGAGCTTCAGAAAAATATTTTCTTCCTTGATAAAATTATTTTCATCATATCTAGCCCATCTAAAAATTATTAGCGAGTGTTTTAACCCGTTTTAAGCTATTATAAAAATACGAACACGTTAAGGAAAATAGATAGAAAATAGTGTACTATTAAACCGATCATTTCTTGTGTTTACAGGTACCAATTCTCATGCACCAGCTTCCTTGGAAGCCATAGCTCCAACCTCATCTTACTACGTCGATATCAAATAAGGTAAGTCACTTTAATTCTAACTTTAGAAATTCAGATAGTGCACTCGAACGAACTTAGGGCATGACATATAGCCTCGGAACATTTATTGACTAGAACAGATGACTATAGACATAGCTAAATAGGAAACAGACCAATTGCAAGAACGACTGTGGTTACATTTATTGTTCGATTGCTCACATTTAAATAGTCATATCAATTGATGCATGCCATGAATTTGACTCATGAATTGTCAAATGGAATATCTTGTATGGAATATCTTGTGGTACATATTGTGAAATTGTGGAACATCTCGTAGTGAACATGTACTTGATAGACATCACAGACACTTGGGGTTTTGGGGTAACTTATAATTGTGGAAGTGTGGGAGCGACCAGTCCGATCTGCAGTGAATAGTACCGTTTTGATTGAACAGTATCGTTTTGTTGAATAGTACCGTTTTGATTGTACCGTACCATACCGTATCATATCGTTGTAACCCGGGATATCAGGTGGACTCTTGGTTGCATATCGTACTTCCCGTTATAAGTCACGAACTAGGCTAGGCACATTTACTCTCATTGTCATTGCTATTGTCATGGTTATTCTTGTACGATACCAGTTGTACTTGCTCAGTCACCTTTACTTTACTTGTCGCACTTGCATGCTTGCCTCTCTTTACTTTACTTTACGCCTTTACCTGCATGTCTGCTCTTATCTCACTTATTGCATTAGCATGATAGTCCTTAAAATGCTTAATATAGACTGCTTCGTACTTTTGCACTACTTTATGTCTATTGGTAGAATTATGTGACTTACCTACGGTTCCATGTTTCGTGGCACCGCAGACGACGCACAGCTTGACATAGAGGCTCCTGAGTGCCAGAGTTCGTCCCTGAGGCTGCAGTAGTAGAGTTCTTTTAGTGGCACCCATTCGGTTGTACATTTTTCCTTTTAATCTCGTTGTAATAATTTGTACTATATGTGGATTGTAATAATTGGACACTATTTGGGTATTTTTGTACATCTCTGCATCAGAAGCTATTTTGTTTTCACTGATAACCAGCAGGAACTGCACAAATATCAAATAAGTAACGGGCCCCCGAGAGCGGGTCATTACAGGTTTGGTGGCCCACGCAGGTCCGTGCTACCTCGTGAACAATATAGCAAGATCAGGGTGTACAATATAAAATACTCAAATTGAACTCCCGAGTACAGAACGTCTCGAGTGTTCAGCTGTATTGAATATACGGGTGAAGTGTCCTTCTAACCATCTTCATTAGGTTTTCCTTGATCCTTATCACTTCCTGATCCTTATCACTTCCTTTGAACTCTTAACCCTTGCTTAGGAACTCGTGTTCCATTCTTGGTTATACCCTCCCTAGTAACCTTTTTTGCTAGCAGTTATAGTGATTTTTCATATGTTGAACTATCTACCCACTTCATCACCTTTCCTTCAATTGATGATGGCACACATATGAATGATAAGCTTCCTTCAATGGACCATGATCCGGTCAATGTGCTTGGCTAAGTTTGTTGGATCACCCTAGCTAGACTGGGGGTAAGTGATCTTGGCTTAGTCACTTCCCTGACAGTGTTCTGCTGGACCGCAAGGACGTGAATCATGATTACGTAACACCATCGATCTTCTGTACTATTACCCTTCCTTTGGCTTGATAACCTTTCGATTGACCTTCTTAGAATCTTTCTATTTTTAGTTCGCCTGAACTCTAGCTACGTCTATTTTAAGGAGGGTAGCATTCGACTTTTCGATCACCAGAAGTCCGAGTTCGACAACGGAAGCGAATCGAAGGAATTGAAGATGGTGCTAGAGAATTTGAGACGAACCAAACCGAGACGTATGAGCTGATGATGCTACTTCTTCATCTTTCTTGAACTCGTCTTCCTTATTCTATCTGAGCCTATTTTGACTAGCTATAGAAGCTATGGTGATGTCAATAGTATACATCTCTTGTTTTCTTGATGCTATAATATCACAATATATTTCATGTTATTTACAACCTGATTTATTAGATTACTATCTTTCCTATCATTTATTTGCTTGAGCTTACTCATAACATCAATTATTTATTTCAGTAAGTCTTTTAAATTTCGAGGACGGAATTATTTTAAGGAGGGTAGAATGTAAGGGCCTGTTTTCATCAAGACAACTATTTCCGCATTTAATCTATTTTCAAATTTTTATTAACTATTTTATAATGATTCGTCAGGAGTTTTACGATTTCAAACAAATTCTTATAAAAATATTTTGAAGTATCAAACTAGTTATGAAGTATTTTAGAAACATCGGGTTTCATCAGATGCCTCTAAATAATCTGATAAAAATTCATTGTCAGATATTACGGTTTTGACTTAATGAATTTATTTTCTATACAAACATCATCAAAACGATTTCAAACTTTTACAATAACATTCTATGACCATTTAGGTCTTCTCATATTAATTTCGTAATTTTCTGATGACAAATCAGTAGAGAACCCGTAAACCCACTTCCTAAACGTTTTGGTCCTCGACTCATATTCCCGTAACTCAAACCCTGAAACGGACTTCGTATTCGCGATCCTAGTGACGATACGAACCCGTGTGTATGTTTTCGTAATTTTTCAGACACGTTTACTGGTAGGAGCAAAATCGTAATTTCCACATATCGTTACTAAATCTGTTTTTTACTAATTACGTGTTTACCTTTCCCCCTTAATTACCTAGTCTAATCTCTCACGTAACCCCTACCCTGGTAGCCCACGTTATTTTCGAGATTTTCATTTCCACACTGTCAATACTCCCCACCAACTGCATTCATTACATCTGAATTGTTTATTAATTTGTTTTTGATTTATAATGAACATCTCACCCCAAAGGAAGACACACAGACTTCCATAAACGTCACCCCCCGTTATCACCCCCTCTCTCCCTATGTTCCCCCATTTTCCAACGACACTCCCTCCTCGTCGCCAAGCTCGTCGACGCCGGAGCCGCTTCCGACGAGCCATCGCCAGAGAACTCCATGAGGAAGCCCCAAAACCCATCTTCACGCTCCACCGCCGGGGTTTTTACCGCCCATCACCGGACCACCGCTCAACCGGCCGGTGGCCACCGCCACATGCCGTCCCCTGGCCCACCTCCGCCCGGAGCCACTCCCGGCCTCTGCCGTGGCCTCCTGGCGACGCTCCTTCATACAACAGCACGCGCGCGCATTAGCAGCTCAAGCATGCAGAAGCCCACGCATGCATGCAGAAGAAAAGGTTGGGTTATTTAAATATTAATAATAATATAATAAGATAATATATATATTTATATATATATGGATTGGGTCATTTTGATATACGTATCAGAATAACAAACGGTTACCACCAGAAGATCCGTACATTCGTCACGAACACGTAGGCACTGGTTTCGTTGGAATTAGACAAGTATATCTCCTGTAATAAAATTTTAAAGCTATCTGATTCATCCTAATGAATTATTTCTTCCGGATTTTACGTAAACTTAGTTGTAATACAATTATCTATAAATATACTAGTTAAGACGAACATTTTGACATATCACATGAAAATTTCTGACGAGTGTAGATTTTTAAATAAATTATTGAACATTAAGATAGTTATTTTATAATTTGGAAAATTAGTTTTAATTCATTTTAATTTTTAAAAATCGTTTTAAAGCTTTCAAAAATTACTAAAAATACCTACGAGCTTCAGAAAAATATTTTCTTCCTTGATAAAATTATTTTCATCATATCTAGCCTATCTAAAAATTATTAGCGAGTGTTTTAACCCGTTTTAAGCTATTATAAAAATACGAACACGTTAAGGAAAATAGATAGAAAATAGTGTACTCTTAAACCGATCATTTCTTGTGTTTACAGGTACCAATTCTCATGCACCAGCTTCCTTGGAAGCCATAGCTCCAACCTCATCTTACTACGACGATCTCAAATAAGGTAAGTCACTTTAATTCTAACTTTAGAAATTCAGATAGTGCACTCGTACGAACTTAGGGCATGACATATAGCCTCGGAACATTTATTGACTAGAACAGATGACTATAGACATAGCTAAATAGGAAACAGACCAATTGCAAGAACGACTTGCTCTCATTTAAATAGTCATATCAATTGATGCATGACATGAATTTGACTCATGAATTGTCAAATGGAATATCTTGTATGGAATATCTTGTGGTACATATTGTGAAATTGTGGAACATCTCGTAGTGAACATGTACTTGATAGACATCACAGACACTCGGGGTTTTGGGGTAACTTATAATTGTGGAAGTGCGGGAGCGACCAGTCCGATCTGCAGTGAATAGTACCGTTTTGATTGAACAGTATCGTTTTGTTGAATAGTACCGTTTTGATTGTACCGTACCGTACCGTATTGTTGTAACCCGGGATATCAGGTGGACTCTTGGTTGCATATCGTACTTCCCGTTATAAGTCACGAACTAGGCTAGGCACATTTACTCTCATTGGCATTGCTATTGTCATGGTTATTCTTGTACGATACCAGTTGTACTTGCTCAGTCACCTTTACTCTACTTGTCGCACTTGCATGCTTGCCTCTCTTTACTTTACTTTACGCCTTTACCTGCATGTCTGCTCTTATCTCACTTATTGCATTAGCATGATAGTCCTTAAAATGCTTAATATAGACTGCTTCGTACTTTTGCACAACTTTATGTCTATTGGTAGAATTATGTGACTTACCTACGGTTCCATGTTTCGTGGCACCGCAGACGATGCACAGCTTGACATAGAGGCTCCTGAGTGCCAGAGTTCGTCCCTGAGGCTGCAGTAGTAGAGTTCTTTTAGTTGCACCCATTCGGTTGTACATTTTTCCTTTTAATCTCGTTGTAATAATTTGTACTATATGTGGATTGTAATAATTGGACACTATTTGGGTATTTTTGTACATCTCTGCATCAGAAGCTATTTTGTTTTCACTGGTAACCAGCAGGATCTGCACAAATATCAAATAAGTAACGGGCCCCCGAGAGCGGGTCGTTACACTTGGCCACTCATGGAGCTACTAAAGAAGGATCAGTTATTTTGGAGTAATGATTCGACGCATGCTTTTGAGGCCTTGAAAAAGGCCATGACTATCGTACCAGTCCTGATGTTACCAGATTTTTTTCAGGCCATTCATTATGGTGGTGGATGCTTCGGGACATGGGCTGGGGGCCATGTTGATGCATGATCAGCGACATATTGAATACTACAGCCAGGTGCTGACAGCTAAAGCCAGATTGCGGTTTGTCTACGAGAGGGAGCTGATGGCCATCGTCCTATCCATCCAGAAGTGGCGGCCATAATTGTTGGGGATGTGTTTTTTGTTCGCACTGATCAGAGGAGTCTCAAGTACCCATTGGAGTAGCGCATGGTTGTAGAGGAGCATCAGAAGTGGCTGCGAAAGCTTATGTGTTACAGATTTGAGATTAAGTATCGCACTGGGTTAGAGATCAAGGCTGCAGATGCACTGTCACGGTGGAATGAGGATATACACTTGGCAGCCTTGTCGGTTTCGGTGCTATAGGACTGGGAGCCACTGCAGCAGGTGGTTGAGCAGGAATAGGAGTTGGTAGATATACGGGCAGTACTATTGCAGGGGTCTTTAGATCTTCCAGGCTATACTTTATAGGACGGCGATTGTTATATTAGGGGCTTCTGGTATTACCGAGGACATCTACACACATCCCAGCTATACTCCAAGAGTTTCACAGCAGTGTCGGACGGACATTCCGGGGTCCTCAAGACCTACCAAAGACTAGCGAGGGAGGTATATTAGAGGAGGATGAAAAATGGTGTTTCGAGGATGGTGACGGAGTGTGACGTTTGTCATCATCACAAGTATTTGGCGATGGCCACTGATGGTCTGCTACATCCATTATCCTTGCCAGAGTGGGTTTGGGATGATCTTACCATGGACTTCGTCGAGTCTGAAGGGTTTACATTCATATTTGTTGTGGTAAACCGTCTCAACAAGTATGCACACTTTATACCACTCAGGCATCCTTACAGCGCAGTGTCAATGGCGGAGGTGTTTCTAATGGAAGTCATTCGATTGCATGGACCGTCAAAGTCCATTGTATCTGATAAGGATAAGGTATTCTTGAGCAGATTCTGGCAGGAGCTTTCAGGCTGCAGGGTACAGCGTTGAGGCAGAGCACGGCGTACCACCCTCAGACAGTGGCCAGACCGAGGTCCTCAACAGGAGTATAAAGACATACTTACGGTGCTTCATCTCAGAGAGCCCAAATGAGTGGTCCCGTTGGCTGGTTTGGGCAGAGTATTGGTATAATACATCATATCATACAGCAGCTCAGATGACCCCTTTCAGGAATTTATATAGTCGGGATCCACCACTTATTACATTATTGGCATGAGACAACCCAAGTTTCAGAGGTGGAGCAGTACTTGGCAGAGAGGGACCGGATTTTGGAGGAGCTGAAGCATGAAGGCTAGGGCAGGCTCTCATCGCAGGGACGTGCAGTTTAACGTGCAGTTTGACGTGGGTGACATAGTATACTTGAAGCAGAGACCTTACAGACAGAAGTCTTTAACCCACAGGAGCAATGGGAAGCTAACTCCTCGATACTTTGGCCCTTATGAGGTAGAGGCCAAGGTGGGACTAGTTGCATATAGATTGAAGTTGCCCACATGATCTGTCATCCATCCTGTATTCCATGTGTCCCAGTTACGCCAGGCGATTGGTGAACATATACCATCCCCATCATGTCCAGCGACATTGACAGATGATATGGAGGTGATCTTGGAGTCTGAGGAGCTGAAGGGGGTATGCAGCAAAAGCACTGTGGAGCGGAAAGTATTGGTGCAGTGGAAGGGCTTGCCTGAGCATGAGAGTACGTGGGAGTCACTGGACGTCATGGCGCATCAATTTCCTGACATTAACCTTGAGGACAATGTGGCTCTTTTGGGGGAGGAGTAGTGATGAGGTCATCACGTATAGGCGGCGCACCAAGGGGAGGACCGGCCCACTACATTGACTTAAGGGGCGTATTCGCAATTCTTTGATATCAATTTCTATTATTTATTTCTAATAATGGCAAACTTGTAATTAGCTTAGAAGTTGATTAGTATTTAGAGGAGGATTAGCCGGCCGGCCCGAGTTATGCGAATTTTGATGATTTTGTGAGAGAGGAGATAGTTCTTCGAGTACTTCGGGAAGATGCGGACGTCCCCTTATCAATTGGCGTCTTGATAGGGAGGTTGCCTCTATATTGTAACCACGTTATCTTATTATATTTCAATTTTTATTCAATAAATGTTCAGACTTTGCCAAATCCTATCAGGCACATGTTGCTACGGATGATTCTAGCATAATCTCCACACCAGATTTCTAGATTAAGAGATCAGGTAATAGCCCGTATTAAAATTTCTCCTGTCAGTTCAGTTTTATTCAATAGCTGATTGAAACACGAAGAGAAACCTTGGATTTCATGTAAATAGGTTGTAATTAAAATTCTACCATCTAGTCCCGTAACATTTAACATATCAATACATTGTATTCTGATAGGATTTTTTTAGAGTTTTGAGGAAAAAGATCTGAATTTTTTTGAAATAAAGAGGAAAACAAGGATAATTGGCATCTTTCAATAGAGGTCCGTTCTCCCAAGCTACCAATTCGAGAGGATGTCCGCACTCTTCATAAACTAGGGTTCTAATCAATCTCCTTGTGATTTCTCTCACAAAAATTCAGCATAAACACTAATCTCTCCAAGCCCCTACTAATATAATAATCAGATTTCTCCAAAATTACAAAAACACCCCTGGACCCCAAAATTACAAAAATGCCATTGGGCTAATTGGCCGCACATGGCTTAGTCTTATAACGCAATTGATAAGTTAGGATTCCATCTTTACTCCTTCCTAAAAGAGCCACCTTGTCATCAAGGTGGAAGTCTGGAAACCGCTGTTATATGACTCTAAAAGGCTCACAAGTAGCTTCATGGTCGAGTAGCCCCTTCCATTGGATCAACACCTCCCAAGCTCATGCATTTTCCCGACGAACTCCCTTCAACTCCAATAGCTTTAAGATCACCTTCATGTTCTCAATCAATGCCAGTAGTATCGATGAAGGAGTGTGATCCCCAATAGCCTGACGAAGCTGCAATACGTAGAAAGCTGGATGTATGATGGACTCCGATGGTAACTTCAATCGATATGTAACCTGGCCAATTCTCTGATGGGCCTGGGCCCAAACCCATGCGGGTTTACACCCGCCGGCCCAGGCCAGCCGCCACACCCCCTCTAGCCGACCCCTTGCCACACCCTCTTTTTTGTACTTGCCCTTTCCGAGTCCTCCTTGGAGTAGGATTCCCCCTCCCGCCCCGAGTCCTCCTTGGAGTAGGATTCCCCCTCCTTGAGTCCTCCTTGGAGTAGGATTCCCCCTCCCGCCCCGAGTCCTCCTTGGAGTAGGATTAGCCGGACTAGTCCTACTTGGTTTAGGATTGTCATGGTTTCTATTATAAATAGGGGGTAGCCTTCTCTTATTTTCTCATGCTTAATATTGGAATATTTCTATTGAGCATCCATTAGGAGTAGACGAGTGCGGACGTCCTCTAGGCGTCTTGGGAGGAGGGCACACCTCTTTTGTGTCCAATTATCTTTTTATTTCGCTTGTTATTTTCTAATAAAAATTCCATCTTTGTTAGTTCCTAACAATTTGGTATCAGAGCACGTGACGATTCATGGCGGCTTCCACAAGATCGCAAGACAAATTTGAGGCGTTGGAGGCAAAATTCACGGGCGAGATCGAGGCGATCAAAAAGTCGTTGGCGGGGAACGACGAATCCATGGCCAAGTTGACTACTTCCATCTCCCAATTGGCGTCAAATCAAGCAAAACACGACGACCAATTCGCGCAATTGATGGGTGCCTTGAATCAATTAGCAACAAACCCTAAAGGCGAAGGAAACCCTAACCCATCACCAAAGGCGGCACCTTTGAAGAAGGAGAAGGAGAAAGAAGAGATTTTTTTCCAAAATCAACCCTACTTCGTGGAGGAGTTGGACGAGGACGACGCCGAGGAGCCATGGAGGGACGACTACCGCGAGGAGGTGCGGCGGAGGGCGGTACAAAGAGAGGCCGGAGGACCTAGCCGCGCGACAAGGGGGACTCACGGCATGGGAGAAGGAAGATCAGCCCCCCACGGCACGTGGGGGGGTCGACCAGCTGCGGAAGGGGACCCGGGTCACCCCGCCGCCACCTGCGGGCTCAGGCAGGGGCGGCGGGACCCTGCCTGGGCCCGCCAGGCTCCGGCGACCCTGCCGGAAGGCCGGCAGGGTCCGCCGACCTTCCAGGGAGGGCCCAGGGGCCCGCCGAGCCTGGCCGAAGGCCGGCAGGCCCCTGTGGGTCCGCGACAGGGCAGAAACCCCTCCTGGCAGCCGCAGGAGGGGGCGGGGGCTTCGGACAGCAGGATAGGGGGGTTTTTGAGCCCCCCGAGCAGCGGACCACGACGACGGGAGGCCGCAGACAGATTTCGGGAGACTTTTGTGACCCTCCAGGGCACCGACCAGCACTTGATGATCCTTTCTACGGCCATGGACGCGGGAGAGGCTATTACTCCGACGGAAGGAGTGGATATGAGGCAGAGTTCGGCGATGACGCCGGATGGGACGACTTTGAGGGGCGTCGCGGAGGTCACCAGGGAGACTACGGGAGTCACGGAGGCGGGCCACCCCGGCACTACGAGACACTGGAGGAGAGGCGTCAGCACTACCGTCCGCCGCCCAGACAGGAGGGGAGACCCGAGCAGGGGCGTTTTGGAGGAGATTGTCGCGTCCGGAAGCTGAAGATGCCGCTATTTTCCGGAGAGGACCCACACGCCTGGTTATTTACCGCAGAGAGATACTTCACGGCCCACCACATGACCGAGGCCCAGAAGCTGGAGGCGGCAGCGATCTGCATGGAGGGGCGTGCTTTGGGATGGTTCCAGTGGAGGGAGAGGCGACAGCCGGTGAGGAGCTGGGAGGAGCTGAAGGATATGGTGCTGGAGAAGTTTAGAGACCCCCGGCTGGGAAACTTGCACGAGCAGCTTTACGCCCTCAGGCAGGAGGGGTCGGTACGGGATTACATCGAGAGGTTCGAGACACTGGCCGGGCGAGTGCATGGCGTCTCAGACGAGTCACTGGAGGGAACCTTTCTGAAAGGGTTGCGCCCCAGCCTGCGCGCAGCAGTGAGACCCTACAAGCCTAAGGGGCTTTCGGAGGTCATAGAGATGGCACAGATGGTTGAGGATGCGCAGACCGAGGACAGGCGTGTCCGGAGCAGTTTCAGTAGTCAGACAGCGAGAGGCGGTCCGTCTGGGACGGGAGGAGCTGGCACCTCGGCAGGGGTGGGGCAGGCGAACCGGGAGAAGGCGGGGGAGAAGAGTAGCACACCACTACCTGGGGGGCAGTTCAGACGCATGACGGACGCAGAGATGAGGGACAAGAGACAGAAGGGCTTATGCTTCCGGTGCGATGAAAGATTCTCACCAGGCCATAGATGCGCAGGGCGCAAACTCCAGGTGATCCTACTGGAGGACGACGAGGGCGAGTCTGATATCGAGGAAGAGACCGCTGCGGCAGAGGATGAGCTTGAGGGCCAGCAGTTGGACGTAGCGGAGGTGTCCCTCAATTCCGTGGTCGGGTTCACACCGAATCATACCATGAAGCTGAGGGGAGAGGTCGGAGACCAGGAGGTGACGGTGCTGATCGACAGTGGGGCCACCCACAATTTTATTTCCAGGAGGGTGGTGACACAGCTGGGCCTTCAGCTGACAGATTGCGGCAGCTTTAGCGTGATGATGGGGACAGGGAAGAAGGAGAGCAGCCGTGGAGTTTGCCGGGGTTTGGTTCTGACCATGCAGGGGATACAGATTATTGCAGATTTTTTACCTCTAGACCTTGGGAGCACCGACGTTATCCTCGGCATGACTTGGCTCCAGACTCTGGGGGAGATGACCATTAACTGGAAACTACTGCGGATGAAGTTTCAGGAGGCCGGGCGATCGGTGATACTACAGGGAGACCCCAGCCTCTGCAGGGCATTAGTCTCTCTGAAGACCATGGTTAGGACCATTCAGATGGAGGGTGGCGGATATTTAGTGGAGCTGTACTCGCTGACCAGGGAGGGAGGAGCCGAGGCCAGTTCCGAGCAGCCCATTCCGAGGGAGGTTCAGCAGTTGATGGGGCAGTTTGAGGAGATATTCCAGGAGCCTCGGGGACTTCCACCGCCACGGGACCACGAGCACGCCATTGTTCTACGAGAGGGGGTTTCCCCCATTAGCGTGCGGCCCTACCGATACCCTCAGCACCAGAAAGATGAGATCGAGAGGATGGTTTCAGAGATGGTGCAGGCCGGGGTAATCCAGCCAAGCATTAGCCCGTTTTCCAGCCCTGTTCTATTGGTCAAGAAGAAGGATGGTAGTTGGCGGTTTTGCGTGGACTACAGGGCACTGAACAAGGAGACGGTCCCGGATAAGTTCCCTATACCAGTGATTGATGAGCTCCTAGACGAGCTACATGGAGCGACTTGGTTCAGCAAGCTAGATCTGAAGTCGGGCTATCACCAGATTCGGATGCGGCGGGAGGATGTGCCCAAAACGGCGTTCAGGACGCATGAGGGCCACTACGAGTTCCTGGTCATGCCCTTTGGGCTGACCAATGCCCCGGCCACCTTTCAGGCTCTAATGAATAAGGTATTCCGTCCCTTTCTCAGGCGGTTCGTTTTGGTCTTTTTCGACGATATCTTGGTGTACAGTCGTTCGCTGGAGGAGCACTTGGACCACCTGCAGGTAGTTTTTCAGGAGCTGCAGTACCACCAGCTTTATTTGAACAGGAAGAAGTGCATGTTCGGGCAGCCACAGGTGGAGTACCTGGGACATGTGGTGTCAGCGGGAGGAGTAGCCGCCGATAAAGCTAAGATAGCGGCCATGCTGGATTGGCCACGACCTACTACTCTCAGAGGGCTGCGGGGCTTCTTGGGGCTTACAGGTTACTACCGCCGCTTCGTAGAGGGATATGGGACGATCGCCTGGCCATTGACAGAATTACTAAAGAAGGATCAGTTCCATTGGGGTGACGAGGCGACGACAGCTTTTGAGGCCCTGAAAAGGGCAATGACCACGGTCCCGGTCTTAGCATTGCCCGATTTCACCCGACCTTTCGTGGTCGAGGCAGACGCGTCAGGACATGGGCTGGGCGCGGTACTGATGCAGGACCATCGTCCTATTGCATACTACAGCCAGGTGTTGACCACCAGGGCCCGATTGCGGTCAGTCTATGAGCGGGAGCTGATGGCGATAGTCTTGTCCATTCAGAAGTGGAGACCTTATTTGTTGGGACGGAGCTTCATCGTTCGCACTGATCAGCGGAGCCTGAAGTACCTACTTGAGCAGCGGATGGTAGCAGAAGAACATCAGAAGTGGTTGCGCAAGCTGATGGGTTACAGATTCGAAATAGAGTACCGTCCGGGACTAGAGAACAAGGCAGCTGATGCTTTATCCCGGCGGGAGGAGGAGACAGAGATAGCAGCACTTACCGTATCCATCCTGGACGATTGGGGCCCACTGCAGCGGGAGGTTGAGACAGACCCGGATTTGGCGGCTATACGAGAAGCTCTTTTGCAGGGGTCGACTGAGTACCCGGGGTATTCATTGCAGGAGGGGCGATTACTGTACTGGGGCAGACTAGTGATACCAAGGACTTCTCCTTTCTTACCGACCATACTCAGAGAGTTCCACGGCAGTGCTATTGGAGGACATTCTGGGGTCCTCAAGACCTACCAGCGGTTATCACGGGAAATTTACTGGAAGGGGCAAAAGAAGGATGTGGCTAGGATGGTGGCGGAGTGTGACGTGTGCCAGCGTCACAAATATCAGGCTATGTCTCCAGGAGGATTATTACAGCCACTATCCCTACCAGACAGAGTGTGGGAGGACCTTTCTATGGATTTTATTGAAGGGTTGCCTAAGTCGGGAGGGTTCAGCGTCATTTTTGTTGTGGTAGACCGCCTCAGCAAATATGCACATTTTATCCCACTTAAGCATCCTTACAGCGCTGTGTCAGTGGCCGACACTTTTGTGCGCGAGGTTATCCGTCTACATGGTCCCCCAAAGTCCATTGTTTCGGATAGGGACAAGGTGTTCCAGAGTAAGTTTTGGCAGGAGCTTTTTCGCCTACAGGGGACATCATTAAAAAAGAGCACTGCTTATCACCCCCAGACAGATGGCCAGACAGAGGTGGTCAACCGCAGTGTAGAGACGTATCTGCGATGCTTCATCTCGGAGAATCCTAAGGAGTGGGTTCGCTGGTTACCATGGGCAGAATATTGGTACAACACTTCATACCACACGGCAGCCCAGACGACACCCTTTAGGATTTTATATGGCAGAGACCCTCCACACTTACTTCATTATGGGCAGGAGACGACCCCGGTTTCTGATGTGGAGCAGTACTTAGCTGAGCGGGACCGGGTTCTAGAGGAGCTGAAGCTCCATTTGGCGAGAGCTCAGCAGGTGATGAAGGCTCGGGCAGACCTCCACCGCCGAGATGTACACTTTGAGGTGGGCGACATGGTATATCTGAAGTTAAGGCCCTACCGGCAGAGGTCGGTGGCTCATAGGAAGAATGAAAAGCTGTCACCACGATATTTTGGGCCTTTTGAGGTCGAGGCACGGGTTGGATCGGTAGCTTACAGGTTGCGCTTGCCGCCAGGATCGACCATTCACCCGGTATTCCATGTTTCACAGTTACGCCAGGCTATTGGCACCCACACTTCTTCTCCGACATTGCCCGAGTCACTTACTGCGGATATGGAGGTTGGACTGGAGCCAGAGCTACTGAAGGGGGTACGCCGGACCGACACAGGCGCGCGACAGGTCTTGTTGCAGTGGAAGGATCTACCAGAGCACGACAGCACTTGGGAGGACATGGCTGATATGGTGTTGCGATTCCCAGATTTCCACCTTGAGGACAAGGTGGCTCTTTGGGGGGAGTATTGATGGGCCTGGGCCCAAACCCATGCGGGTTTACACCCGCCGGCCCAGGCCAGCCGCCACACCCCCCCTCTAGCCGACCCCTTGCCACACCCTCTTTTTTGTACTTGCCCTTTCCGAGTCCTCCTTGGAGTAGGATTCCCCCTCCCGCCCCGAGTCCTCCTTGGAGTAGGATTCCCCCTCCCGCCCCGAGTCCTCCTTGGAGTAGGATTCCCCCTCCCGCCCCGAGTCCTCCTTGGAGTAGGATTAGCCGGACTAGTCCTACTTGGTTTAGGATTGTCATGGTTTCTATTATAAATAGGGGGTAGCCTTCTCTTATTTTCTCATGCTTAATATTGGAATATTTCTATTGAGCATCCATTAGGAGTAGACGAGTGCGGACGTCCTCTAGGCGTCTTGGGAGGAGGACACACCTCTTTTGTGTCCAATTATCTTTTTATTTCGCTTGTTATTTTCTAATAAAAATTCCATCTTTGTTAGTTCCTAACATTCTCATCTTAATCTCATAAGGTCCAAAGTATCTCTGTAACAGCTTCTTATTTCTTCTATGAGCCAATGATCTCTGGTGATATGGTCGCATCATTACGTACATATTGTCACCCACAATAAATTGAATCTCTCTCATATGCCCATTTGCATGTGTCTTCATGATACGTCGGGTCCTCCTTAGATGTCCCTTCAACTCCTCCAGCACCATGTCTTTCTCCTACAGATACTACTCCACCCGAGAAATTGATGTCAAACTAAGGCCATGGTGTAATAGATGTTGAGGATCACACACATACAAAATCTTGAATGGCGTGGTTTGAGCTGAGGTGTGATAAAATATGTTGTACCAGTGCTCTGTCCATGCTAACCACCTCGCCCACTATTTTGATGTCTCAGAAATAAAGTAGCACAGATAGGTATCTATACTCCTGTTAACGATCTCAGCCTGCCTGTTCGTCTAGGGATGATAAGTTGTGCCACACTTCAATACAGTCCACTGCATCTTGAAGAATTCCCTCCAAAAAATGATCCAAGAAAACTCGATCTCGGTCTAATACTATGGATTCTGAAATCACATGCAGTCGTACCGCCTTTCATATAAATGCATATGCAACTAACACAACGATATACGATTGTTGAAGAGCCACAAAGTGTGCATACTTGCTGAGGTGGTCTACCACAACAAGAATGACATGAATACTTAACTGACTTCAGCAATACCTCGATGAAATCCATCGTAAATTCCTTCCAAGCTCGATCTGGCAAAAACAGGGGGCAACAGCAGCCCTCCAGAAGCCATTGTCATATACTTGTGATGCTGACATACGTCACACTTAGCCACCATCTCCGTAACGTTCTTCTTCATCCCCTTCCAAAAATACTTCCCTAGATAAACGTCGATAAGTCTTGAGAACTCCAGAATGCCTTCAACTATACTACCATAGAACTCATGTAAGATGATCGGGATGTCTGTAGAGGTCCTAGGCAAAACCAACCACCCATAGTACAATAATCGCTGCCCTACCAAAGAATAGCCTGGAAACTCCGTCGACCCATATAGAAGTGCAGACCGAATCTTCGCCAACTCCTCATCTACTTCAATCTTCTGTAGCAAGGACTCCCAATCAGGCATCACTGGCACAGACAAGACATCCAACTGTGAATACTCCTCTCGTCATAACAAAGTATCTGCTGCCTTATTCTCCAATTCAGATCTATACTGAATCTCGAAATCATATCTCCACAGCTTTGAGAGCCACCTTTGGTGCTCCTCAGTCAACATGCGCTACTTCAACAAATATTTGATGCTCTTCTGATCTGTTAGCACAATGAAACCATGGCCAAGTAAAGTCTCCATTTTTGCATTGCTAGTACAATAACCATCAGTTTGCGCCCATACACAAACTTGAACCGAGCACTCGCCGTCAACAATTGGCTAAAGTAAGCCACCGGCAACTGGTCCTGCATCAGCACTTCACCTAACCCATACCCACAAGCATACGTCTTCACTACAAACAGTCCACTGAAATCGGGAAAATCCAGCACTGGTATATTGGTTATGGCCCGCTTCAGGGCCTCAAAAACTCGTTACCTCATCACCCCGTGGAAGTTGTCTTTCTTAAACTGCTCCGTCAATGACCAGGAAATGGTTCTACATCTCTTAATGAGTTTTTTGTAGTATCTTGTCAATCCCAAAAAATCCTCGCAGCTCCCGTAAAGTGGTAGTGCGTGGCCAATCAATCATTGCCTCAATCTTCAATCTATCTGCTGCCACTCTCTCCGCTAAGATCACATGCCTCAAATACTCCACTATCAACTGTGCGAACATGCACTTCTTCTTGTTGACATATAACTGATGATTCTGCACCTCATATAGCACCGTCACCAAATGTCCAACATGCTCCTTCAAATATCGGCTGTACACCAAAATGTCATCGAAAAAGCCCCAACACAAATATCCTCGGGTATAAACGAAATACATTGTTCATGAGAGCCTGAAAAGCAGCATGTGCATTGGTTAAGTCAAAAGACATGACTAATAACTTATAATGGCCCTCATGAGTACTAAACATTTTCTTGGCGACATCATTTATCTGCATCCTGATCTACTGGTAGCATGATTTAAAATCAATCTTGATAAAAATCAGCGCCTCATGAAGCTCATCTAGAAGCTCGTTAAACACCGAAATAGGAAACGTGTCTGGGACATCTCCTTGTTTAGTGCACGGTAATCAACACAGAATCTCCAGCTACCATCCTTCTTCACTAGTAGGACATGCTTGAAAAAGGGACTCACACTGGGATGGATAACTCCAACCTAAATCATCTTCTCAACCATCTGCTTGATCTTGTCCTTTTGCATATGGGGATAGCGGTATGGCCTCGCGTTGATGGCTGAGACCCATCGCGCTGGACTATAGCATACTAATGATCTCGTGAAGGAGGAAGGCCACATGGTGGCTGGAACTGTAGCTGCTGCATCACGACGAGAATGTTCTGCTCCTCTTCGATTTCCTCCCTCGCTAAGCCCTGTAGCTCCACTTAAAATCCACCCATTCTGATTGTATTACCTTTGCCATAGTTTTCAAAGGAACTGGTTCAGCATAAGTTGGGATCCCCCTGGAGTGTGATCGTCCTCCCCTCGTCTTGAAACTCCATGCATGGCAACTTCCAATTGATCCTCATATCACCCAATGACTACAGCCATCTCATCTCTAAGATCACATTTGTGCTACACAAGTCAAGTGGTAAGAAATCCTCTACGACCCGAATACACTTGAGCATCAAAACAAGTCTACGGCATACTCCTTTGATGCGCTCCACCTTATCGGTCCCCATCATAATCCCAAAACTCCATGTGTCCATCAGGTGCAGGCCATGTCGATCCATCGTCTTATTAGAGATGAAATTGTGGGTGGGCCCACTATTAATGAGTACAATGACCTCCTGATTTGAAATCATTTTCGTCATTTTCATGGTGTGATTCGGGGTGAACCACATCACGTAGTTTTACAAGACAACGTCCAAGTGGAGACGCTCCTGATCTTCTGCCTCTGTTCCATCTACCTCCATAACCTCGTCATCCCCATCATCTATTATCAACAACTGAATTGTGCGGTCTCGACATCGATGCCCTCGGATGAATTTTTTATCACAGCAATAGCACACACCTTCACCCGTTTGTCCCTCATCACATAATCCATCATGCGCCTGAACTATCCTCCCAATCATACTTCATTGTTCTTTATGCTGGATTGGACCCCGCTTGACGGTGCCTTCTGGCCCCCTATCGGTATCTGGCAGCGAAAAGTGAATCCGTCCCAGGTCCCCTTGGCCCTCTACTATCAGTCTATCCTAAATAATATGGGTTAGCTCCATCGTGTCCATCAGCCATCTTGGTTTGTGTATGCGATGCTTGGCTTGGCTGTTTGTCGTGTCTTCCTTCATGAAACTCTCCTCCAATGTTGCCTCAGAAATCCTACTCACTCGGTCATGTATTCTCCGACGATGCCTTCGTGCCCTCTTGCAAAGAGCTGCTCGTGTAGGTTCCATCCCAGAGTATCACGAAAATGGTCTACCAAGCAGTCCTTAAGCTCCTCCCATGTATGCACAGGACACCTCTAGTCCCTCCATTGGAACTAATATATCGTCTTTCCTTCAAAGTATATACCAGCCACTTGCAGCTTTTCCTCCTCTGAAAGACGGGTCGCTACATAGAATCATCTCTCTAGAATAGCAACACCTTCAGCTCCTCATCCTACTATCAATAGCGAAATTCACCTGTACGGCTCTTCCTCCGGCCAGTCCGTAGTGGTATGGCTAGTAGGTGTTCTGTTGTGTCTACGTGGGTCACTAAAATCCCCCACCGGGCTCAACCAGCTTCGCCGACGCTTCCTCAATTGTTGTTGCTCCAATCAGAGTCTCATTCGTCCTCCTCATAATCTGAAAAACCATTATGGTATTCGTCAAACTCCTCATAGTCCGAAATATATCGTTGACATCTCTCTCCAGTAAACCAAGGGCCGTGGTGACCCTAGAAATCTTCCAGATCGACGCCAGACCCTTGACCGTCACCACGAAGGTTTCCCTCCACTGGCAAGCCACCCAGGGATAGCGAGGCCACAGGTGGCCCTGAACTGCTCTGTGGTGCCCTTGTAGGCTGTCGAGGGTCGCGAGGCCCCAGCGGCCCAGTCGGGGCTCGCCAATTCCCTGGCAGGCGGCCCTGCCGGGGGTCGCCTGCACCTGGCAAGGCTGCCAAGGGGCCGCATGGCCCCTGGATAATTTGTCAGGGCCCGTCGCTCTTCTCCCAATGTCGATGGGGGTTGTCGCCTTATTTTATTTTGAGTTTACCTAGGTATAGAGTTTGAGTCCTTTAATTCGAGGAGTTTTTTATTTATTTTCGAGAGTTTTTATTATTTTGGAGTTTCAAGTTAAATTGGGTTAAGAAAAAGTTGTAAGCCTATAAAGGTCTTATATTGTTTTACTTTTTAATCAATGAATAGATCAATAGTAAAATTTTCCTAAACATGTGAAAGGTCGCCCTCCTTGCTGAGAAGCATTGTAACCCTTGGTGAGAAGTCAAGAAACCCTAATTTATCTATTCCTCCACATATCTTTCCCAAATTCTCCATCAACATGCACAGATCCATCTCGTTGTAAATTCAAATGATATTATTTTAATAAATGAATTTAAAAGTGATGTAAATAACAAGTTAGAACTTTAGACGTAGCCATTAGAGACTAAATGTTTCAGACTTAGTAGGATCAAGACCAAGAATATGGAATGCAAGTTTAGTAGAGTGAGACATAAACATCATAGTGTGATGAAGCAGGATAGGAAAAATATATCGGTAAGTAGTTTAGGTATCTTGGATTAGTTATTCAGAAGATGCAGAGATTACGAAAGATGTTGATCATATAATTAAATCAATATGGTTGAAGTGAAGAGCCGCAATAGAAATATTATGCGATCAAAAGTACCATCAATTTGGTATCAGAGCAAAAAATTCAATCTTGTTGTGAATGGAAATAACCAGAGTCGGTTAGGATTGCAGGTATCTTAGAGATACGCCCATATCTATGTATTCGATGTATCTACTCTCCTATCATGCCTATAAATAAAGGGCTGGGGGTTCCTCCCCCAGTAGTTGATTCATAACACGTTATCAGCACGAGCCTCTAAATTTTTTCCTTTCCACAAATTTTTTTTCCCGTTCGTTGCGAAGGCGAAGGCGAAGGCGAGACGGGAGATCCACGAGCGCGGTGCAAGGCTTCCTCCATCGAAGGTCGTCATCCGCGTAGGGCTTCGAGCAACCGTCGCTATATCCGGAGGACGGATATAAAGGTAAAAATACTAAAAACGATATTTTTAATCATACGTATGATTGCCCATCCCCTAGATCTCGCAAGATCATCATGGGGATTCATCGTCGCCTTGAAAACGACGGATTTTTCATCCCAAAAACTCAATTTTTAGGGTCAAAACCCTAATTTTTGAACCCTCCGGCGGATAGCCGTCACTGGAAACCCCCCCAACCTCGACGGAACCCCCCGACCGCTCCCCCCCGCAGGGGGGCGGCCCCCGCCGCACCTCCTGCAGGGGGCGGCGGCCCCTGCCGTCGCGCCCCCTGCAGGGGGGGCGGCGGCCCGCCGCACCCCCCCTGCAAGGGGGGGCGGCGGGATCGCCCCGCCGCGCCCCCCTGCAAGGGGGGGCGACGGCCCCTGCCGTCGCGCCCCCCCTGCAGGGGGGGCGGCGGCCCCCGCCGCCGATCCCCTCTTCAGGGGGGGGGGGGGCAGCGGCGGCGCCCTCCCCCCCAAACCCTAAGACAGGATTATAAAAAAAAAAATATTTCCAGCTCTGTGGGCCTGAAGCCCACAGCAGATCTGTGGGCTTCAGGCCCACAGAATTCAAAAAAAAAAATCAGAGTCTGTGGGCCTGAAGCCCACAGACCTGTTGTGGGCTTCAGGCCCACAGATTTCAAAAAAAAAAAACAGAAAGATAAGCCTATGGGCCTGAAGCCCATAGGTCGACTGCGGGCTTCAGGCCCGCATGCTGGTTTATCTGAAAAAAATGGGGGAGGCAAAGGGCTATAAACTCGACTCAAAAGGCAACTTGTTAGCCTAAAAATTAATTTAAAAGGGGGATTTAAGGGCAAAATATTCGTGAAAAATCACGATAAATTACGGGACAAATACCGGGCAGGCGAGGACTTTTTGGGGATTCTGGGGGGGGGGGGGTTTGGGATGATGAGGGAAACTTTTCCCTCTGACAAAGAAAATGTTTATTTTGGGCTCTTAATCAATTTAATTGATTAAACCCATTCAATTTACAACCTTTGCATTGTAATGATTTTTTCTGCAAAAATCATATTTACATGCTTTGCATCTCTTGTATATTCTGTTGGATATTATATGCGTGGTTGTGCATTGTATTTAAAACTTAATAATTAGGAAGATCATGCGCCCGCTCTGCGTTAGTAACCTAACCTAACGGTGTATGACGTTGTCCATGGGTCCAATAATTATTAAGTGTTTAAATTATTTATCCATCTCTGCGAATATTAAATGCATGTGATGCTTATGATGAAAATGTCTGATGAAAATGTTGATGAGCACAATATTTCTGCATGAATTGTTAAATGTGGTTTTTGGATCGGCCGTTTAGTCCCACAGTTTATTTCCCGCACTTTTCTTTTATTTTTGAGAGAAATTGTAGTGAGGAATTTATGTAAATGTCAAAGAAAGAAGACCAACTTCCATGAAGACGGAGGCCACGCTTGAAGATGGAGATATCATATGGGACCCACGGGGTTTCCAAAGTTGTATTTTCATTTTTAAAGCTGCAAATTTGTATAATTTGGACTGTGGACTTTTGGACTCTTTCTTGTGGGACTGGCCGATCCACACATTTAGTTTTTCGTTAAATATTGCCTCCGCATGAAAATGTTTTCCCTGATTAATTATTAATCCATGCATGTTTGTGCTCTGCTAGATAAATGGCTAATATTGCAAGTATTAATTTTGAAGTACTGGAAGCATCAGGTAGAAACTATCTAAGCTGGCAGCTAGATGTAAAGTTTCACCTGCGGGCAAAGTCCCTCATCGCTGCTGTGACTGAAAAAGAAAATGTTAGCGATATAGAGAAAGCGCAAGCTATCACCTATATTCGCCGCCATGTGGACAAGACCTTAAAGGCTGAATACCTTACGGTCGAAGATCCACTTGAGCTATGGACTGTCCTTGAGGACAAGTATAAACATCAGAAAGATGTTATACTCCCAAGGGCACGATACGAGTAGGAGAACCTGAGACTGCAGGACTTAAAGTCCATTGCTGAGTACAACTCAGCATTTTTTAGCATCACCTCACGCCTGAAGTTGTGTGGTGAAAAAAGTCTCAGAAAATCGCATGCTGGAAAAGACGCATACGTCCTTCCATGAAAAAGATGCGATACTCATGCAGCAATACCGTGAACGCAAGTTCACCAAGTATTCCGAGCTGCTGTCATGTTTACTCATGGTCGAGTAAAACAGAGAGCTTCTTCTCTCCACTCACAATATACGCTCCCCGGCACTGCCCCCCACCAGAAGCTCACTATTCCTCTTCCTTCAAAAAGAAGAGAGATAATAAAAGAAAAGAAAGGCCACAGAAAGGGGGTCAACAGAAAAATGCCAAGGGCCATGTACAGCAGCAGCGAAATAATGAAAGTAAGCGGGAGTTCACGAGGCACAGAAATAACAAAAATAGAAATTATATATCCCCACCCAAGAGGGAATGGGAAGACCAGTGCCAAAATTGTGGCATGAAAGGCCACTGGTCCAGAGTGTGCCGAACTCCGCATCATCTCCAGGATTTGTATAAAGAGAACAAGAAAAATAAAGCTGAAACAAACCTGATGACATCTGATGCTCCAGTTAAGTTTTTCAGCTGGCGACTTCGAAAATAATGACATGCTTGACTAGCCTTTTACATTTATCTTAGCAAATTGTTTAGAACATCTCACGTTATGAGAGCTTTTATATTACGCAATCTGTTTTGGTTGAAAAATTTTAGTAGACAATAAATGAATATGTCTATCTGAATATGCATGTGCCTTTATGTTTCATCTTTTGAAACTGCTCTCATAAATAATTAGTAGACAATAAACACGTACGATCTCTTTCAATACAAAGCCCAATATCAGGGCTATATTGAAGATCCAGGGAATGCAACACAGTTTCCCCCCAAACGACACAAAAATAATGGATGCACTAATCCCTCCGAATTCCAAAAGAAACTTTCTAAGTTTCAAGGACATCCGTTTCAACGGATCCCACTTGGAAACATCAAATGTAAATGAAAAATTATCGTATGCAACGTCTCAAGAAAAAGGAGTAAAATCCACACTTGAACGTTTTGAGAGCCTTATAGGCCTCCACCATACGAAGATTCGGAGAAAGGAAGCAAAATTAAACGGAGCACCTGAAGTGCCCGACATCAGCCGAGTTTTTACTCCGGCATGATGGACTTGGCCACCCTGGATTTGTGATGATGCATCACATCTTATCCTATGGGTATGACTTGAAGAACCAGAAGATTCTTCAGAAGGGGAAAAAAAGTCCCTAGCACCCCTTACTATAAGGGAAAACTAATTGCAAGGCCATCTACACGATAAGTTGAAAAAGAATCTCCACGCTTCCTCAAAAAGAATACAAGGAGATAGATGTGGATAAAATCCACCACCCCTAGCGGGCTATTTCAGTACTTCACTGTACTGATAAATGCATCCTCAGAATATTCGTACGTGTGTCTACTACAGACCCGCAACTTAGCTTTTCCAAAGCTATTGGCACAAAAATAAAAATGTTGCGGGCACATTTCCCAGACAATAAAATGTTGTAAATAAGTCTGGTTAATGTTGGGAAATATACCTCCCAGTCTTTTCAAGAGTACTGCCAATCAACGGGAATTGAAAATGAACATACAAGTGCCGCATGTTCATACCCAAAATGGGTCGGCAGAGTCACTGAAAGTAGACTCCAATGGACTGAATGTCCATTAAATCCCGATTGCCTATGGATGCATGAGGACATGCAAACTCTGCATGCTGCATCGTAAATGAAAATAAGACCCTCTGGAGGTCAGAGTCTCCAATGCAATTTGCATATGGAATGCCACCGAACATTTCTCATCTGAGAATCTTCGGTCGCGCAGTCTTAAATCCCCATTGCACCACCAAAGAGGACCAAAACGGTACTCAACGTCGCCTAGGTATCCATGCAGGGTCTGACTCACCCTCACTTATAAGATACCTAGAACCCCAAACGGGGGACGCATTTAAGGCACATCTTGAAGACTGTGATTTCGATGAGACGAGTTTCCCAAATATATGCCCAGATACTAGAAAATCTGGCGCGAAGAAAATTATAACGTGGGAAACAAAAAGTTTGACCCACTATGATCCGGCAACAATACAATGTGTAGAAGAGATCCCGAAGATCCTCCACATACAGAACACTGTCTACCAATTACCGGAATCATTTATTGACAACCAGAAGATTGTCAGATCACACATCCCTGCTGCAAAAACTCCAGCTAAGATTGACATCCCCGAGAATGGATGCAATCCACCAGCAGCAGAAGTGGCTGATCCTCAACAGAAAAGAGGCAGACCACCAGGCTCCTAGGACAAGAAACTCCTGGAGACCTTAAGACAATACTACCACAGGACAATGAGCTCCTGTCCACACCATCACCCTTCCCGGAATCCACTGCAGAGGAATTGCCGGGAAAAAGTGAAATTAAGTAAATGTTGTACGTACTGGGGAGGTGTTGGACAGATAGAACATAAATTGTCGACAATGTATTCACGTATCATATTGCCATATACATCGCAATGGCGATGATGTTTGTAAATTATCGTTCCACACTCCGTTGCTAGAAGGCAAACGTAGAGATTGGCCAAACGTGGAACATGGCAATAGAAGATGAGCTGGACTCACTCATGAAACGTGAAATGTTCGGACCTGAAGTCCAGACACTAAAAGGTGTCAAACCTGTGGATAAAACAAAGTATTGCAAACATAAGAAAAATAAATACAAAATCGTATGCTATACGGTACAACCTATAGCCCAAGGAAAATTTCGCTGAAACTAGGGATCGAACAAATTCAAATGAGCATGTCTCATAAATGATGCATCAGTCTCCCTAAGTTATCAAAAGCGAATACCTTACGATTTGGCGAAGGAAAATTTTTGGATATGCTGTTATTGGATGTTGTGACGGCATACCTTCGTGGATATCTTGTAAAGATAATTTCCAAATTTCCTTAAAATGCCTGAATAGACTTCGGGACGTCCATTCAAGAAAAACAATAAGTATAAATAAATGTACAACCAAGAGAATCACTTGACAAGTCAATGATTCCTACTGAAGGTTGTCTTTGCATCTGTGCAAAGAACAGGATTAGAGATCTTAGTTGCAAACAACTAACATCTCATCGGATCTACTGAAGAGAAAACCGAAATAAATGTACAAGCCTGACTTTTAAACATGAAATAAAAAGACCTAGGCAAATATAAAGTCATGGCTCATAGAATCCTGTTACAAATGCCCAGAAGTGCGTTGGAGATAATAAAAGGACCATTGTCATCCAAAGTACACCTACGGTGGTATACTTAATGGATGTACAAAAAGAACCATTCCGATCGCTGGAAGAGGGGGAGGATATAACTGGTCCCAAAGTCCCTTACCTAAGTGCAATCAGGCACTCCTGGCTAACTGCATGCGTCCCGATACAGCAATTGCAGTAAACTCATTAGCCAGAGATAGTTGGCACCTAAAAAGGGCCATTAGACCGGAGTTAAGCCTTCTGCGCTTCCTCCAAGGGTCAAAAGATTCGGGCTTACAAAATGAAGTATCATCCTCCAATGTTCATGCAAATGCAGTTTTCAGGTCCAGTCCCTATGCTGAGAAATCACAGAACGGGTACCCACAGTGGGATGGCCATCCCCTGCAGATCTGCAAAGCAATTTATGAAGGCGACATCTTCCTATCATTCCGAGATCCTCACCACACCAATGGTGTACTTGAGGGCGCCTGCTGGTACATCACATCCCAATGACGATTGGGATAGAAGCTGGTATTGTGGATCTAACCACGTAGTCTGAAGACATCATCAGAGGCGACGATACTTAGCACAACCTCTTCAGAGTTTCTGGATTCAGCAGCTGCTTGATGGTGATAAAACTCGTAATCTGTGTACATTTTAGGAATATTGTAAATAGGAGTAATGAGATAAGCCTACGAGATCTGAAAGCCTAAAAGCTTTTACAGATCAGGGGGAGTTGACAGAATTTGTACTCTTTTCCCTTAGCTATGGGTTTTCCCACTGGGTTTTCCATAGCCAAAGGTTTTAACGAGGCAAATCACATCAACTCTGGATCCTGAAGTATCCACCCCTCAGTGACGCTCAGAATCCAGAAGTATTCATGAGCAGAGTCACTTGTACAAATCAGGGGGAGTTAAAGAGCGTTTGCACTCTTTTTCCTTAACTATGGTTTTTCCCACTGGGTTTTCCATAGCTAAAGGTTTTAACGAGGCAAACCTCACCAACTCATGATCCCGAAGTATCCACCCCATGTGAGACTCTTATTACGCTCAGAATCCCGAAGTACTCTTGAGCGGAGTCCACACCTATAGCTGGATAAGGGGGAGTGTTGTGAATGGAAATAACCAGAGTCGGTTAGGATTGCGGGTATCTTAGAGATACGCCCATATCTATGTATTCGATGTATCTACTCTCCTATCATGCCTATAAATAAAGGGCTGGGGGTTCCTCCCCCAGTAGTTGATTCATAACAAATCTTTCTTTCTAATTTTTAGATTAAAAATCAAATCAACAAACCCTAACCTCGCTCTTCTCGTGCCCCTCGCACACCGGCCATATCAAGTGCATCGCCGCTGCCGGCCCCGTATCGGCTCCGACGACCCCATCAAGATCTACGACCTTGCTTACTCCTCTGAGATTATATCCCTCCTTGTCAACGTACATGCCTTCTTCACATCTCTGCTTGCCATTCGATCCCCACAATCTCATCTGCGTCGGTGGTTACGAGAACCTCAGCATCTACGAACCCAACTACTTCTTCCATCTCAAGGCCATCTTCATCCATCGGAAGGGAATCAACGATATGGCTTTACATCTTTCAGGGAGATTGGAGCCCACTGCTGATTCACACCACCTTAATCACCACCCCGACGCCTCCCATAGCCTCGCCGCAGTCAAACACAGCCGACAATCACTATCGCACTATTCGAATCTCACCGAACGGCCTACTCCATCGCATCAAAGATCGCCGATGTAGCCACCGAGGACGGCCGAGGTCATCGACCTCCAAATTTTTTTCCCACTCCCCGACGAGGCTGCAACGACGATTGGATGACGAAACACCGTCAGAACCGTCAGAAAAAAATGGTCGGTGCTGATCACGCCGATGTTGCTATGGTATTGGCTTGTTCGAGCCAACACCGACCACCAACCACCGACTGAAGCCGCTCGACCAAGCCGCGTTGACCGAGTCAACGGCTCGGTCGAGCCGCGGCTCCAAATAGTGAGCTGTTTGATTTTCTGGGAATTCTTTAACCAAATTTCTAGAAATTTTTGTGCAGTTCTACTATTTTGAAGATTCTGGTTCCATTAGAAGTCCAAATTCAGTGTTATTCGCACCAATAGATACATGCCTCAACCAAATACACAATGGTATCCTCCTTACAGGAAAATCCACTCTAAATTATGGGATACTATGATGATTATTAAGATGATTACTACAAAGATTATTCTCCTTAAACAAGTTATGATCAGGTACCACTATTTTATGGTTTCGATGATTGATATGAATATAACGATTGAGAATACCATCTTGAATTTTTCTCCCAATTTGATTTTTGCAGACGAATTGAAGTGTACATATGCATATCACAAGTTCAAAGGAGAAGCGCTATCTTGGTATATGCCACTTCTAGTTCATCGTCGCCGATGGTCAACATTCAGAACCTTTCGAACTTGCTATTTTTCTAAGCATCGATATGTAGCCCAGCAATCTTTATGCCCAAAAGTAAAGATATGGTCAGATGAAGAGATACATGATAGCAATAAAAGAATTCTTCAAGAGATCGAACATTGTGAGAGTGAACAAAAGGTTAAACCTAAACCAGAGTCCACAATAAAGAGTGATCCAACACCTGAGGCAAAGTGTACGTTTTAACTTGAGCCGAAGCCGGCTCATGACCAAGAGATTGAGACAGAGGTTCGGCCTAAGCCTGAGCTCGAATTGGACCCCGAGCCCAAATTAAAGCCCGAACTCAAATTAGAGCCCGAGTCAGCATTGGAGTCAGAGCAAAAGCCCAAGCCCAAGCCCGAATCAGAGCCAAAACTTGATCCAACACTATAATCAAAGCCAGAGACAGAACTTGATCAGCACTGCAATCTGAGCCAGAGCCTTGTCTAGAGCCATCTATAAAGCGTGTGCCGAACTAACAAAAAACCATTGAATTTGTTTAAGCACATTGAGTTTGTTAACCAGCAAACTTGCTCTATATGCTTTTCTATCATTTATGAATTGAAAGAAACTTTCAAAAGACGTTTATCTACCAATCTGCATCATGTTACACTTCAAGTTCGCAAACACATCTTCTCTACCTAGAAGGGAATGTTGATTTCGGCCCAGCTGTGTTACTATTTTCATCATTTACCAGATAATGAAGTTCTTAAGCCGGAAAGAATGATATGAATCAAATTGAGTCCAACACTTATTTTTATTTTTATTTTATTTTAAGTTTATATAGGTATAGAGTTTGAGTCTTTTAGTAACTAGGAGTTTTTATTTATTTTCTAGGGTTTTTATTATTTTGAAGTTTTAAGTCGAATTGGATTAGGAAAAGGTTGTAAGCCTATAAAAGACCTTAGATTGTTTTATTTTTTTAATCAATGAATACATCAATGGAAAATTTTCCCCAAATCTGAGAAAGGTCACCCCTCGGTGAGAAGCCAAGAAATCCAAATTTATATATTCTTCCACAAATCTTACCCAAATTATCCATCAAAATCCCTAGATCCATCTCGTCCTACATCAAGTTCCCATTGAGGTGTTGAAATACCAGGAACAATGCATCTTCACCCAAATGACCCTTTGTGCATACACATGTTGCTGTGTGTGCACACCGATATGGCTTGGCAACTAGCATGGTTGTGACCATCACAATAGTGGCTGCAGAACAAAGCCGTTTTCTAAAGCCTGTTTTGTAGCCAAACAGATAAATAAGAAACTACCAAATTCAGGGAATATCAAGGATATCTTTTATCGCATCCCCAACATGCTTTGGGCTGAAATCTTATAGGGAACCGAAGGCATCTCAATGCAGCAGACAGAAAGCAAACATGCTCAGGAAGTAAGAACAAAATTGCATGAAGGTAAATTCTATCGTGAGTCACTATAAAACTGTCGTACTATGTGCAATAGAAAATTTTTTGCCAAGCGCAGTGTACTATATGCATATGATCAAAATACTTGTGTGATTGTATATATGATCGTGAGTCCAAAATACTTCTTGTACACATGTATTATATTACTCATACATTTCTGTGTACATCATATGATTGTATATATTTGACAAATTTATATAGTTGCATCTATACTTCCACGTGTAAGCTTTATGGAAAAGGTTGTCAAAATATATGGACTTGTATAAATCTGACTTGTACAAAACTATGATGACTTTACATAGGCTTTGATCTACTAGATATAAAATTGAAGAGCAATAGGCGATTCATTTTACAAATTCAAAGAAGCATGTGATGGGTTGTTACCATTATATGTTACTATAAGAGTAGAAATAGATGTGGAGGTTTTTGGATGCATGGACATGTATATGAACGCATATATCCATACTTTCTTATTTACAAACTAGTCATAATCTATAACCCTAGGTCACAAGGCATTCAAAATATTCATCTAAAAATTTTCAACACATTCAAAATCTCACCCCCAAAAAAATTTGCCCGCATTCAAAATATCATACCCCAAAATTCAACCATATTCAAAATCCCTCAAAAAATTTTGTAGCAACCTTCAAAATATTCTCCCAACAAAAAATTTTAACCATTCAAACTAAAATTAAGTTCCACATAGAGAACTTAGTTCTCTTCAAAAAATTTAGTTCCTCCAAATTGTAGTTCCCTCCAGATTTAGTTCCCTCCAAAATTTAAAATTTTAGTTACCTCCAGATTTAGTTCCCCTGATATGAGCATATAAAAGATGCATGCCAGTGGCAGTTTCGTAATTTCTAGATGGAGTGACAGTTTCATAATTTCTAGACGACGGCTGAAAACCCTAGTCCATGTACACTTTGGTAATTATGGGGTGATGGCTCATTAGAGAGGGATTTATTATAAATAGGAGGTGGAGATCAAGAGAATGATGATGAAGAATATGGTGAGAGAAATAGTAGTTGTTATCTAGATTATATTAGATTAGCCCTAGTTTAATTAGGAGTGTCATTCCTCTCCAATTGAGGTCAAAACATTGTAGTTCCATGAGTTATCAAATAAAAATATAACAGTTGCCCTAATTCCTTCTTCAAATCTATCCACAATCATATCAAAGTGGTATCAGAGCAGTCGCCATACCTATGACGACGTAAAAAGTTGACGCTTTGGAGTAGAAATTAGACAGCAAAGTGGAAGACCTCAAGAAAACGATGGAAAAGATGGAGGAACAATTTTCATCTTTGGACGTCATGATGAAACAATGGATGTAGATGAATATCCACCCTTCTCCTGACGTGGTGACGATGAGGCCGGAGAAGGATGCACGTCATAGGAAAGCACAAACAACAAGGGAAAGGCCGAGGAGATCCAACCAAATGGCAGCGCATGTGAACCTCGCGCGTGGGGCGAGAACCCCCCAACTCATAGGGGGGTGCGGGCCGTGGCAATAGAAAGGGCCGCTTCCCAGGCGGCCACTCCCATGGATCAATGGCCCCTTGGGACAACAACCAGGGGTCGTGCGGTGATCACTAGGGGCCGCTCGGCCCCTGAAAATCTGACAGTGTGCCTGCCTTGGGCCGACGATTGGACCCAGGGGTGGTGGGCCCTCAGGAGACTTCTGTGACAACTTTAGAACTATCGGAAATTAGATGAGGGCGGTGGAGATCCAGTATGGCTTGACGATAGCGGTGGAACTTGTGAGGCTTCGACTAGGCCAAAGGAGGCCCGCATAGGGGCGACGACCCCTGGGCGACAGAGGGAGGACCACGTGGCCCGACGACAGCCCAAGGGGATGACGGCCCTTACAGGAGCAACGATGACGACAGTGGAGGTTTCCAGGGATTCAACGATGGTGGAGGGACTTTGCGGTGGTTTGACGACAACTTGTCAAATGACGACACGGCAGAACGATTTTCATTGGGAGAATTAGGAGGTTCAACGACGGTAAATTGGAACACATGTCAATAATTTCACTACGGACAGCCTCAATGGGAAGCCGAGCATGGGCACTTTAGGGCAAATTCAAGAATTCAAAAGCTGAAGATATCAAACTTTAAGGAAGAGTATCCTTATAGATGTGTATATCGTGCTGATAGGTATTTTACAGATGAGAAGCTAATGGCGGGTGCACTATATTTGGAAGGAAAGACGTTGGTATGGTTCCAGTGAAGAGAGCAAAGATAATTTGTGCTCGTGTGATGAGTTTAAAGACAGCCCATTGAACCGTTTCTGTGATACTGATGGAGGTAATCTACACGAGTAGCTCCTTGCACTCAAAGCAAGAGGGGGCCGTCCGAGAATATAAGAAAAGATTTGAGTTGCTTTCGGACCGGGTAAGAGGAATGTCTGAGGCGGTTCTGGACGGTAATTTTATGAATGGGCTCAGGACAAGCATCCAACCCAAGCTACGCCTGCTGTGGCCAAAAGGTCTAGGAGAGACGATGGAACTGGCCCAGATGGTAGAGGACAGTGACACTACAGAGCGAGATGCCAAGAGGGCATGCCCTCCAGCAGCCAAGGAAGAAGAGGTAGGAGGAGACGAGCATCCTTATTTGGAGTAGCACATCCCCACAGATTTCAGAATTCCACCTTGAGGACAATGTGTCTCATTGAGATAGGAGTAATGATATGATCGCTTATAAAGGGTGCAAGCCAATGGCAATTTCGTAATTTCTAGGCAGAGTGAGTTCTGTAATTTCTGGACGAAGCGACAGTTTCGTAATTTCTGGGCAACAACTGAAAACCATATGCCAGGGACAATTTGATAATTATGGGGCGGCGGCTTATTAGAGAGTGATTTATAATAAATAGGAGTGTGATGAAGAGGTGGATGATAAAGATTATTATGAGAGAAATAGTAGTTGTTATCTAGAATAGATTGGATTGTAGCTCTATTTTAATTGGGAGAGTGGCTTTTCTCTCGAAGTGAGGCCAAAACATTGTAATTCCATGAGTTATCAAATAAAATTTTTACATTGGCCCTAATTTCTTTCCCAAATCTATACCCAATCGTATCATCCTTCCCGATTTAGTTTTTCCTAAAAATTTAAATTAATATATAGTTCCCCAAAGAATTTAGTTCTCCAAAAATTTTAGTTCCTCCAAAATTTAGTTATCTCAAGATTTAGTCCCTCAAAAATTTAAAATTTCAGTTTCACAAAATTTAGATCGCTTTAGATTTAATACCCTTAAAAATTTTGGATTTTTCTATCAAAATTTTCACAAACTCTCATCCTAACCATTGATTCCTTAAGATTAAATCTTAACTGTCTTTCTACTCACCCTTTTGTCCTAGTCAACAACCACATTCAAAAACATTCCTTAATTGTATGATAGATATTTTGTGTTTTTACTGTGTTCTTGTGTCCTTTTTACGGAA
>CM061139.1:124995054-125020054 GCA_030789695.1 Scilla litardierei | reverse complement strand
AACGCTTTTCTGACGAAGTTCTTTCCTCCAGGGAAGACCATGAAGTTGAGGAGTGAGATCTCCTCCTTCTCCCAGGCCAGCCACGTGTCCTTGCACGAAGCTTGGACGAGATACAAGGAGATGCAGAGAAGATGCCCTCACCATGAGCTTCCGAAATGGCAGATTATTAATCTGTTCTACAATGGGCTGAGGAATGACCTAAAATCTTCTATGGACGCCACGGCTGGGGGTTCCTTCATGTCAAGGAGCGAGGAAGATGCCGGACATATTCTGGAAAATATGGCATCCAACAATGAGCGGTGGTGTGACGAGAGAGCCACACCCAGGTCTGGGGGTATACACAGAGTCGAGGACGTCGACAAACTTTCAAGCAAGTTTGACTTACTTTCGACCCAGATCTCCGCACTAATGGTAGGAGCCGGTGGGGACGGTACACAACAGATTTCAGCGGTAGAATCCGAATTCTTTGGGGAATTCGACGGTGGTGACGTCTCACCACCGTTGGATCAGGCGAGCGCACTATTTTATAACCCCACGGGAAATGCGCCGTATCCACCAAGAACCAATTCCAACCCGGCCTACTCTCCAAACAACCGGAACCACCCTAACTTTGGTTACCGGCCACCATTCCAGCCCTCGTCGCCTCAGCAGCCGCAGCAACAGACATATCAGCCGACTAGGCCACAGCAGAGTCAGATTCAGCAGCAACAATATCAGCAGCAACCTCAGCAACAATTTTACGCCCCCAGGAATCAGCAGCCAATCCAGCAGCAGCAGCAGTATGGCCAACAGAGGGCCGTCTCTCCGGTTGAGTCTCTCTTGACTCAATATATAACCAACCAGGAGAATATCAATCAAAAGCTGGAAATGGGTCAACGGGCCCTCATGGACCAAGTCACCCAGCTGGGGTTACAAGTGGCGAACCTTTCAAGGTCACAAAACCAATTGCCGCCACAACCCAAGGTGAACCCGAGGGGAGCAACCCAAACGTCGGCACTCGTGCACGAGAACGCAAATGTGTCCGCTATCGTTCTGAGAAGCGGGACACAAATCCCTACTAGAGTGCCCTCTAACAGACCGGAAGCACCGTTGGTCGTCGAGCAACCGATCGAAAAATCAAATGACGCCGGTGCTTCGTCATCAAATCATACGACTCCGGAGGGAGTCTCTGAAGAAGAGAAGAAGAAGAACGAGGAAGGGAGCCCGAAAGTGTTCAAACCCGTTGTGCCTTTTCCACAACGGTTAGCTCAGGCCAAAATCGACGAGAAATATGGCAAGTTCTTCGCCATGGTCAAGGATCTGAGCTTGCAAATCCCCTTCCTGGAAGCAATCGAAACAATCCCCTCCTATGCGAAATTCCTGAAGGATTTGGTGACGAGAGGGTCTAGAAAGGAGAAAGTAGTGTTGACGGCGGAGTGTAGCGCTCTCATCCAGAGGGCAAATCCGCCGAAACTTAAAGACCCGGGGAGCTTCTCAATTCCTTGCACGATCGGGGCAGTAAATATTCATCGTGCACTCGTCGATCTCGGAGCGAGTGTAAGTTTGATGCCCCTGTCGATGTATAAAAGGATAGGAATGGGTGATTTGGAGTCCACCGGTATGACCCTACAACTAGCTGACCGGTCGGTCAAATATCCGGTGGGGATTGTGGATGACCTCCCCGTTAATGTAAAAGGGGTGCATGTGCCAGTGGACTTCGTTGTCATGGACATGCCTGAAGACGCACACACTCCCATCATCATGGGACGGCCTTTCATGGCCACTGCTAGTATTTTGATTGATGTGAAGAACGGAAAAATTTCGCTAAACGTCAGCGGAGAAAAGGTTGAATTTGATCTGGGGTTGTCCATGAAGTACCCCGACCCCCCAGATGACCCTCGGTGCAATTTGCTGGAGGTGGAATAAGATAAAACTTCTGAAGAGAGCTCCTGGGAGATTCTCTTAAGAAACCCCCCCCCCCCCCGATGACTTGGGGGATTCTGAAGACCAAGACAGCCCCAAGAACAATGATGCTGCTGGGAAAGCGAGTGCAGCACGTACAACCCCTCCCGGGTTCCCCAAGGCTCCTCCTGCGAGGAGAACGAGGAAAGAACCCATGTACCTCACCAAAGACGAGGTCCGGATCCTTAATAAGATGGCGGTAAGAGCCAATACGAAAGAGAAGCCCCCGGATCCCAAAAACAAGGAGAGGGTAGTCGAGCAAATCTTTCTCCAGCCGCTGACTACTCCAAAGGCCGTAAGCTCCAATGAAGAAGAGACGCCGAACTTCGGGCATCACCCGTATCAACCATCGTGAACATCACTTGCGGGCGTCGAGCCAACGACGTTAAACAAGTGCGCTTCAGGGGACGCAACCCATGCTCTAAACTTTTGCCCCACTTTTTAGTGTTATTTTTTACTTTATTTTATCTATTTTTATAAATAAAATCAGCCGCAAGAGCATTCGTTCAGGGACTTAGACAATCTGTTGGTTTTTGCAGGAAACAAAGCCCCAACCGATCGGTTGATAACTCAACTGATCGGTTGGGATGTATCAGATACAAGCCGCAACTGTCCCCAAAGGAACCGGTCGGTTGAAGAATGGAGAGACCGTGTGACGAACTGGGTGATCTGGGGGGAATTCTCGGGAAATTTTTGGGGAATATCAATCGATCGGTTGAGTTAGAGCATGATCGGTTGAGGCGACCGGGTGAGCAACCCTCAATTCTCGGGAAAATGAGTGGAGCGGCCAACTGATCGGTTGATAAGTCAACCGACCGGTTCGCCTGTAGCACTTCTTCGGCAAGAATTTTTGACCTAACCGTCAACCGATCGGGTGACAAGTCACCCGATCGGTTCGACTTAAAACCCTATAAAACCCCCCGACCACCCGTTCGCATTCACCCTCGCCCGATCGCCATTTCTGTCGTCGTTTCACCTGCCTCTCCTCCCCAACAGCCCGATTCACTCCCCCACGTCCTCCACTCCTCCAATACTCCCTCTCCCCACCTCCTCCATCAATATCTCCATCATTTACACTCCCTCTCTCCTTTCATTTCGAGTTTCTGACCTAATTCCCCCCAAACAACGCCCATTTCGAAAATTCTTGCTGAAAGAGGTCACTGCGGCTCCATGCTACTCTCATTGCACAGTGTGGGGACATCTACGAGCAAGCTTCGCCATTTCGCTTGGGTAAACTCGCTCCTTAACTCAATTTTAATTTTGCCCTAAAATACTCCATTTGCTCGTTCGTCGTGTTTGTGTTTATTCATTGTATTTTTACATACCCACGCACACACACGACACTCGCGCAATGCCTCCCCGTCGTGTTAAGCCCACAAACACCAGCTCTTCGAACCCTAGGCCCACCCGTCGTACTCGTCACACACAGCCCCCCGCTCAACCCACCACCTCCAACCCATCTACCCCCGCTCAATTCCAAGCCGACGACCAAGCCGACCGATTCACGGCCATGATCCTCCTAGCTAGACAGGGTGGTCGGATAACCGAGGAGTCCGTCGACCGAGACCTCCCCTTTCTTCAAAGCTTCATTCGCCACATCCGTGAAGACCCACCCGATGTCTCCGAGCTCCACATTCCACCCCCCACGACTCCTGGACCACTGCGCAGGCCCCCATCACCACCCCCAGAGGGTGGTGCCCCTGCTTGATTTTTCTTTCCCGCTTTTGCCCACCCCCCGTATTTGTGCCCATCTGTCTTTTCGGGGCCCTGCTTTTTCTCTGTCTGGGGGGCCGATTCACGTGTCGCATCACTTCCTTTTTATTTTTTATTTTTTATTTGATTGCACTTTGTTTGTTTTTTGACTCCCCCTTGAATATTTCTGCATCACATTGATCATATCATTTTGCTAGCATTGTCATGTTTAGCTTGGGGGACGTCTATTTTGGTGTGTTGTCGTGTTTTGTTATTTTTCTCATTTTTGTGTGCGTGCTTGTTTTTCCCCTTTTGAGTGTCGTGTCGTGTGGTTTTATTTCTATTTTCGTGTCGTTTGATTTTGATTTTGATCTTTCTTTATTTTCAGTTCCATCTCTGTGTTTTTCTCGTTTTCATATCTTTTTATGTCGGTGCGTATTCCCCCTATCTTCATTGCCCTCCCGTACTCACTCATATTGCATTGAGGGAAATGCAAGCTTCAGCTTGGGGGAGTCGCACTGTGTGCGTCATTTGAGTCCTTCTTTTTCGTTTTTGTGTCGTTTTTATCGTGTTTTTTATTTTTTTTTCTTTTTCTCTTCTCTTCTTTTTTATCGCTTTCTCCTAGAGATGAACCCTATGATGAATCGCCAAAAAATCACACACACCTAGCATGGCATCGATAATCACATTCACTAACCCTAGGATTTCGAGTTCTCTTGCCTTTCACGCATCGTGGGTCCACTTAGGTTTTTGTGAGTCATGAATCGTGCCTAGCTGTTTGGTGTGCTTCTACTTTGTGATTTTATTTTATATACCAGTCCAGGAATGACCCCTAGATTATCATGCTTCGATTTGAATATGCGGTATTTGCTTCTATTATATGCATGCTATATTTATATCGTATATTTCAATTCGTATGTGTCGGGATTCCACAATTAAGGACTAGGATAACCCATTTAGCCTATGCTCTATTTAGCGAGAATAGTTTCCTTTGCCCAAGTGTTTAGATTTCGACTTCTTTTTTTGTTTTACTTGGTGCAAATTCCCTCGTCGTGTACCGTTCTCCCACTTGGGAGAGTACACATGTGTATAGCCAAAAACCCAAAAATCCAAAAAAAAAAGAGAAAAGAAAAGAAAAACCCAAAAAGAAAAGAAAAGAAAAATTTTGTATAGCCAAAAAGCCAAAAAAATACAAATACCCAAAACCCAAAAAAATTTCAAGTGTGAATATTTTTCCTATCTACCGAGAATAAAGGGAAGGCGAGAATTTGCATCGAGTGTTCTACTCCACATCATCTCAACCCCCATCGTTTTCGAAAACACTTGGCTTAGGAACTTTTTAGCTAGTATCTAGGCTATAGTGGCGTGATTTCCTTAACCCTAGTTGTGGAATCCCCGATGCATGATACGCTTCTATTCTTATACTCTTCTCATGCATGCTTGAACTAATATTCACCGCAACTTCAAATTCGAATCGGTATTTGGGTCATTTCCTGGATTTGCGTATATGAGCTCATAGCACATTGTAGAAAGCGACACCATTTGCTAGCACACGACCGCACTCACACGCGCTTCACCGCGTGGGACCATAACACTTATTTGGACTCGTTTTCCTAGGTTTAGTGATGTGATTTGACGTTTGCTTGCTTGGGGTGTCGTTTTTGATTTTGTTGGCTCTGACGGATGATCTAGGATATAGAGTTTTCTTTTTCTCTCTTTCTCTCTATTTTTCCCCTCCGAGCTCCTACTCTCACTCGTCTTCCTCGAGGATGAGGAAGAGTTCAGCTTGGGGGATTTTGACGTGCGTTTATATTTCATATATTCATGCACGTTCTCTTTTGTGTTTCTCCGTGTTTTCCGCCGTCTTTTATTCATTTTCTCGTATTTTCTCGTTTTCTTTCACTTTTCTTTGTTTTTCCATGTTTGCAGGAGATTGCCCACGTAGGGGACGTTTAACGATGATATCTCAAGTCCCCGGAGCAACAGGAGGAGTCACGCGTGATCCAGGGGGTCAAACGACGAAGATTACATCTTTCATCCCCTCACCCGGTCGGTTGGTCATCCCCAACCGATCGGGTGATGCACGCGTGCACCACCCGGTCTCAGCCGGAGCTCAAGTGGAAGTCACCCGACCGGTTCACAGGCCGGTTCAACGGGGGCCAACTCTCTTTCTTCTCGAGCCAAATTCCAACCGATCAGGTGACTCTCACCCGATCGGTTCATCTGTAGCTGATGCTGAGGAGCCGAAGACACGGGCACCCAACCGACCCCTTCACCCGATGGAGCCAAGATCCAACCGGTCACTCCAAGAACTCACCCGACCGGTTCATATGACCGGGTGAAAGTTCGCCGTTTTCTGTTTACTATCTGTAACGGATCACCCGATCGGTTGACTTGTCAACCGATCGGGTGATACGAGATCCTATAAATAGAACCCATATGGTTCCAGAAACAGAGGAGCTGCTAGTTTTTACTGTTTTCTCCTATTGTGACGGCTGTAATTACTTTTCTATTGTAAGTTTTCGGATCTTTCTTAAACTTTAGTATTATCTTAATTGCTCTACTACCTTAGCATTCCAATCGTCTGATTATGATTCCAACGGTTCATTTTCGTTTAGATCGCTTTTTAATGAATTTTTGTGAGTAGTTCCCAAATCTGGGATTTTGGCGGAAACCCCTTCGGGGGCTCTTCCCGATGCATCCATAGGGTTAGGAAATCGATAGGGATTAGGAATCTAACGGTTACACGGGGTGTTTCATTGTAATCGGCGGGAAAAAGACCGCCTTTGACCGTTGGGCCAAGGGGGAATAAACTTGGCGGTTGACTCCCTAGCCATAGCTCACGCCCTTAGCGTAGACGCCGAATCCTAGCGCGCGGGAGCGGCAGGATGAGACGTTGGGAGTTATCGTTGCGAGCTTAGTGCTCCCGGAATCGATCAGTGTTAATGGTCACGGGAGTGCCCACTGATCGAATCCGGGAAGTCTGGTGTATCATCCTGGGCACCGACCGGAATATCGGGCCCATGGGACGCCGGTACCACTTTCAGAGGCAACGTCTCACCATTAGACCCTAATTCCGATCGCCATCCTACCCGCAGGCCGCATCGGTGAGAGTCGCTCGTTGGAGTGGAAACCAAAGTCTCGGGTTTATTTTCTTATTGTTCAAACCTTGCATTACTTTCCGTGACAACCCATCAACCGATTCGGGCTAGCTCGCCCATGGGGTGATTTTGGTCCTCCTTGACACAAGCACATCCTAGCCTCCCTGTGTTCGACCCCCAAGCCACACTACAACACCGTGCGCTTGCGGTTACAAATATCTAAACCCCTACGCGGGTCCCCCGGCCATTTGCGGTTTGCAAGCCGAGGCACACGTCATCGCTGCAGCCAACGGGCTGTGCCTGTTTGCCTTTGCCTATGGGCTTGTTAGCCCAGTGGGTCTAACCCACTTCGCATTGGACTGTTTTCGCGTTTCCGGGCTCGTTTGAGCTCCGATTTAGACACGGTTTGAACCTGTGTTTAGACCAGGACCATCCCGTCATCCATGTAACCCCTTCCAATATATTTGTTCCTACTAAATTTGTCGTAACCAATTTACGACACGTTTAATCATAGTTTGCATCAAATGCAACGTTAGTCCCTATTGCTATTGCGACTAACTTTCACAACAAGCTATGTGAATATCATCAAATGATATCTCTCTCTATTCTATCTTCCTATTACTAAGACACGAACACTACTCGGTGTGAGACCCTACAGCCTGACCTTACTACAGGTTGGGGCTCGGAACCCCTAGACGACGGTCACTATGAGCAGTAGCTGTCCTCCCTGTTTTTAGAATCATCATAACGTGATTGACCCTTTGACAAAAGCATCATTGAGTTTACATTGGCCGTGTTAGTGATGAACTCCGTTAGCCGTAGTCCCTTCGTCAAGACTGTGTTCTTGTTGGCCTAGGGTATGGTTTACTGTCAACCCTATTAGACAACATTTGTCAGTATACTGTGGTCTTTATTGTATACACGTTGTACTTCTTACAACGCACCCCGGACGAGGATTAACATGAAGACCGTACTGAGCCTGTAACACTAACTTCCTTTTAACGGAAGTGACAAATCCCATCTTAGTCATCTACTCGCCTCGAGAGCTTCGGGTGCAGCTCAACCTAAGATCTTTCAGCAGGCCTAGCCTCAAAGCTAGATCATAGGTCTAAGCTACACCGTTCACTCACAGGTTTATACAAATGACTTCAGGTCTTAAGGACCAGCTAACCTATCATCACCCTAGAGTTATTAAAGACAGTTCAGTTAAAGTCAACCATTTAATAACTCTTATGTGGTCGTTCAGTGAACTCATTCTCTAATGAGCACCTGTCTCCGACTTCACCAAGTCGAATGATTATGAGATCATCATTACCCTAAGGTAAGACTAAGACATAATGGTCTATCCGATGTGTCGATATCCAGTTCTCGACACATCTATGACCACGAACCGTTTAAGACTTACGTTCTATTCGGTCACTTACTTACTCATAATCGAGATCGCATCTATATACATAAGGACCTAACTATAAGTCTATGGATATTATCTAAGTATATTAATACGAACTATTTATACTTAGAATAATAGGTACCATATACGGTATGAACAAGACGTATACTTATGGATAAATGCCTTATGGGCCTATATTCTCCTACATCTCCCACTTGCACTTAGGCTATTTATCTCAGTATCTCATACCGCTATAGCATATCAGTCACATTGACATTTATATAACAAACCTAAAAGTGGTTTTACTAACTAGTATCAGCAACGAATTTTAGTGGATTAATTAATACAACTCTTGATCACACAGGGTTGATCCTTTGGAAAAATGATCTGGATCAATTTTTCCTATCTTTGTATAGCTAACAATTAGGTTATACAATCTAGATGCAGGGTCTAACATTATAATCTATAAGTCAGTCTCAGTCGATTCCACTTTCTTTGTGTCAATATGTCAAGTACATACATGACACCCTGAGTCTCTATATATTCGATTAAATCAAAACAATTTTGATTCAATGTTCTATATAGATGATTTATTTAAGGTGGAAATCCCTTTTACTTAGTCCGAGAGACCGGAACCAAGTATACGAGCTGTCTCCCACTGACTTTAAGAATTACCTGGTTGAATACTTCAATATTATATCTAAATTATATTTAGAATATATATACGAAGATATAACCATTTTATAAGTTCTTTTGATGGAATGTACTAGTGTTAGGTTCGGTTTGACGAATGAGTCAAGTCAAGATCAGTTTAAGGAATCTTGACATTGACTCACTCAATCAAAAACGCCCTACATTGTACTTTTCCCTTAACCAACATTTAATATTAACTCTTTAATAACTAAATGCGGTTTATTAAGAATTAATCTTAATATGCGTATAATTGTGATCGCACACAATTTATACGCCCTTGGAACCTATACTTAACTACCAATTGACTATAACATTAAGTCAGCTCAAAAATCAATATTTTCCGAAGCTTCGCATCATCATTCGAGAATTTTCGCAACCATATCAGAAAGCCACAATCACAGAAAATTTAAGCCAATCAAATTTCAACTCAACAAAAACGCAATTTCTGATACATTCATTAAAACAACGGATTCATTAAGATGACCCGTAATTTATTTATCCCATAAACTTTGAGTGCAGAACCCTCAATCATTGTTTTCAACTTTCAAGAAATGATACAATTTATTTAACTAAGATTAGTATCATCTCCTTCTTGATCATGTCTCTTGAAGTCGTTGAACGGCCCTAGCAGCAACGATTGCTCAGATTGCCGACCGTCCTCCGTAATTCTCCCAATCTATGCTTCATATCAGCCACCGGTATACATTACATAGATGTCTTTTAGTATCTCATACTATATGATTGGAAATAATTATGTTTTATTGAATTGAATTTGTACCTGTGGTGGAGGCATCCGTATGCCCCTTCTTCTTCTTTGCAAGATAGATCTTACAGGTCCTTTACCAGTGGTCAATCTTGTGGCAATGGAAGCACTCAGATTTCGACGGGGCCCCTTTAGTCTTTTTCTTTCCTTTCTTCGCCTTCACAGGTTACGGGACCTGCCTCTTCTTACCCTTGCTTTTCGGCTGGTCGGAAGAAGCAGAGCCAACATCCAATGCAGTCAGCTTCTTCTCAATCTCCGCCTCAAATTGCCTAAGCATATTGAGGAGACCAGGAAGATCTGTTTCAAGACTGTTCATTATAAAACCAGTGATGAAAGGCTTAAACTCAGGAGTCAAAGACTTTAGGATAATGTCTATGGACATCTCATTGTCCATGACAAATCCTAACTGGGCGGCGTCCTCTACGTACCCGATCATCTTGATAACATGATCATGTATGGGCCATGCCCCCATCTTTGTGCCCCAGAGGTTGCTGGTGGCTTCGAACTTGGTAGCTCGAGATCGCTTGCCGTATAACTCTTGTGCATTGAGAAGCATACTTTGAACATCCATTTGTTCATGCTTCCTCTGCAACTCGTTACTCATCGAAGCCAGAGTAAGGCACCTGGCCTTCTCTGCATCCCTCTGCTACAATTTGTAGGCTTCCTTTTCCTCGAAGGTCGAATCTTCATCAGGCTTATCCAGAGCGTCCTCGAACAGTACGTATCCTATCCCGGCTAGGGAAAGGACCAACTTGATGTTCCTAAGCCAGTCTTTGTAGTTCGTTCCATCGAGCACGTTCTTCTCAACCATATATCTAAGACCCGAATCCATTCTGCATTTTATAGATACTTTAGTTAGTATTAGTTCGTAGTATAGTTTGAATGGTTTTAATAAAACTATGTGCTCCCACTAAATTTATTAAAGCCATAATAATAAACAATTTATTATAAAATAACATTTGTGAGAGAAGGATCCGACTACCTCGAGTCTGACAACCTTGAGTGTATCTCAACAAGTTGTCCGACTCTGCAGTCGGTAGACGAACTCGTCGTAAATCATATAAACTATGATTCCCTATCGATTTTTACCCCTAGTCATTTGTGATCATGAGTGTGCTCAACCAGATCACAATGGCTAGCCTAGTCAGACCCTTGTTTTCGTGTCTAGCCTAACTTGCCCCGCCGCTCGGTGTATGCATGACACGTTGGTTTGGGTCAGGACTTAGACTACATTCTTGGTTAGACTTATGCCGATGCTCGAAGGATGCGACAACGGTTTCAGTCAGGTCAAGATGTCAATCAAGAAATCAGTTTCTATAAGATTGACATATCAGAGCTTGAGTGTAGCTCAACAACCGTAACATGTTTCTTACAGTTGCCAACTCCTAAAACAAGGAGGGCTACGATTTATCTTGAACAAGATTATTATCGTATTGACTTAGGTATAGTCGATGGACTTTAATAGTCATGAATCGACTCCTTGCGGTCCAGCGGACGCGACCAGGGAATTGACTAAGCCAGGACCACTTGTTACCCAGTCTAGCTAGGTTGGTCCAGCAAACTTAGCCAATCACATTGACCGACATCATGATCCATTGAAGGATTTTTCATCAATTCTATGTTTGTCCAAACAACTAAATGGCTTTTAATTAAGAAAACTAGTTAATCCTTATCAACTAGTGGATCCTAAAATTCGAAATTTTATGTATTGGTTGAACAATTTTTATTAAGTCATTATCAACTATAAGGTCTATTCGTTCAACGCGCTACCCCAATCTAATTAGGATTTTATAAAACAATTAAACATTTGTCTTTTATGAAAATCATCAATTAAACGTTTTAATGAAATGATTTACAAACAAAGGGACTAACCTAATCTGGTATTAGATTTTGATGTTGTTTTGTTTTATCAAACATAACATTTCACTAGTTAATTAAAATTTCATCTCATAAAATTTTAAACAATTAATGGCTAACCTAATAAGGTTTATGAATACATTATTCAATACGTCCATTAAAAATTAAAACAACTAATTTATCCGCATAAATGAAAGTTTTATATTTGTGACATATAACGAGTATTAGCAAGTTTAAAATTATCTACATCATAAAACACGCAAATCTAAAATTTAACAATTAAATTCGAAGCTAAAATTTTTTAAAGCTTCAAAACATGTTATCACATAAAACTAGGTATAAATTTATCAAATAATTCTAAAACCTAGGCTTTAAAATTTTAATCAATTATTTCTAAAATTGAAATATCGCATAAATAATTTTAGAAACAGATATGTAATTTAAAAGAAACTAATTTATCTTTCATCTCATGAAAATAAATTATTTCTATAATTTACATATCCTCTAAAACAATTTTAAAACACTTTTAAAAACATTAGAAATAGATTTAAAAGCTTTCAAATAAAGTTTTTAATTTTTCTAATCTTTATGTAACGTAAGAAAAAATTAAATTTCAAAAATAAAATATTTCTTAAAATTACATAAACATTTAAATGCTCGAGAAAATAAGAAAAATATTTACATCTCATAAAAAAATTTATAAAGCATTTGAATATTCGAGACTCATTTAAAATTATCGCATAAAATTAAATCATCTCAAAAAAGAATTTCCGTGTTGTAAAAACAATTTTTAAAACACAAAACAATTTTAAACTAATTTAACATAAAGCTAAAATAGTTTGTATGTTCAAAATTAAGCAATTTAAAGATTTAAAAAAGTCGCTATAATAGATCTATAGCATAACCGTGGCTCTGATACCACTGTTGGGGTTTTGGCGGACCCCCAGAGCTCGGATCTGTGTCTGTCCTAAGTCGGACGGACCACAGGGGCACAAAAGCGCAGTGGAAATCGAAAATCAAAATTTTCTAGACTAGCTAAACCATTTAGCTAGGCTCTGAGGGAGCCAGAACCTTGCCCGATCTATGCCAACTTGGGGTGGATCTGACCACCCCAAGAGGGATCTACTCTAAAGCGACTAATTAAATCTACACTAAAATTACTTAACCACATACCCGGAATCTTGGCCCTGTAGCAGGCAAGATGTACCGCACCGTCTTCAGAAGCTCCCCGTAGCCGATCCGCTTTGACTCGATCCGCCTGAGCCGTCTTGCACCCTCGCACCGATCCGCCTAAGCCGACTTTCGCCTCCGAGCCGATCACGCGCGGTAGAAAGTTTCACTTGAGAAGAACCAGCGTCTTAGACGTCCGGATCAAAATCCAAACACCCTTCGTAGTCTTGCTAGGACTACTCCGGAGAACATGAAGAGAGAGAGAGAGAGAGAGAGAGAGAGAGAGAGAGAGAGAGAGAGAGAGAGAGAATAATTTAGTCGCCGATCGAGCTTGCTCTAAAAGTCTGGAGCTACTCGATCGATGACTTGGTGTGTGTTTCAACGAAGAGAGTGCACCCCTATTTATATAGGGAGTCGGCACTCACTCCTTCGTTGCGAGCAATGTGGGACATTCGCAAATGGGAGAAAAATCAATTAAGCCAATTTGGATTAATTTCTAGTGTAAGTGAGCTTTTCATATAAGCTAACTTTAACTAATTAATTCTCTTTGCTTATAAAACTTTAGACACCAAACAAGCTATCAATCCGAAGAGCTTCGAATGGTGAATGTGTAGGAACCGACAGCGACGAATTTCGACTTCGTTTGACCCCTCAAACAATTGCCCAAAGTTGGGCAAACAATCGATTTTCGTAGCCGTCATTTGGGGTTTCAAAAAACCCTAAATTGACTTAAGTTACGGGCGCCCCGCTAAGCTTAGCGGGCGCGCCCACCCAAGGGGACAAAGGCGGGCCGCACGCCCGCTGGGTAGCGGGCGTGCGCCCGCTGGGCAGCGGGCGTGCGCCTGCTGCCGCAGTGGGCCGTACCCGCTACAACAGCGGGCGCTGGCCCGCTGCCGCAGCGGGCCACGCCCGCTACTGCAGCGGGCGCCCGCCCACTGCAGCCAGTGGGTTGCGCCCGTTTGCCTTTGCTTATGGGCTTGTTAGCCCAGTGGGTCTAACCCACTTCGCCTTGGACTGTTTTCGCGTTTCCGGGCTCGTTTGAACTCCGATTTGGACACGGTTTGAACCTGTGTTTAGACCGGGATGATCCCGTCATCTTGGTAACCCCTTCCAATATATTTGTTCCAACTAAATTTTTCGTAACCAATTTACGACACGTTTAGTCATAGTTTGCATCAAATTCAACGTTTGTCCCTATTGCTATTGCAACTAACTTTCACAACAAGCTTTGTGAATATCATCAAATGATATCTCTCTCTATTCTATTTTCCTATTACTAAGACACGAACACTACTCGGTGTGAGACCCTACAGCCTGACCTTACTACAGGTTGGGGCTCGGAACCCCTAGACGACGGTCACTAAGAGCAGTAGCTGTCGTCCCTGTTTCATAATCATCATAACTGATCGACCCTTTGACAAAAGCATCATTGGGTTTACATTGGCTGTGTTAGTGATGAACTCCGTTAGCCGTAGTCCCTTCGTCAAGACTGTGTTCTTGTTGGCCTAGGGTATGGTTTACTGTCAACCCTATTAGACAACATTGGTCAGTATACGGCGGTCTTTATTGTATACACGTTGTACTTCTTACAACGCACCCCGGCCGAGGATTAACATGAAGACCGTACTGATCCTGTAACACTAACTTCCCTTTAACGGATGTGACGAATCCCATCTTAGTCATCTACTCACCTCGAGAGCTTTGGGTGTAGCTCAACCTATGATCTTTCAGCAGGCCTAGCCTCGAAGCTAGATCATAGGTCTAAGCTACACCGTTCACTCACAGGTTTGTACAAATAACTTCAGGTCTTAAGGACCAGCTAACCTATCATCACCCTAGAGTTATTAAAGACAGTTCAGTTAAACTCAAGCATTTAATAACTCTTATGTGGTCGTTCAGTGAACTCATTCTCTAATGAGCACCTGTGTCTCGTCTCCGACTTCACCAAGTCGAATGATTATGAGATCATCATTACCCTAAGGTAAGACTAAGACACAATAGTCTATCCGATGTGTCGATATCCAGTTCTCGACACATCTATGACCACGAACCGTTTAAGACTTACGTTCTATTCTGTCACTTACTTACTCATAATCGAGATCTCATCTAGATACGTAAGGACCTAACTATAAGTCTATGGATATTATCTAAGTATATTAATACGAACTATTTATACTTAGAATAATAGGTACCATATACGGTATGAACAAGATGTATACTTATGGATAAATGCCTTATGTGCATATATTCTCCTACAGACAGTCCCCGAAGACTCGACGGTGGTGGAATCGGTAGATATAGAGGTGGTAGAAGAAACGGCTCTCGAGGGTGGTGGGTGTACGAGTGGTTCTGGAAGGCCAGCGACAAGGGATGCTATGTCATGCAACTCGAACTCGGGGGTACGGGGCACCCGGTCATCGGCATCAGCCTCGACGGGAGCACCAGGGGGCTCGAGGACGTGGAGCACAAGGACTGGGTTGACCCTGTCGATCATCCAGCTCAGTTGGACGGGAGCTATGTGGGTGAGTTGTGAGGCAGCAAGTACCATATGTGGCGTATAGTGGATGACGACAAGATACATCCAGTGACGAGCTCCATAGTGTCTGACGGTGTGCATATGCTCTAGCACACCAAGAGTCAAGCGTGTGGAGCCTGGAGGGGTCACTAGAACATCAGGAAGAGATAAACCTAGCTTGTGTGCAAAGATCGTGAAAAATCCGCTGCAGCTGATATCGGTCAAGTGGTATACACGAATGGTCTGAGTGAGGCAGTGACACAGCCAGTGGTCTGCGTCAGAAAGTACGAAGGGGTAGAGGGAGCCATCTGGGCGGAAGCGCAGTGGTCGGGTCATCCCCATAAGATGGGATAGCTCGGAAAGGAACATGGTCCCGACCTATGGCCTACAGAAGATGGTCGTGGCGAGGTGCCTCTGCACGTAGCGAAGGCAGGAGTGCACGATGCACGATGCCGTCGCCCAGCTCGAGCGGTAGTGGTCCAGGCCTGAAATACGCTGCCAGAAAGCTGCAGCGTCGAAAGGGCTAAAGTCATAATCTGGCAAGAAGGCAGTGCGGGGGTCTGGGATGGAGGGGAAATGGAAGGGCGCTCGGATCATCCCGTAAGTGATCGTGTAGTCGTGGTCGAGAAGTCGAAAAGTGATGCCATCGCCCGCTGGGGTGCGGGCGATGGAGCTCAGGGCCTCTAGGGTGAGGTGTGTGTATGTGGGGGCATGGACATCGAGGAGGCAATCGAAGCCGATCTCATGGTACAGGTGATGGACTCCCTGAAGGAGTCCAAGGGAGCGGAGGGTGGGGCGTCTATGAAGAGAGGGGACGAGGCGACGCTGTGAGAGCTTGACGAAGAACTTGCGGTGGTCGTTGTCCTAGAAGGTGATCCCGTAAGTCTGCACACGTGGCAGGGTCTCGGTGGTGGCGGCGGGGTGTGTGGTGATGGGTGTAGTAGTAGTGAGGCAAGTGTGACGTGTGGGTCAGGAAGAGGAGGCACCAGGAGTCGGCCTCTTCCCACGAATGGGAGGGGTGGTGGCTCCTCGCATGCGGACCATCGTGGCTAGGGCAATATGATGAGTTGGTATGGAAATAAAAAGAGAAAAGAGTGTACCGACTCAACGAGCGATGCGAATGTGAAGATCTCCCCCAAGCTAGTCCTGGTAGTGGCCTCTGACGTAGGCAAGTTGTACCTGAAATAGAAACAATAAAAACGTCAGAAAGATAGATTAAAAATAGGAGGATATGTTGAATTTGGGATGCTTGACCGAGTAGTTGTAGTGCTCGGTCCGAGCAATGCTGCTCGGTTGGAAACTCTTGACTGAGCACTAGGGTGCTCGGTCAACTGGGCAGATTGTGTCGAGAAGTGGATGGCTGCTCGCTCGAGCACCGTGGGTGCTCGATCGAGCAGCATGAGCGGCCACGGGCACCAACGATCGGGCGGTTTGGGGGGGGTTTGTGTGATGTGATGAGAGCGGGGGGGAAGGTGGAAGGGGATAGGGGCTGAGGCATCGGGGGGGTTTTAGGGTGGGCGGTTGGGCGGCGCCATCGGCGACGGTGGCACCGACGGTGGCTGATGTCGATTAGAAAAGAGGAAAAGGGGGAAGGGGGAGAGAGAGATGCGGAGAGATAGAGAGAGTGTGAGAGTGAGTGAGCGACTAAACGGAGGTGGAGCGTCGGACAGGCGGCACAGGCGGTGGCATGGGAGGAGGACGACGGTGATTAGGGGGGTCGAGTCGGGGGTGAGGGAGACCTCGGGCAGTGAATTAGGGTAGGCTTAGGTAATTTTTTAGAGTATAAGTTAAAAATTGAAACGAGTTGGGTTAAAAACCCAACTCATTTGGAAGTGGGGCCAATGCAAATAGGGTAGAATGACTCGATCGAGTAGCAAAACTGCTCGACCGAGTCAGACACGAAAAAAGAAAACATATTAATACTCCCTCATATGCTCAGACCGAGCAGAGTATGCTCGTTTGATCAGATTGCTACTCAGGCAGAGCAGCGGCTGCTCGGACCGCGTAGACAGAACGTTGTTTTCTCCCCGTCTTCAAGAGCCTGTCATACTCGACCAAGAAGTAGGCTGCTCGGTCGAGTCGCTGTCTGCTCGGACCGAGCTAATGATGCTCTGGCCATATAGACAGAGTGATGATTTTGCTCGTTGTCTTCGTCCCTGCGCTGCTCGACCGAGCAGTGTAGCTGCTCGGTCGAGTCACCTGTGTCTTCTTTTTGCTCCTTTTTCTTTCGTTTTCTCCTCAAATCTGGTGCTCTCCTCCAGTTTCCTTCAGTTTAAAATGTCGATTTGCATGCCCCCTCATGTTCAACCTGTACAGAGGAAGAACTCATCAAATTTTTATGGTTTTGTAGTTTTACGAAAAATAAACAATGTTTTTGTTTGGTTTTCTAAAATAGGTAGAATAAAAACAAAAAGATTGAAAAAGATAGTCTAAGGATACAGGAGATTGGGTTGCCTCCCAATAAGCGCTCGTTTTTATTTTTGAGCTCGACTCCATTTGATTTATCAATTGTCGTTTGGTGCGTCTGGAATTCACGCGTCGTTCTTTCCGATGATGCAATCTGGTGGTATTTGGTATCCGCCTACTTCAAGATTCTGCATTGAGTAGCCTATGGCCTCCGGTTCTTCATGATGCATAAAACAATTCAAAAGCTCTTCATCCAACACTCGTGTCACGTCCCGCTTTCCAAGTATGAAAGGCGAGACGTGAGAAGGTCCGCTCAGACTTGGAGCTGTGAAGCTGCAGTCTGATAAGCGTCTTTGAATGATACCAATAGCAGATTCCTACAATGCAACGAAACAACAACAATAATAAATGAAAAAGCAGACATAGAAATATCCACCAAACATCCAACAGTATTCCAACATCACAGAGAGAAGTCACAAGAGTACATAGTCTGAACAAAAGGCCTGAGACATGGCCAAAACATAAGGCAAAGAGGAAGGTGCTACGCACCGAATCCTAACAGAAACCACTAAAAACAACAACAACTAAGGAAGTCTCTAAGTAAGTCTATGACTGGTCACCAGTGTCCTCAAACTCAGCCTCTGCAGGAACCTCGAACTCTACGTCCGCGTACTGCTCGTCCCCTGCAACTAACTCTGTCTCTAAACCTGACATGTGACACCCAAAGAGAAGAGGGCACATGTCATCGAAAGTCTCCCAAAGGAAATGGAGGACTTTTGGGCAAGGATTAAATAAAAGTAATGCGATTAGCAGTTCTAACATGATGATATGATATGTCATTTAAAGAGTGCAACAATTAAACGAACATGATGATAACAAGCAAGCACGTCGTAGCAGAAAGCTATGAATCACTATTTCACGAATTCACGAACAATAATTTATCACTTTGTGCACAGAGTTTCCGTCTTTTGTCTGAAGTGGCTGTACGGGCTCACTTCTACGCTCAAGCGACCGTTTAACCCTACCCCTCCATGTGTATATAGACTGGCGCCCATCTTCTGGATCACGAGCCAGGAAATGTTATTGGCATAGGGTTGTGCATGCAATGCAGGTGCCTAGCCTCACTAATTAACAATTTTATTGTAGTGTGTGCTACACAATCATGATGGCATTTCGATGTATAAATGACATGGCAAGATGCAGATAAGAGTGTGTACAATTAATTGAAAGTAAATGTGACATGGTAGCATGAAATGATAGCATGGTAAAGGTGTCGGATCTAGCTTCGTTGTCAAACTAGATCTAGTAAAGGCATCTAGGCGACTATCATTTCATTGCCTAGTCTCTTTTATGCTAGTACACAAAATTGGCCTAAATATGGCCTAAACAATTACTGGCAAGTATCACTTGCCTGTCTTGACGATTTCGGGTGTCCACGTGATCACGATGAAAGGCATATTATATCTGCGCCATTTAGATTTATGGTATCAGGCTAAACGAGTTTAACACATTGAAATTATATACGTATAATATATGGTTATTAGACTTAACAAACATGGCTTACTGATTATTATACATATATATGCCATCATTATTACTGACCACTAACATACATCATTCTAACCACTTATATGATAAGCAGCATATCTATGTTACTGATGCACCCGTAACCTACACCTAGGTTCCACCTGGCGGTGTCATGATCGCCAGGCGTGGTGTGGCCCCTAGGCTACGATTTCGGGTAAAATTTGCAAGAGGACGATGTCGAGTTATAGTATATAAGATGTTGGATCCCACAGGGACGGTGATAGTGCCAATAGGTTCTCAGTCTATTTCTAAGTGTAGAAGTGAGATAGCTGTCGGGGTAACAGATTTGGGTTGGTTGTTGTAGTGATAATATCAATAAAGAGGGACTAGGGCGTTAGGGATCACCACTAGGATCATTGGGGGTCGATGTTAGGATAGGATCCTTGCATTGCATTTGGGCTAGGGAATTAATCCCCTAATTCGTACCACTCACATGGGTTAGAATTATGGGGTATTTCGGTGGCTCTCGTTGACGCAATGGCGGTAGCCGTCAATGTAGCGGTATAGTTTGTCGATGGATCCCCTCAAGACGCGAGCCGGGCATGGTCACGTGCCTTTATTGGATCCAACGATTTCCCTATTCGAATCCCTAGATACCCCTTAAGCACATCAATTCCATAGACTGTGGGCATGATCTCAGTACGGGTTATCTACGGATTCGATAGGATCTACCGAAATACAACTCTAAATCCCTAATTCAACGTAGGGATCCATATCTACATTTTTCCCATAGAATCCTAGGGCTAACCCATCAACCCTAGAATAAATCTACTCACACATTGCAATAGCGACAGACAAAAACATCAATTCCACAGAAGAAAACAATATAGCAATTGAGAGATTAGGGCTAAAAGACTTACAGCGAGAATAGATGAACAATAGCCAGAGAGAAATCCAAATTCCAATAGGCAAACGCAAGCAAGAACAAAAGCAATAATCTCAAGTATCAGATCCCAAAATTCTTCTTACAAAAATTAATCTAAAAATCCCCTACAAAAATCGCACAGAGCTCCCTCAAAAACTCGTTCAAAAATTGCCTAAGGGAACCCCCTTGCTCGCTCCCAGATCGCCAGCTTCAATCCCTTCGAATCACGTGCATCACGACCCGTTCAAAACATCCCAAAAATGCCCCTATAGTAGCCGACCGAGTAGGCTACTCGGTCGAGCACTCGGCTGCTCGTTCAGTGGCTCGGCCCGTGTAGTCATCTGCTCGGCTGCATGGGAGAAATTAAAAGCGCCCTACCCGAACCGAGTAGGATCTGCTCGGTCTGAGTAAGGCTCTGGGCACTACTCGGGCTGTGGAATCTGAGGCTACTCGACCGAGCAGATGAGCTGCTCGGTTCGAGTCAGCCCGTATCTGTTTCTGATGTAAATGGAGCTACTCGGTCCGAGTAGCTGAGTTACTCGGCCCGAGCAATTTCTGGGAAATGTTGCAAAATGCTCCTGGGGCTTCTCTCTGCTCTCTCTCCCTCTCTTCTCTCCTCCAATGGCTCTGAAAGTTTGGCGAACTCCTCCAGATCCCTGCCAACGAGCTCACGAGCATGTCGGATGTGTCCATACCTAAGCGGGGGTCCAAATCGCTCCAAAATCCCTGAAAACTCACAAAGCACTACGAAACTCGAAAATATCGTCAGAAACGCAATATCATAGTAAAAAGTGGGATGTGGATGCGAAAATGATATGGGATGCAATGAAATAAGGACATGAAAATATGAAAAATATGGACACATCAAAATCCCCCAAGCTTACCTCTTACTCGTCCTCGAGGAAGACGAATAATCGGTACGCCTGGAGGAAAAAACAAAAATGAAAATAGGAAAATGAAAAAAAGAAAGAAATGAAAAGAAAAAAGAGAAGTAAGAGGAGAGTGATAAGGATGATCGGTCAGATCTAAAGCCCACATAGTAAATCAAGATGCCCTGAATGAAATACCGGTAATTTCTAGCTTTACACATCATATGACTAGCATGCAGTGCAGGCAAAGAACATGGATCTACTGAAATAACACCGTCAAATCATATCAATCTCATGCAATCCCTAGAGTCTAGTATAAAGAAATGGGCAACGCCCTTTTCAATCACAGATACACAAGGAGAATAAGAGAATCACACAACATGCAATAGAGAATAGAAAAATCATGCCATTCCGATATTCATTTCGATACGTGAAAAATCTCCAAAACTAAAGTAATTCGTAAAGTTTAGGTTTTATAAAATCTCCCTGATGTGCACCGTCTCCACTCTAATGTCATGCTCACTCATGTAATCAGTTGGTTTACCCCCCAAGCGCTCTATCACTCTATTCCTTACGGTGCGGTGCGTAGGCGGTGAACAAGAATTGGGGATCGAATGCGGGCGAAATTCCTGCCAATGGCTGAGATGTTCAGTCGACTCCCCCCCTCTTAGCTTGAGGTGTCGCATCAAAGAAAATGATATGGAATTTTTATTTTTCTTCCCAGAATAAATGATAGCTTCTAATGAAATGATATAAAACGGTATTTATTCATTTTCTTTCTTTTTCTTTTCTTTTTTTCAGATATGAATATATACAAAATTTTTTCTTTTTTTGCTTTTGTCTTTTATTTGCTTTTGTCTTTTTTCTTTTTCATTTAGAAGCTATACTTTTTCTTTTTGGGATTGGGAAGTAAGATGTAGTAAAGATATCTATGGGGGTGCAACCAACTGATATGTAGAGATATAAAAAGGATATGTGGAGAAGGAAAATAGTGGGACTCTCGGTTCACTCATAAGAGGGTGCACACAGTGTGATAAAAAAACCCTAGCTAAACTCATATATATCATGGATATTTTCACTTCTCTAAATGAATACTGAAGAAGACATGCAGTAGTAAACACAATATCAGCAGGCATGCATTCAGAAGTGACTGAGATAAGAAAGCAGGTGCTCCAAATATTCTAGTGATGTGTGAACCGGGTGCGTTTTCCAACATAAATCATACTAGATACTAATTTATGCATTCGATTTTCAATTTATTTCAGGTATTAAATCTGACAGATCATCAAAAGAAATGCATGCATATAAATAGTAAAGCTTAAATTCACCCTAATAGCACATCAACAGAAATGAGCATAGCAAAAGACTAATAAGGCCATGAGAGATATCATCATGCGAAAACATCCTCAGCAAATAAAGTAAAAGAGGCGGAGAAAAAGCGAAAATAAAATAAAAGAGATGCATGCATGACGAAAATAGAAAATATGATGCAAGAAAATGATAAAAAAGAAAACGACGTGAAAAATGGTGGAAAAGTGAAATAAAAACTGAAGTAAGGAAAGAAAATGTATAAGAAAAAATCAAAAATAAAGCGGTAGCGCTCATCCCCCATGCTAAACTTAGCAGTGTCCTCACTGCTAAGAAATCGCTCGTGAGCGGGAGATGATGCTAGAGGGGTGGGGTGGGGTGGGTAGGGGGAATAAAATTAAAACTATGCAATAAAAGAAAAAAGGAAATAAATAAAAAACTAAAAATATGAAATGATGCAATGCAATATATGAAATGATGCATGGGTGTATCCTCCCCCAAGCTGTGTAAAAGTAGGGCCCCACAGAGACAGATGGGCGCAAAATATATAGGGAGGCAAAGTGGGTATGATGTACATCAAGCAGAGGCACCACCCTCTGGGGGTGGTGATGGGTCCCTCTGCTGTGGACCCAGGATAGTGGGTGGAAGGTCCGGCTGGAAATCATGGGGTGGGTCAGTTCGAATGTGACGCAAGAGGCTCTGGAGGAAGGGCAGGTCACGCTCGACCGACCGTTGAGTCATCGGACCACCATATCCTTCTAGTAGGATCATGGCACCGAACCGGTCAGCTTGGTCATCGTCACGGAATGTAACCTCGTATTCGGCATCGCCTAAGTAAAGGGGGTCAGAGGGGCACGGGGCAGTGGGGGGTGCAGGGGTAGTTGTGGATGATTAGGCGACGGTGTTTGCTCGAGTGGGCGAGCGTGTGTGACGTGTACGTCGGGTAGGCCTAGGATTGGATGTGTCGGTGTTGGCAGGTCTAACGCGGCGTGGAGGCATTGTGTAAGTGGAGGAGAATAATATTAGATTATGTAAAGCAAATTGGGCAAATAGGGAACGAATTTACTGGCTAGAATGAGATGGCGCTATGTCCTCGTCGGTGTCGTGATAGCCACTGATCTGGATTATCCCCAAGTTTTTCAAAGAAGCATCTTTTGGACTCGACAATTCAAACCTGAAAGGGGAATAATGAGGATATCAGTATATTTAGACAAGAGAGACAACAAATTCAATTTTGAACGGTGCTCGGTTAGATATTAAACGATGAGAGGTGGCCTCATGGAGAAAAGGAATGGCTTCAGGAGAGATGGTGACGGCTGTGAGGAAGGAGGGGTGGGTTGGCCGAGCTGAGGGTGTGTTTTCGAGTAGGGTTAGGATTGAAAAGGCGAAAGCGAGTATGGCGAGAAGCGTATCGACCTGAACAGCAGTAAGGCATGACTCGGACCGAGCAACCCGGTTGCTCGGTCGGTTAAGTTGGAGAAATAATGACTTGGGCCGAGCTATTTGATTGCTCGGCCAAGTTGTCTACAGTCGCTTATTACTTGGACGAAATACGATGAAACTCCAAGATGAAATCCCAACAGCCTGCTCGGTCAAGTAGGCTGTAACTCGGTCGAGTCGCCTATTGCTCGGGCCAAGTTGATTATTACTGATCGGGTTGGCAGAGCGACGTTTTTCATCCTCAAATTCGAAGCCTGTAGTACTCGACCGTGTAGATGGATACTCGGTCGAGTCGCATATTGCTCGAGCCGAGTCGATTTAATCCCGCCTGGGTTGGCAGAGTGATGTTTTCTCCCCTATTTCAATACCCTGTAATACTCGGCCGAGCAATTCGATAATCGGGCCGAGTATACTTCTACTCGGACCGAGTAGCAAACAGCTCGGGCCGAGCGAAAATGGCTGTGTTTCTCCGTATCTGTTCTGCTCGACCGAGCAGGCAAGCTGCTCTGTCGAGTTTCATGTGCCTTTTATGCCCATCTTCCTGGGCTATCCTGTGTGTTGTACTCCATCTTCCCCTGGTGAATAGCTCTCACATCTCACCTGCACAAGGTAGTAATTCATCAATTCTTATATGGTTTTCAAAATTTTATTTCTAAAACATATAAAATAAGAGTAAGAAACCGAAAGAGAGGATCCGGAATCCAAGAAGTTGGGTTGCCTCCCAATAAGCGCTCGTTTTTAGTTGTCAGCTCGACTCCCCTAAGATATATCAGTTGTGGTTGGGGAATTCCTCGAGGAAGCACGTCTCCTCCGGTCCTATAGGTTCTCCAGCTCTGTAATGTTTAATTATTTGATCGTTAACCTTAAAATTTCTATTTTTTCCCTCGAGCTCAACGGCACCACCTGAGGATAAGCTTACTATCTTGTAGGGACCGGACCACCTTGATTTTAGCTTCCCGGGAAAAAAGGCGTAGGCTTGAGTTATATAGAAGTACCCATTCACCGACGTCATGGCGAACGACCGTGATATTCCTATCGTGATAGGCTTTGGTCCTTTCTTTGTATATCTTTGCATTTTCGTAAGCATGACGCCGAATTTCGTCTAACTCGTTGTAGTGAAGGGCTCATCGGGTGGCGGCGCTTTGGAAGTCAAAATTCATCTTCTTTATCGCCCAATATGCTCTATGCTCCAATTCTACTGGAAGGTGGCAAGCTTTTCCGTACACCAGCCTATATGGGGTTGTGCTGATGGGGGGTTTGAAGGCGGTGCGATACGCCCAAAGGGTGTCACCCAACTTGTGCGACCAATTCTTCCTTGAGGCAATGACTATTTTTTCCAGGATGTTTTTTATCTCCCTATTAGATACTTCCACTTGGCCGCTGGTCTGGGGGTGGTAGGCGAG
>CM061139.1:124977439-124994554 GCA_030789695.1 Scilla litardierei | reverse complement strand
CCTAGTTAGCAATAAGATGAGATATGCATAATTTTCATATTGCTTTCAATTCCAATTCAAGTGTTATTTTATATGGTATTGTGAGCTTTCTCGCCCTTTGTCACATCAAAAAATATAGGTGTAACGACATGTATATTAAGTGTTGTAGTAAAATGTGACATATGAATGATAACAAAGTGAAAGAACAATATATATAAGTGAAACATAAATACATTCAATTTGGTTTCAATTCATTTTCAATTATGATTCCAAATATCGTTGAAGTTTTGAAAATGGTTCAAATTTCAAGGTCTTCGCGAGTATATCCGCAACTTGATGTTCAGTGGGAACATACTTAAGTTCAACATCCTTTTTAACATAATTGTCATCTATGAACATGTGCCTAATGTCTATATGCTTCGTTCTAGGATGAAGAACAAAGTTCTTGGATAAATTGATGGCGCTCTTATTATCACAATAAATAGTTGGGATTTCAGATTTTTCACACAACATTTCTTATATCAAAAAGATAACTCTCTTTGTTCAAAAGTTCTATAGCTGTAACAACCGGTTTTTTTTGTAATGACTATTTTATTTGAATAATATTGGATGTTTCCTTCCTTGTGTGTTTTTCCATTAGAAATCCTTACGTTTAGCTTCATAGTGTCTTAATCTTAGAGCTAGAGTGATCCTAGAGGCCATAGGAATCTTCCCGAAGCTTCGCACTTCGTTTTGGCACTTTTGGTGCATCTTAGTTGGTTCGTGAAGGAGAGCCAACCGACTAGATTGCAATCTAGTCGGTTGGCAATCCTTCTCAAACCGGCTAGTTCTTGTCAGTAAATTTCAGCTTAGTTATTGTTTACGTTTAGTCGGTCTAAGCTCATTCTTCGACCGACTAGTTCCTAAACTAGTCGGTCAGGACTTGTACTCAGACCGACTAATTCTGACTCCTACTGTACCGTCTAAGTTACGGTTTATGGTTAGTCGGTCAAAGAACAATTACCGACCGACTGGTTCTTAAACTAGTCGGTTAAGATTTCTTCCTTGACCGACTAATTCTCAGTGCTTAATATCTACCTAATTTCTCTCTTAGTCGGTCTATGAACGATCAACGACCGACTAGATCCTAAACTAGTCGGTCGACGGGCCTTCACAGACCGACTAAATCTGTCTACCTGTACCAACCCTGTTCACGGTTTGGCTTTTAGTCGATCTAAGTTAGACGACCGACCAACTAGATCTTAAACTAGTCGGTCGACCACCCTTCTCTGACCGACTAAACTGCCCAGTAAACCTAGGTCAAGTCGCAGCTGCCGTTTCGTTTTCTATTTAATCTCTTCGATTCTTTCATTATTCTTCATTCTTTCTGAGCCAATATCTTCCCCAAATCATCCCCAACATTCCTCAAACTATTTCCTTCCTCCTCGAAGCTTCCTTCTCGTCGATTCTTGCGCCGGCCACCTTTCCTAGGCCACCGGATCTCGAATTTCAGCCGTAGCTTTCCGGGATCGTTCTTCCGTCACCAAAGCTAGATCTGGTTGGCGTCTTTCGTTCGCTACTCTTACGGTTAGTGGATCTATCCTTTGATCCTCATAACCCTCACTGTAAATTAGGAACCCTAATTAAAAATGATTCATTAGACGACGTAGGACCCTAATGCAAATCGGTTTTGAACCCTAAAGTCTAATATTCTATTTTGCCATAACAGCGAACCCAATTTCCGTAGGATATCGATCTTGTGACTCACGTCGAACAACAACTTCGGTTCCAGGCAAGTGAAACTTGCCAACCCTATTTTAGGCCATGCTTTTTAGGCCATTACCTTGTTTAGCGCGAAAGAGACTAGACCGTGAAATGATAGCGGTCTAGGCGCAAATTCGAATTCCAGCTTGACAACGAAGCTAGAATTTCCCTTGTCATGCCATTTCATAAAAATTGCCTGTCATGTTTAATTTTCTTTAACGGTACGCAATTGCATTCTATTATTGTTATGTGCATCCATTCTACATATCATGATACAAGTTGCATCGTAGCACACGCTACAAATCCTTGTACAATCCGTGTTTCCGTGTTACCGGCTAGGCACCCGTTATGCGGGCATAACCCTACGCCATACGTGTTAACAACACTTCCTGGCTCGTGACCCAGAAGCGAGCATTACGTGTTCGGGGGTAGTGCCCTGGCTCGACACACGTGGATGGGTAGGGATAAACGGTCACTTGAGCGTAAGAGTTGGCCCGTACAGCCACTCTAGCCAAAGGGCAAAATCTCTGTGCACGACGTGCTTACAAATTATTGTACTTGCCATGTGATTGTTTACTTGACATGCCATGTTACTTGCCATGCTATAACCGTGCTATATCATAAACTGCTGTTGTTCTATTTGCATAACATGTCATGTCATACTTTACTTTAGAACTGCTAGGTTGTTCCACTCTCCTTTTTGTTTCCTTGCACAAGTCTTGTAGACTTGCTGACATGTGCCCCTTCTCTTTGGGTGTCGCATGTTAGTTGCTGAGCCAGAGGTTGCAGCTGAGAGTGACGAGTTCGTGGAGTTCGTGCCCGACTCCGTTGCTGACGTTGAGTACGAGGACACCGGTGACCAGTCCTAGTGCGCCTTCGTTCTTCTTTTGTTGGTTGTGAGTTGTTGTCGGTGAGTAGCACCGTTGCTGTTAGTTTCTTTTGTTGGCCATGCTAGGCATTTTCTTTGGACTCTCTTTTTGGTTGCCTGGTGGCTTTTCTATTGTCGAATTTTATATCTGGACTCTGAGTTGAATAATTTATATTATTTGTCTCTTTCTCTATTATTGTTATTGTTGTTCCGAGTCACATTACAGGGACCTGCTTCTTCGTAATATTTGACGCTTATCGGACTTGCGGCTTTGTAGCTTCAAGTCTGAGCGGACCTTCTCACGCTCCGCCTCCACGTTTTTGGGAAGCGGGACGTGACAGGTTTCTTTGGTGGCCAATGCAGGTCACCGCTGTAACTGTGACTTAAATCGGAACAGAGATAAGAATTATAGAATGTCCGATAAACAATTTCAACACCGAGTCATAAGGCTGAGAGTCTAATTTTATTTCGTTTTCCTGTGTCAATAGATGGCTGGGAGATGGAATACCCGTGCTGGAGGTGGTGTGCCCCCTCGTGTCGAGGAGCCGGATCGGGAGCCCACCAACGGGGAGATCATGCGGATGATACATCAGATGATGCAGGTGCAGCAGGGGATGCTGCAGAATGCCCAGAATGTTCCACCTGCTCGAGCAGTGCAGCCTGTTCAGAATGTCCCTCGCTTCGAGCCTGGAGCGAAGCAGTTTCGGGAGCTGGGTCCCGCTTACTTTGATGGGACCGAAGGACCACTGGCTGCGGACGAATGGACCAGGAACATGGAGGACAACTTGAAGATGTCGAAGGTTGACCCGACTGGATGGGTTGACTTGGCGAAGCGGCAGCTTAAGGATAATGCACGGAACTGGTGGGATGCCGAGGAGGAGTTGCTGGAGGAGCCGATATCCTGGGCTACCTTCAAGTCCAGGTTTGATGAGGAGTATTTCCCGAAGGCTGCCAGGAGGGAGATGGCACAGTGCTTCATTGATCTGAAGCAGGGGAGCTTGACGGTGGATCAGTACCACCATAAGTTCACCCGGCTGAGTCATTTTGCACCAAAGATGGTGCAGGATGCTGATGAGAGAGCCCAGAGGTTTCTGCAGGGGCTTTCTTTGGATCTTCAGAGCTATGTGACTTCTTCTGATGCGGAGTCTTATCAGAAGGTTTTGATTGCGGTAAAGAGGCAGGAGCGGATTATGAGCCAGAAGAGGGGACAGATTTCTGGAGCTGGGAAGAGGCCTGTGGAGCAGGCCAGAGCAGTGATGAGACCAGGGTTCGGGCCCAATCAGCCGGTGCAGTTCAAGAGGCCTGGAGGACCTCCTACTCTGAAGACTTGCCATTTCTGTGGCAAGACGGGGCATGTCTAGGATCAGTGCCGGAGGATGCTGGGGTAATGTTTGGTTTGTGGTGATCCTGCGCATACCATGAGGGACTGTCCGAAGTCCAAGCAGCCGTGGAAGGGACCTGTTGCAGCTCAGCCGTTGCAGCAGAAGGCACTTGTTCCTGCTGGACGTGGAGTGCCTCTCGTTCCACAGAGGCAGGCTTTTCAGCAGGCCGTTCAGCCGAGGCGGCAGGCGTTTCTGATGACTGCTGTTGAGACCGAGGCGGTGGACGAGGTTATTGCAGGTAACCCTCAATCTAGACGTTTCTTTCCTTAGTTAGTTTTAGTTATTAGATTATGTTTGGTTGTTGCATATGTTTTCCTGCTTGAGTAGAGTTTGATTGATAGACTGTCTGTTAGGTGAGATTTTGGTGTGCACATTCCCTGCACGAGTCCTCTTCGACTCAGGTGCATCGATGTGCATTATTTCCTGGAGCTTCGTAGAGAAGCATTCCTTGTCGACTTTCCCTCTTCCCAAGAGTTGGGATATCATCACAGGGAATGGCGTGGTCACGGTGCATCGTGGTTGCAACTCTTGCCATTTGGTGGTCTGTGGACATGAGCTCTACGCAGATTTTATTGTCCATGACATCATCAATTATGATGCCGTTGTCGGGATGGACTGGCTTGGGAGTTTCTACGCCACGATCGATTGTCGGAGGAAGAAGGTGGTGTTCGAGATCCCTGGACAACCGGTGTTTGAGTTCAGCCGGGGTAGCAGTTCGCTTGGTCCGGTCAGGTTTCGGGCCAAGCCGGTGGAGATTGTTGCTATGCAGATGGAGCAGTGTCGGCCTGCAGTAGTGCGTGACTTCGACGACGTCTTCCCTGAGGAGATGTCTGGATTGCCACCTGATCGAGCTCTCGAGTTTTCGATCATCTCATTCCGGGAGCGCAGCCTATTTCGAAAGCGCCGTATCGCATGGCACCCACAGAATTGGAGGAATTACGGAAGCAGCTTGATGAACTTCTTCAGAAAGGTTACATTAATCCCAGCGTTTCTCCGTGGGAAGCACCGGTCTTGCTGGTGAAGAAGAAGGATGGTTCGCGTCGCATGTGTGTGGACTACCGGGAGTTGAATGCGGTGACCGTCAAGAATCGATATCCGTTGCCTCGTATCGATGATATTTTTTATCAGCTGGGAGGATCGAGGGTATTCTCTAAGCTGGATCTGAGGAGTGGTTATCACCAGCTGAAGGTGAGGAAGGAGGATGTTCCGAAGACAGCTTTCAGGACAAAATATGGACACTACAAGTTCGTGGTTATGCCTTTCGGTGTAACCAACGCACACGCGGTATTTATGAATCTGATGAATCTGATCTTCTATGACTTTTTGGATAAGTTTGTCGTTATCTTCATTGCTGACATTCTGATCTACTCGAAGTTAGAGGAGGAGCATGCGTCGCACTTGAGGACAGTATTGGAGATCTTGAGGAGGCATAGGTTGTATGCTAAGTATTCCAAGTGCGAGTTTTGGCTGGATAGGGTCGCTTTTCTCGGGCATGTGGTGACTGGAGATGGTATTTTGGTGGACCCTGAGAAGATTATGGCCATCAGGGAGTGGCTTGTTCTGCAGTCAGCGTCTGAGATCTGGAGTTTCCATGGACTTGCAGGTTATTACCGGCGATTCATCAAGGATTTCTCCAGTATTACCGAGCCGATGACCAAATTGACGCGGAAGGATGTATCTTTTGTTTGGTTTGATGACTGCGAGGGAGCTTTTGGTGTTCTGAAGGAGAGGTTAACGTCTGCCCCTGTTCTTGCTGTGCCCGACCGGAGTGGAGGATTCGAGATCTTTTGCGATGCTTTTGGCAAGGGTCTCGGTAGCGTATTGCATCAGCATGGGCACATGGTCGCGTATGCTTCTCGTCAGCTTAAGGCTCATGAGAAGAATTACCCGACACACGATTTGGAGTTGGCCGCTGTTGTGTTTGCGCTCAAGGTTTGGAGGCACTTCCTGCTGAGTGAGAAGGTGAAGATCTTCACCGATCACAAAAGCTTGAAGTATATCTTTACTCAGAAGGAGCTCAACATGCGACAGCGTCGGTGGTTGGAGCTCATGGCAGACTATGCGATTGATCTGCAGTATCACCCTGGCAAGGTGAATGTGGTTCCTGATGCGTTGAGTAGGCTTCCGGTGGTGATGTTGTTGACTTCGCAATGGAGATTGCAGCAGGATTTTTGCGAGTCCGGTATTGAGATTGTTCTGCCTGGTGAGGTATCTTAATTGATGTGTATGCAGATACAATTGACGGTCGTGGATAGGATCAAGGCTGGACAGCTGGAGACCCGAAGTTGGTAAGGATTCGAGAGATGGTAGAAGCCGGTCTGCGGACTGACGTCCTGATTCATGAGGATGGCTCGCTGAGGTTTGGAGCTAGGTTGTGTGTGCCAGCTAGGGACATCAGAGAGGAGCTGTTGACGGAGGCACACAGTTTGCCGTATTCTGTGCATCCTGGTGGGACCAAGATGTACAAGGATCTTCGCCTGAATTTTTGGTGGCATGGTATGAAGAGGAGTGTGGCTCGGAGTGTAGCCAAGTGCTTGGTTTGCCAGCAGGTAAAGGCAGAGCATCAGTGAACGACGGGGTTGCTACAACCGCTTCCAATTCCGGAGTGGAAGTGGCAGCACATCACTATGGACATTGTGAATGGACTACCTTGGAGTCCGAGACAGAATGACGCGATTTGGGTAATCGTAGACCGATTGACCAAATTCGCGCACTTTATTCCTTTCTGAGTTGGACAGTCTACTGAGGCACTAGCGAGGAGATATATGGAGGTAAACCTTTTACTCTCCGTTTAATTTCATTTTCCTAGTTTAGATAGTGATGTAACGTGAATCGTACAGGAGATCGTACGACTTCACGGAGTCCCTGTGAGTATCGTGTCGGACAGAGACACGAGGTTCACATCTCAGTTCTGGCAGAGTCTACAGAAGAGTTTGGGTACGAGTCCGAGTTTCAGCACGGTGTACCATCCTCAGACGGATGGCCAGTCCGAGAGGACGATCCAGACCTTGGAGGACATGCTGAGGGCGTGTATGTTGGACTTCAAGGGTTCTTGGGAGGATCATCTCCACCTCGTGGAGTTTGCCTACAATAACAGCTACCAGGCGAGTATTGGCATGGCACCTTTTGCTGCGCTATATGGGAAGAAATGTCGATCGCCACTGAGCTGGGATGACATTGGAGATCGGGAGCTGTTAGGACCTGAGATGATCGTGGAGGCTGTGGATGTTGTCAGGAACATACGGGAGAGGCTGAGGATTGCTCAGGACCATTTCAAGCATTGGGCTGATGCTAAACAGCGTCCGTTGGAGTTTCAGCTAGGTGACCATGTGTTCTTGAAGATTTCCCCGAATCGTGGAGTGATTCGCTTTGGGAAACAGAGGAAGCTGAGCCCGAGATACATTGGACCGTTTGATATTCTGGAGAAAGTTGGCGAGGTAGCCTATCGCTTAGCTTTGCCGCCTTCTTTGGAAGGAGTTCACGATGTCTTCCATGTGTCGCAGCTTCGTCGGTACATCAGCAATCCATCTCACGCGGTGGATTTCTCGGAGATCACCGTTCGCCCTGATCTGACGTATGACCAGCAGCCAGTGCAGATTTTGGACAGGTATCAGAAGTCACTTCAGAACAAGATCGTCGATCTTGTTAGAGTGATGTGGCGACACGGCTCGCCAGGAGAGTCTACTTGGGAGAGAGAAGATGAGATGCGTGAGCGCTACCCACTTTTGTTCCCTGACACATGACTGTTAGGAAATTCCGAGTGCGGAATTTTTTCTTAAGGTGGGGAGGATGTAACGACCGGTTTTTTTTGTAATGACTATTTTATTTGAATAATATTGGATGTTTCCTTCCTTGTGTGTTTTTTCGTTAGAAATCCTTACGTTTAGCTTCATAGTGTCTTAATCTTAGAGCTAGAGTGATCCTAGAGGCCATAGGAATCTTCCCAAAGCTTCGCACTTCGTTTCGGCACTTTTGGTGCATCTTAGTCGGTTCGTGAAGGAGAGCCAACCGACTAGATTGCAATCTAGTCGGTCGGCAATCCTTCTCAGACCGACTAGTTCTTGTCAGTAAATTTCAGCTTAGTTACTGTTTACGTTTAGTCGGTCTAAGCACATTCTTCGACCGACTAGTTCCTAAACTAGTTGGTCAGGACTTGTACTCAGACCGACTAATTCTGACTCCTACTGTACCGTCTAAGTTACTGTTTATGGTTAGTCGATCAAAGAACAATTACCGACCGACTAGTTCTTAAACTAGTCGGTTAAGATTCCTTCCTTGACCAACTAATTCTCAGTGCTTAATATCTACCTAATTTTTCTCTTAGTCGGTCTATGAACGATCAACGACCGACTAGATCCTAAACTAGTCGGTCGACGGGCCTTCGCAGACCGACTAAATCTGTCTACCTGTACCAACCCTGTTCACGGTTTGGCTTTTAGTCGGTCTAAGTTAGACAACCGACCAACTAGATCTTAAACTAGTCGGTCGACCACCCTTCTCTGACCGACTAAACTGCCCAGTAAACCTAGGTCAAGTCGCAGCTGCCGTTTCGTTTTCTATTTAATCTCTTCGATTCTTTCATTCTTCTTCATTCTTTCTGAGCCAATATCTTCCCCAAATCATCCCCAACATTCCTCAAACTATTTCCTTCCTCCTCGAAGCTTCCATCTCATCGATTCTTGTGCCGGCCACCTTTCCTAGGCCGCCGGATCTCGAATTTCAGCCGTAGCTTTCCGGGATCGTTCTTCCGTCGCCAAAGCTAGATCTGGTTGGCGTCTTTCGTTCGCTACTCTTACGGTTAGTGGATCTATCCTTTAATCCTCATAACCCTCACTGTAAATTAGGAACCCTAATTAAAAACGATTCATTAGACAACGTAGGACCCTAATGCAAATCGGTTTTGAACCCTAAAGTCTAATATTCTATTTTGCCATAACAGCGAACCCAATTTCCGTAGGATATTGATCTCGTGACTCACGTCGAACAACAACTTCGGTTTCAGGCAAGTGAAACTTGCCAACCCTATTTTAGGCCATGCTTTTTAGGCTATTACCTTGTTTAGCGCGAAAGAGACTAGACCGTGAAATGATAGCGGTCTAGGCGCAAATTCGAATTCCAGCTTGACAACGAAGCTAGAATTTCCCTTGTCATGCCATTTCATAAAAATTGCCTGTCATGTTTAATTTTCTTTAACGGTACGTAATTGAATTCTATTATTGTCATGTGCATCCATTCTACATATCATGATACAAGTTGCATCGTAGCACACGCTACAAATCCTTGTACAATCCGTGTTTCCGTGTTACCGGCTAGGCACCCGTTATGCGGGCATAACCCTACGCCATACGTGTTAAAAACACTTCCTGGCTCGTGATCCAGAAGCGAGCATTACGTGTTCGGGGGTAGTGCCCTGGCTCGACACACGTGGAGGGGTAGGGATAAACGGTCACTTGAGCGTAAGAGTTGGCCCGTACAGCCACTCTAGCCAAAGGGCGGAATCTCTGTGCACGACGTACTTACAAATTATTGTACTTGCCATGTGATTGTTTACTTGACATGCCATGTTACTTGCCATGCTATAACCGTGCTATAACATAAACTGTTGTTGTTCTATTTGCATAACATGTCATGTCATACTTTACTTTAGAACTGCTAGGTTGTTCCACTCTCCTTTTTGTTTCCTTGCACAAGTCTTGTAGACTTGCTGACATGTGCCCCTTCTCTTTGGGTGTCGCATGTTAGTTGCTGAGCCAGAGGTTGTAGCTGAGAGTGATGAGTTCGTGGAGTTCGTGCCCGACTCCGTTGCTGACGTTGAGTACGAGGACACCGGTGACCAGTCCTAGTGCGCCTTCGTTCTTCTTTTGTTGGTTGTGAGTTGTTGTCGGTGAGTAGCACCGTTGCTGTTAGTTTCTTTTGTTGGCCATGCTAGGCCTTTTCTTTGGACTCTCTTTTTGGTTGCCTGGTGGCTTTTCTGTTGTCGAATTTTATATCTGGACTCTGAGTTGAATAATTTATATTATTTGTCTCTTTCTCTATTATTGTTATTGTTGTTCCGAGTCACATTACAGGGACCTGCTTCTTCGTAATATTTGACGCTTATCGGACTTGCGGCTTTGTAGCTTCAAGTCTGAGCGGACCTTCTCACGCTCCGCCTCCACGTTTTTGGGAAGCGGGGCGTGACAATAGCTCTCAAAAGTTCTTCAGATTTTAAATTCTTTTGTTATCAATTCTCAGTTATTTTATTTGATTATTTTTAGCCTTTACAACTTGATTTGATCTCCAAAGCGGATATCTTTTTCATATTGAGATTCAAATTTCAAGTTCTCTTTTTTAATCTTTGTATTCTTAAATTCATATTCCTTTTCAAAGATTAAAAACTTGACTATTGATCTCTAAAGTCCAAGTGCATATTTTAGAGTATCAATTTTCAAGAATAATTCTTTTAATAAAGTTGTGCGAAGCCATATCATTTTATTTGATCAAAGAATTTTTCTATTCTCTTAAGCCACTTACTCTTATACTATTGGCTTTAGGAAATCTTGTAATTATTTTTCAGATTTGTTGTAAGAGAAAACTTAGCGGTTTGTAATTCCTGTGTTATACGGGAAATTGGTGTTAAAAATCCTAGTTTGTTGTAACTAGGTGTGTGTGTAGGAAATTTCTAGCGAGGGAAGCTAGGTGATTGTATTGCAGTTTGCAATAGTGGATTAAATCCCGAGGGTACTAGACGTACACCGGGTGGGAAACCAGGATAAATTCTTGTGTCTGTGTTGTGATCATATCTCTCTAACTTTCTTACTTTATTATAATTGCTTGCATTTTTATACTGCTGCAACTCACATATTATTCAAGCATATAATAATTGTTGATTAAGTACAAATTGAGGTAACACTAATTTGATACTTAGGCAACTATTAGAAGGATTTTTAATTAAGCGAAAATGATTGTTATTTGTTGACAACCATATTCAACCCCCTTCTAGTGTTGTCTGCCATCCACAGGATCCAACATGCACAACCAATGCATGCACATGTTTACCCACATGTTTCTCATGCTTACCATGCTTCACATTCTTATGCACCTAATGCATACACACCAAATGTGAAAACACTTATGAATGCTCACAATGCACACACACATCGTGCAAGATCACATGCTATTTACCGTGCACACCCTCACATCTATTACCCACATGCTTCACACTATGGGTATGGACAAACACATTCATCACATACTCTCCCTCATGTGTATGTTCACCGAAATGTATATGCACATTCACATACTCATATGTCGCATGCTTCTATTAGAAACCAACCACCTTCAATGCATGCACACATAAGGCATATGACTTCCAAAAGTTATTTGATTTGGAGTCCTAAGAACACTAGCATGTATGGCTAAGACATATATATGCAACATATTTTAGGGATGTAGTAAATAATGTGAACCATGTTGGAAAGCCAAAGTCTACTTGGACTTAGGGATGACAGTAATGACCTGACCTGGCTGGCCCGACCCGGTTTTGACCTGGCCCGACCCGGCCCGACGACAGGTCGGGGCACGCTTGGGCTTTGTATGCAACTCGCCCCGTCCCGTCCGCCCCGCCCCGCCCGCCCCGGTAAACTATAGAGGTTCTAAAAAAACCTAACTATTTTGATGCGGACCATGCGGTTAGCCCATAACCCATAACTCATACTTTGTTCCACTGTTCTTCCAATTAGGCCAATTTCCAATTCCAAATTACCAAATAAATCACAATTCTCTTAATTCCCAAATAAAACTTTCATAGGGATGGCAGTAATGACCTGACCCGATCGACTGACCCGGCCCGACCCAGTATTGGTAAGAAATTATCCTCCCACCGGCCCGAGACCCGCCCCACCCCGGCCTATAGACAGGTCGGGGCAAGCTTGGGTAGTTAGATACCTGCCTCGACCCACAATATTGCCATTCCTACTTGGACTTGGTTTCCAAAGGGATAATCCACTTGGACCCAACATGCTTGGGTACCATGTACTTATGATGTATTCTATTGGTACCCAAGAAGAGGAAAAAGGGCAATATGAGAAAATATTGCTCCAGGTGCAAGAGAAAGGGTTGAATACTCGATAACAGGTGTTTCAAACATATGACGGGAGACCTAAGTCTGCTCTCCGAGATTATCTGTATCAAGAATATCAGAACAGTCACTTTCGGAGGCAATGAGAAGGGCTCCATCTTAGGAATTAGTAAAGTTGGTAACCCTTCTAAACCTCTCATAGATAATGTTTATCTTGTAGATGGTTTAAATCACAATCTTATCTCTATAAGCCAACTTTGTGACACGGGTTACAAAGTTAACTTTGGTGATGGATTGTGTTGTATTTTTGATAGTGCTAATGATAGTGTTTTGTTTAGTGGCACACGCCAAAAGGACATTTATATTTTGGATATGATGCACACATAAGACCAATGCTTGGTTTCTCACACTAATGAACAACTTTTGTGGCATCAACGCTTTGGTCATATACACTTCAAGCACCTTCACAAATTGTCCAAGCATAACCTATTAGATGATTTCCTAAACTTTCTTTTAATAAGAGAAGTTTTTGTAATTCATGCTAATGAGGCCAACTTCATAAATCGTCATTTAAGCTTAAGAATGTAACTTCTACTTCTAGGCCTCTAGAGCTTCTACATCTAGATTTATTTGGGCATACTAGAGTTGCATCCATTGAAAATGCATTTTATGGACTTGTAGTTGTTGACGACTACTCTAGGTAAGTTTTTGAATAGAAAAAATGAGGCTATTGAAAAATTTATTATTTTGTCTAAGAAATTTCAAAAGATTCAAGGCACATCCATTATCACCATTCGTAGTGATCATGGAGGTAAATTTGATAATGAGCGATTCTCTAATTTTTGTGATGAGAACGAGATAACTCACAGATTTTCCTTCCCTCATGCCCCACCACAAAATGGTGTCGTGGAAAGGAAAAATAGAAATCTCATTGAGTGTGCACACATTATGCTTAGTGATAGCCGCATTGGTTTACAATTTTGGGCAGAAGCCATTTATACTACGTGCTATGCAATAAATAGGATTCTTGTGTGTTATGCCCCAGGTTGTGTTATACAGTAAGATGTGGATATGTGACTATGTGAATATTAATTTTGGATATTTGGGTATGTGTATGATGTATTTGTGGAGCACATATGTACTATCCCAGCATGTGCGCAGTAGCTTGCTCCTCATGCATTGACTTTTCTCCTTCTCTTCCCTATCTTTCTTTATCACCTTTGCCTCTTCAGGAATACTTGGGACGAATTCATACTTCTCAGGTATCCTAGGGAGCAGGGCATGACAGTTGGTGGCCCATACAGGTCACCGCACTACGACGTGCGTAAGGAAAGTATGGGTAATGCTCTTGTGTGGGGTTGACCTTAGAGCCTAGTGTTGGAACGGCATGTGTTTTTAGACGTGTTTAAAATCTTGCGTACCAGTATTTTATTTCAGTCGTCCGTATTATTTTTCGTCCGTACATTCCTTGCTACACGTCAACGCGAGCGCGTCTTTGTTTTTAGTTTTTACTGTATCATAAACGTGTGTTTAACTTTCAAGTTTAACAAGTTGAATTAATTAACTATCAATTTTAACAAATTACTTTAACTTAATTATCTTACTAATTACAATTTACTAATCACTTTTACTAATTACCCTAATTAACCATCACCTGTCGGCAGCCCCTCAATTTGATAAACGTGTGTTCAAATTTTTGAGAACTTAGTCTAAGCTAACCTAACCCTTTAAATTCCATTGACTAAATACTTAATACCTGCTTAATATTTCAAAACCCAGCTCACGTTTTTGAAGGCAGATGCATTCCCCTAAAAACATTAGTCAAAAGTTACATTAATTCCCGCTTTAATCAAAACACACACGTTTCTTCATCGTTAGTCAAAAAGATTCATTCATTAGAAACCTAATGTAATTAAACCCTGTCCCCTGCCAATTTCTTCTTAAGGTTTGCCAATGTCTTCTCTCCTGCAAAGAAAAACTCTCCTGCAAACCCATTCTGGAAACCCATTCTGCAAACCCATCAACACAGACCAAAATCAAACCAGTTTCCCCAAACAAATTTCACCAAAATCAAACACATCTTCATCCCTTCTCCCTGATCAAACAAATCAGCCCCAAAATCAAACTACTTCAAATCAAACCCAAATCCCCCATCAAATTCAGCCCCTCAAACAAATCAACCCAAACTGAAATTGAAACAAAGGAGACTTCAGATTCAAAATCAAACAATTTTAGAAATCACCCAACTTCAGAAACCCTCCTCCTTCCCGAGCTCTTCCCTCGCCAGAGGAGGACAGCCGCAGCCGTACCCTAGTGCCACCATCGTCTCAGGCCAAAGCCCCGAGCATGCTGCCCAGCCACCAGCCGAACCGTCGAGAGCGTCCAGCACGCGCAGCTGCTGCCGTGCGTCGCCGTGTAGCCCCTGCTGCCATGAATCACCAGGTCGCAGCCCTGCGCCACCGGGAGCCGCCTGCAGACCCGCTACCGGCTGCCCTTTCCTCTCCCGCATGCGTTGCGTGAGTGTCCCCTCCCCTTTGCGTGAGTTGCTTGCTGCAAACAAAATAGAAAAAAACAGAAGAAGAAAATAGAGAAAGAGATAGAGAGAGTTGAAGAGATAGATAGAAAGAGAGAGGTATGGAGAGATATAACTTATTAGTTTATTATACTAACTCATAGTCAAGTTAGTACTAGTAGGTGGGTGTATTGAATGTAATGTTAACCTTATCATTAGCTTATAAGTAAATTTAGTAGGTTGTTAGTATTAGATTTAATATTAACTTGTTAGTGTTAATTTCAGCATTTTAGTAGTTGTAAACACTGTTAGGATAATAATGTTAGAATAAAATAAGGCTTACCATGTTAGTATAAGAATGTTATAATATAATATTAACATCACCATAGATAGAGAACCCAATAAAATCAGACGAACCTAATTCAGGGATTATTTTAATATTTTGCTTATCTCGCGATGAACCTAATTCAGTGATGTGTTTAACCAAAACAGAGAACCAGACGTACCATAACGTAGTACCCGTTAAGACGAACCCAACGACACCAAAATCGCTGAAATCAGGCAAGTATTTATTGTATTGAATCTGGGACAACTGCCAAAACTAGTACAATCATCATTTTAATATGCCCATACTTTATCTATTGTAGCTGATTAAAAACGGACTTTTCATGTTAATGAACCCTTGATAAAAGAACAATTTTCTCTGCATGATGGAACAGAGGGTAGGACACAACCCTCGAAATATAATGAGAACCCATCGATTACAGATGGAAAGGAAACTAGTCGGTGACTGGTTATGACACTTAGGTGGGTTTGGTCCATAGTAGTAGGGTTCGTAGATGTAGCTTGACCACCTTATGGCTCCCTCCTTAACCACTCCAATGGAGGCAAGCAAGAAGGCGTCACGGTAAACCCCTGATGATAGGGTCCTTCAAGTACATACTACCAACCCGGACATGGACTTTATCACAAGCACAATAAATGAAACATAAAACTGTTTTACTTTTGAACTACAAATTCATATATGCTCATACTTTACTTTCTGCACTTTTTCATAAATATGTACTACCGCTTTTTGTTCCATTGCAAGTTGTTCTTAATTCTTTTACTTTAAATATCTTGTCGAGCTTCTCGCTGACATATATTTCATGTGTTTGTGAAATATATATTAGATTCAAATACTGATTACTTTGCAGACCCCGCTTTTGAGGGGTGGACCCCGCTGATCAGAGTTACGATGACGCTGAGGTCCTCACTACTGAAGACTAGAAAATTGTTGCAGTCTTTATCTATTTAGTTATATTTGTTATTTTCAGGTGTGTTTGCTTTCAGCAGATTATACGGCCATGCTAGGCCTAATGTCACTTTGTGTACTTTGCTTTTAAAACACTGGAATAAAATTTTTAATAAATATTTGTGATTTTTCTGAGAAATTTGCGTGCATGGACCTGCTTGATAAATAACGCTTATTGTGCCTAAGTCAAGGAAGGAAGAAAAAAGTACTTCTTTGCTTTAAGCACATGCGGACCCGATCACTTTCTCGCTCCCAAGTACAATGGTAAGCGGGGCGTGACAAGTGTGATCCACCCTTAGACCCCTATCATTAGAAAGTTCGATGACGAACCTTATTTTTAAGGTGGGTAGATTATTATGCCCCATGTTGTGTTATACAATATGATGTAGATATGTTGCTATGTGAATATTAATTTTGGATATTTGGGTATGTGTATGATGTATTTGTGCAGGGGCTTGCTCCTCCTGCATTAACTTTTCTCATTCTCTTCCTTATCTTTCTTTATCACCTCTGCCTCTTCAGGAATACTTGGGACGAATTCGTACTTTCCAGGTATCCTGGGAAGCGGGGTGTGACATTATGAGACCTCGTACGTACAAAACTTGTTATGAATTATTTTATAACGAAATGCCTCTAGTACGTTATTTCCGTGTTTTTGGTTCAAAATGTTTTATTAAGAACACACACGGTAATTTGGATACGTTTGATTCACGTTCCGATGAAGGAGTATTTATCGAATGCTCCGATCGTAGTAAGGCCTACCAGATATTCAATAAAAGAACCTTAACGGTTGAAAAATCAATTCATGTTTCATTTTATGAGGATTTTGATGTTTCATGATCTCCCCTTGATGAGAATGTTGAATTTTTATGTGATTCCTTGAATAACGTTAAATTAGATGATTGTATTGCAATTAACCCTACAATGATGTAGTTGAGTTTGTTCCAAATGATCTAGGGTTACCCAAGACATTTTCTACGGTTCCAAACCATCCACATGATCAAGTGATAGGTAATATTGAAGATGGTGTCCATACAAGGTCAAGGATAGAGCAATTCACACATCGTATTGTTGTCTCAACAATAGAATCAAAGACCATTGAAGAAGCATGTAAAGATAGCTCATGGATCATGGCAATGGAAGAAGAACTCATCCAATTTGATAGGAATTAAGTTTGGAAATAAGTTCCTCCTCCTGAAGACCACAATGTCATTGGAACAAAGTGGATATTCAAAAACAAGACAGATGAGAACGAAGTCATCATCCAGAACAAGGCAA
>CM061139.1:124960729-124976939 GCA_030789695.1 Scilla litardierei | reverse complement strand
CAAGGATTGCGTAAGAGCTGAGTTGTACCAATATAAATTCCCATGTCTGTAAATGATCAAATTTAATAAAAGAATAAGTTCTTTTTTTCAAACATCGCATATGAATTTCTTGAGAAATGTTTGTGTACATTTTTTGAAATCTCAGCTATACTTTCTAGTATGTCGGACAGATTGAGGTTGGCTCTCTCACATGAGCAACCGCCTTATTCTATCAGACGGATAGAATAGAGATGAGACCTGTTTGAAGTCAAAATCATCAGACGGATGATTTAGAGTCATGACTTAAACAAAATGGTCGCATGAAAGATCTGCATCATATGGATGCTTACAGAAGATCTAAGAGGATTTTTGAAATCCTATCTGTCTAAATGCGGGATGTGAGTCCAAAGGATTATTTGAGTAGAAAAAGGGACTCAAAGTCAGACATTGTGGTGTCTGATCATCATCCTTACAACATCATTGAGACATACACTCCCTGGAAAAGGAGCGATGTTGTAATACGTATTCATACTACGTATGCATTTTTGACCATTGTGTTAGAATAGTAAATAAGTTTACTATTATGTGAGACCCAAAGACCACATGGGTCTTAACTCGTTACCCTTATGGACTCTAATTGGTTCCTTAAGATTTGACTGGGTGATTGCTATCTTAGCATGTTGCTTATGGACTATGGTTAATTCGGTCCGGCGGGGCATGTTAGAAAAGCGAGTCAAGTCAAGATCAAAAGGATCGCAAGAAGAGGAAGATTAATTTCATATTCACATTTGGACTTTAGAGATTCAAAGCTGGCCAGCCAATTGCAATCCAGATGGGATTCAATTGTTGAATATAAAGTATAAGAAATGTGAAGAAATAATCTAGGGTAAAGCATGCGTTGATCTACTCAACTTTGCACCTCGAGGAGTGTTGTGTATCTCTAACAAGTGCACAACAGCGGACTCTATGTGCATGACGGTCACACGGCCTATTTCTCGGTATGACAAAAGGAGAGTTAGAGGAAAATAAGTTTCCTTACAATCCCCTCAAGTGTGAGTGGGAGATGTTGGATATGGACGACATAAATACACCCATGAGGGGATGTATGAGGGTATACGGACCTCAGATGTCGCGTGCACGAAGGCGTGCACGAATGGAAACTTTTCTCGTGTGAAAAGGACCACTCGATAAGTGGAAAAAGCCACTCGATAAGTGGAAAAAGCCACTCGATAAGTGGAAAAAGTCACTTTATAAGTGCAAAATGGCACTTGATAAGTGGATAAAGAAGAAGATAAATGAATGTGCTAATATAGGCTAATAAGCTTATAATTGGTTATTTCCTATAATAACCACCCCTAAAGCCTATAAATAGGACACAAGGGTAAGGCATTCATTCACACTTTCCATGCCATAAGTTTGCATAAGGCATCCTTATGTTCTTCTTCTCCCTTCCATTAAAATCCTCTTCTAGTTAGAGATTTAGGCGGTGAAACTCTGCTTCGATCCTCCGTGACGAAGTATCGACCGTTGTGGTGAATCCGAGGGCAAAGTTCAGAGACTACCGTGCCGCATACGCAAACGTACGTCTCTACTTTATTTCAATCCTAACGTCGCTGTTTTGACAGGATCCAACAGGCCCCTGGGCTGACGACTGACTATCGAGGGTCAAAGGTCGTTTAGTGGCGAGGGACATGGTCCCTTCGACTTACGGCCGATGATGATCGGGCATCATTCAGTGGCAATGGTGACCCCTTGGCTTACGGCTGACGATCGAGGGTCGAAGGACGTTCAGTGACGAGGGACATGGTCCCTTCGACTTATGGTTGACGACGATCAAGCAGCGTTCAGTGGAAAGGGTGACCCCTTGGCTGACGGCTGACGATCGAGGGTCGAAGGTCGTTCGGTGGCGAGGGACGTGGTCCCTTCGACTTACGACCGACGACGATCAGGCATCGTTCAATGGCAAGGGTGACCCCTTGGCTTACGGCTAACGATCGAGGGTCGAAGGTCGTTTGGTGGCGAGGTACGTGGTCTGTTCGACTTATGGCTGACGTTGATCGAGAGTCGTTTGGTGGCGAGGGGCGAGACCCCTTCGTATTACGACCAACGAGAGTGTTACGACTGACATCGAAGAACGATCTACTTTGCATTCATAATGAGCATGTATATGACCAAAAAATGAACGGTCGATTTACCCTTTTAGTACAATCATTGATAATACTTTCGTAGATGTTCCGCGTTCCAAGGATGAGGAAGTTCTGTAACGACCCGATCTTAGGGGACCATTACTTATTTGATTTTAATTGCAGGTCTGCAGTTTACCAGTGAAATCAAAATAGCCACAATCCAGAGATGTACCAATACTCAAACCAGTATTACAGTCTAAATTTTAAAATACAACGGCAAACATCACTCTCTCGCCAAATACATAAAAGGAAGTACGAAAAGGAAATGCGGAAAGGAAATACATAATAGCATATAATACGCACACCAACTCAAGCAACTAGAAGTCTGCAGTCTTCGGGTCAAACTATGGCTCCTTAAGCTCAGCGGCCACTTCCTCGATCTGGTCGTCGTCTGCCGGTGCCATAAATGAAACCGTAGGTAAGTCACAACAATTCTAAGCATAGAAAAGAAGCAGTGCACAAGTATGACAAAAAGTAAATACGTACAAGCAAACCAGAGTGAAAAGTAAAGTACTAAGCAACAATTGTACATAACTGGGTAGTAAAGGTAACCAGAACTGAAAGAAGAGAACGAACTGTACTGTGGTAGTGCAAGTGTAAAACAGGCTAAGAAAGTGAAGCATGCTACCGCTGTAGCTATAAGTACGACAAGTAAAGTACTAGTGACTGCACAAGTGTGGTAGGTAAAGTGCATGTAATGCATAAAGTAGAGGTGATCGTGCAAGATACACTGGAACTATGTGACTCAAGTTGGAGAGTATAATATGTGACCATCGAGTTCATCTCTTGCCTGGGTGCGCTTACCCAGACGAATGCCAGACCACAGGCAGCGGTAAATGTATTTGCTGAGACACATGCAGCGGGACGGGATGCCGACACACAAGTAGCGGTACGGAATGATGAACTCCTGTCACTCCCACACTCTCTCAAACTATGAGTTACCCCAAAACCCCAGTGAAGTGTCAAGTGTTGTACGGGATGTTTCACAAGATGTTCCATATGATGTATCATATGAGGGTAGTTAAAACCAAGACCACTGGTTGACTTTCTTATTAAAAACCAGAAAGTAGGTACTCATTTCAAAGCAGACTATGCCACACAGTGGATGCTGAGAAATTAGAAGATAAAGACAAATCCAACATCCGGGATATTGATTCCATGCTTTGAGCATGTGGTAGTTTCCTTAGCACACAATTTACCCTACTTGGTGGTTGTGTGTTATAACTACCAAAGTTGAAAGTTGTAATGTAATTAGATAGCTATTAGTTTCCTATTAGATTAGGTCTCTAGTGGTTAGTTCAAGTCAATAGCCGTTCTGAGGCTATATGTGATGTCTAAGTTCGTATGCATACACTTATCTAATTTTCTAAATCTAGAATTCATCGTGATTTACTGATTTCGAGGTCGTGGTAGCGAGCCGGGACTAGGTCTAGGGCTTCCACGTAGGGGTGAGCACGGTTTGCTCAAACCGCCCGAACCGAACCGGACCGAACCGGACGGAGCCAAAAACCGAACCAAACCGCTCTCCATCGGTCTGGTTTGGTCTCAATCGTTGGAAACCACCATTTATATGGTCTAGTTTGATTTCACCCTGTCGAAACCGCTTAAACTGAACCGAACCGACTCCTAACATATATTATATATTGTGCTGGAAATCTGTTGTGATTTAAACCCTAGTAGGGGAGAGCACGGTCTCAAAAAAGAGAAGTTTATCTTAGTTAGCGCTACTACGCTCAAGTACGGTTGACTGTGAGCTCAATATTTCCTTATCGTGTTATCCGTAATTCTCTCTCTTTCTTGAATCTGATTGTCCTCTTAATTTCTTCTGCATTACGAGCAGCTAGCAACGCATTTCATTCCATTTTCATTTAGTTGCGATTAGCCCTCATATTTTGACCCATAGTTCTCAAAAAGACGTCATTACTTTCACTCCAACGACGCAATTGACCGTCAATTCAGCATCAAATACCGTTTTGATACAACTTCTAGTGATGAATGCACCCTAACTGCTATAGAAAAATGAAAATACATAGAACAATAATAACCGCACCTGTCGCAGTCACAGTTAGAACTCCTGCAAGCAATGCAGTGCCTAATTTTCTCTGGTTTGATAAGGAGCACAGAAATGAAGCCATGTCATGAAATTATTTTAATGATAAAGTCTATATTTAGCAAAATTGGGTATACGAGGGGATCTTCCGTCATTATATGTCTGTACCATGGTTCCAAACCAAACTGTCCCAAGCGGTTTGCGTCGGCTCAGAAACCGTCGGTCTGGCGGTCTGGTTTGGTCTGGCCTGTGAGAAACCGCTACTTATACGGTCTGGTTCGGTTTAGGTTCCAAACCGCCGGTTTGAGACCGTGCTCTCCCCTACTTCCACGGGAGTTGGTGCACGAGAATTGGTACCTGCAATCACAAGAAATGATTGGTTAAAGAATACACTTTTTTCTATCTATTTAACTTGATCGTTTTGATTTTATAATCGATTGAAACGGTGCCGAAAAGCATTCTAAATTTTTATATAGGCTAGACATGAGGAAAATTTTTTTACTTAATGAGGAAATATTTTTCTGAAGCTTTTGATAATTTTTATAATTTTTAAAAGCTCAAAATGGGTTAATTTTAATTAGTTATCGTAATTATTCAATAATTTCTTCTGGATGGAATACATATCAGAAAGTTTCAAGTGAGCTGTCAAAACGACCGTCTCGAAGACTACAACAACATATTTTTTTTCATATATCAGTTTACGTGAAAATAACAAGGTATGAATTTTTAAATGAAAACAACGTGTTTAAATTTTTGGCTTAAAAATTTATTGTGGAAAATCTACTCGTCTGATTGAGATGAAACTAGCGTCAATGGGTCCAGAACGTCATTTCTGATTTTCTGGAGCTGGTCTTGTAATTTTTTGAGGCCTTTAGAATTAGTTATGAATTTTACATCAGAAACCTATTTATATAAATTTAAAAATAGGCTCTTATATATGTATTTCGTATAAAAATACGTATATATATACTAAAGCCATACCTCTCTTCATTTTCGTTCGTAATGGGCTGAGGGGGGTGCGCACGACGACGAGGGGTGGCGGAGGACGGCGGCGGTGGCGAGCGGCGTCAGAGTGGGGGGCGGCGACGGCATACGACGGCGGTGGAGGCGAGAAGTCGACGGGGTGGCGAGGAGAGGGAGATATGTGGGGGAGCGCTGTTGCGGGCGGTGTGCCTCGTCGGAGGCGGGTGGCGATCTTCGGTGGAGAGGAGGTGGGGTCCGGGTGCCGTCGTGCTGGGCGGAGCTGCTGTCGTAGGGAGGAGGAGGAGAGGGTGGGGTTAGAGTGGTGGAAGACGATGGAGCGCTCGGGGTGAAAGTTTGGACAACGGCCTTGAGCTCGCCGTGGAGAGTGTGCGGGTGCTTGGGAGAGAGTGAACGAGGGAGGAGAGCGGGGCGCACGCCGGCGATGAGAGGAGGAGAGCGGGAGAGGGCGCCTAAGTGTGGGTTTGCTCGTCGGGGGAGATATCGAAGAGCGGCAGAGGCGCTGTCGAGCGCTGGAGGCAGAGAGCGAAGGCGGACGGCGATGGGTCGAGCTGATTTGAAGGTGAAGGGATGGGAGGGGTCGTTTGCCGTGGGTTCAGGCTGATGATGAAGGAGATTTAGAGGGGGGGTAGGGTTAAATCAGAGGAGTTGGTTTCGGGCTCAGGGTTTGAACGAGAGGGTGAGAGTGAGAGAGCCTGTGTGAGTGGGTTTAGTTAGTTCTAGGGCTAGGAAATTTGTATAATAATAACCCTAGTTATTATTGTAGACACAAATATTAATGGGATTAGTGAGATCTAAATTTTTGGATCTCACCAGCTAAGGGAGGCTTGGTTAAGGCAGGTGGTTGGTGGATTAGATTGAAAGTAATTTAGTAAATGGGTAGTTAATAAGAGTAAAAGTCATTAGGGAATGTAATTAGTAAAATCGGAGGAATACAACCTCTTTTTCGTATATGCCTCCGAAAAATTACGAAAACATAACCACAGGATCATATCGTCACGAGGATCGTGAATACGAGATCCATTTTGGGGTTTGAGCTACGGAGATACTAGTTTTAGGCCAAAACGTTTAGGATGCGGGTTTGCGGGTTATAGGTCGATTTGATTTCAGAAATTTACGAAATTAATATGGGGAGCCCTAAATGATCATAGAATGATACTATAGAAGTTTGAAAACGTTTTGATGATGTTTATATAGAAAATTCATTCATTCATCTAAAACAGTAACAATTGAAAATGAATTATTATAAAAATTATTTAGAGGTATTTGATGAAACCCGAACTTACTGCAATACACCATAACTAGTTTGATGCTTCAAAATATTTTTTATAACGGATTTTGAAATCATTTTTGATTTAAAACTCCTGATCAACCATTACAAAATAATTTTAAAATGTGAAAATACGTCAAATACGTAAATATTTGTATTGACGAATATGGGTCGTTACTTCCTATCCTCCTTAAAATAATTTCGTCATCAGAATTTCTCGAACTTCCTGAAACAGACAATAGATGTTATGAAGAAGCTCAAGGAAATAAAATGGTAAAATGATAGTAATTTGGTTGTAATTAACATGAAATATAATGTGATATCATAGCATCAAGTAAACAAAGAGATGATGTTTATGAATACTTACTATTGACATCACCATAGCTTCTGTGACTAGCCTCGAGACTAGTAAGATCTTCCGACTCGGTAAATAGGTATGGGTAGCATTCTCGCATATCATCTTCTCGCTCCCAAGTAGTTTCTCTAGGCGAGTCATGACACCACATCACTCTGACAAGGTTGGTAACTTTGTTCTTGAGGGTCTTCTGTCGTTGATCCAGGATCTTGACTGGTTGCTGCCCATAAGATAGATCTGGACGAATAGTAATCTCAGAGTAGTCTAAAACATGACTAGGATCACTTACGTAGCGTCGTTGCTGTGAGACATGAAATATTTCTTGTACTCCCTCCAATGCTGGTGGAAAAGCAAGGAGATAGGCCACCTCGCCTACTCGTTCCAAAATATCAAATGGACCAATGAATCGTGGACTAAGCTTCCCTCTTCGTCCAAAACGAATCATTCCACGATTAGAGAGATCTTCAAAAACACATGGTCACTAGGCTGGAACTCCAAATGTCTGAGCTTTGCATCTGCCCAATGCTTGTAACGATCCTGAGCCAACTGTAGCTTCTCCCTGATGGTCCTGATTACTTCCACTGCTTCAATAATCAAGTCCGACCCGATGAGTTCTCGATCACCAACGCCGTCCCAGCTGAAGGGAGAACGACACTTCCTACCATATAGCGCTACAAAGGGCGCCATACTAATGCTGGCCTGATAGCTGATGTTGTAAGCAAACCCTACGAGATGAAGATGGTTTTCCCATGATCACTTGAAATCCAGCATACACGCACGCAACATGTCCTCTAAGATCTGAATGGTGCGTTCCGATTGACCATCTGTCTAAGGATGATAAGATGTACTGAAGCTTAAGCAGGTCCCCAGACACTCCTCCAAACTCTTCTAAAAGTGAAACGTGAATCGAGTGTCTCTGTCTAAGACAATACTGACGGGGACACCATGCAACTTCACTATCTCCTCCATGTACTTCTTGGCAAGCACTTTGATTGAATGGCCCACTCTGAATGGAAGGAAGTGTGCTGACTTGGTCAATCGATAAACGATTACCCAGACAACATCATTATGCTTCGTACTCATGGGCAGTCCCATCACAAAATCTATCATGATGTGTTGCCACTTCCACTCTGGGATCGGCAAAGGCTGTAGCAAACCGGGAGACAGGTGATGTTCAGCCTTCACCTGTTGGCACACTATACACTTCACCACACTCCGTGCGACGCTTCTCTTCATACCATGCCGCCAATAGTGTTGTCGCAAGCCTTGATACATCTTGGTACCGCCTGGATGGACGGAATATGGAGAACTGTGAGCTTCCTCCAATAGAGCTTCTCTGACGTCTCCAGATGGTACGTAGAATCGGTTGTCGAATCTCAAAGGTCCATCCTCGTGGATCTTGAATTCAGGCCTCTGACCCACCATCACCATGTCTCTGATCCCTCGTAGCTTCTCATCTCCTGCTTGGGCAGCCTTGATCTTTGATCGCTCCGGAATGTAACCCAAAAATGCGACCGTGTAGTTTTACCGCAAGCGCACGGTGTAGCGGCGAGCGGGTTATCGAACACAGGGAGGACGAATGAAAGTGCTTGCTCCAATCAACCTGGCTATTTAAGAACAGCAAAGAGAGAATTTGCCTTTGGCGATCCTGTCATAATCGTCAGACAAAGTACGGAAATATCAAATCAAATAAAGAACGTCTAGGGAATGGGGAATCCCCGCTACTCACCGTATTTCGTCAATGTGATTCATTGATATCAAAATTGCTAGAATAAAATTTCGGATGAACTAGTTGCAACTGAATGTAAAACCTAGCTCACGCTCTCGCGCTGTTGCCGGTCTATAGCTATCCTAGGTTCGGGTCCAATCTCTTGCAAACCCTAGCCTAGGGAAGCTAGCATTAGGATCAACATCATCGTTCAATCGCGCCCCAGGCCCACTCTCGTGCAAACTCAGGCCACGACCTAGGTTGGGATAGTTCCTACCCGTCCAATCTCTTGCAAACGGGTATCGGCACGGAATTGCAACCGAAAACCCTAGTATCGGTCCAATCTCTTGCAAACCGATACTACGGAAATTCGATTCCAACCCAATTCGGATTTCTAGGGTTTCCTATCGAATTGGGATCCAATCTCTTGCAAATCCCAATCAATATGAATACCTAGCTATCCGTAATAAATCGATCCCAAACTAACCCTAATAGTAATTCTAGCTAAATTTCTACCAATTCATCACAAATCTGAAATTGGGCTCGTAGGGTTCATCCCCACGCCCCAAGACGTGGAGACTACTCACAATTCATAGCACAAACACAAAAATAATCAATGAAACTAACAAGAGAATTCATCACAATATTGAGATAAGCAATAAAAATAGTATTTTTAGAGGAGAGAGACACAAACCAATGGAGTTCTTCAAATAATCCAACAAAAATCAACTTTTGTCTCCTCTCCATTCACAAGAATAAAGCTAAAAAGTTAATCTAAAAAGCTGCAAAAATCTAAGAGAGAAGCTCTCTAACCTAGGGTAAAAACAGGGGTTAAATACCCCCCAAAATCGTCCAAAAAACTGTGACCAAAATGCCCATGCGCAGCCTGAAATCCGCAATTTTCGCTACAGGCAGCGCGTCGCACTCGGCCGAGTGACAAAAGTCGCTCGGCCGAGTGAGAAACCCTGTAAATTTCCAGTAAGTCTGGGTCTTCGGGGGTCTTCACTTCGGGAGTCGCTCGGCTGAGTGGGTTGTCGTCACTCGGCCGATGGCTTCTTAGTACTCGGGCGGTCGGCATTTGTCACTCGGCCGAGTGGGTCTTCTGAAGCTCAGGCAGATGAAAAAACAGTAAGTTGGCGATTTTTGACATGCTTCGTCTGAGCGCCACTCGGGCGGACGGGATCTCGTCACTCGGCCGATGTGGCTTCCGTCGCTCGGTCGAGTGCACGTATGAAACGTATCTGATCTGGTCGGCCGAGCGGTGTCTCGCTGGTCGGCCGAGTGACTCCACTCGGCCGAGTGGGACACCAAAAATGCCCAAACAGCTTGTTTTGGCCTCCTCGTCGCTCCTGCGACGTTCTTTCTTCCTCCGCTCCTCTCCAATGGAAAAATACCCCTCGGGGAGGTCATCGGTGACACTCTGGAGTAGGCGTATCTCGAGATCACTCCAAATCGCTCCAAATCACCTGAAATTCGACAAGAACAAGAAATCGTGAAAAGCATCGCAATATCGTCGATATATCGTGAAAAACATGATTTGGGCGATCTAAATGGCATGCAAACATGCGGGAAAAAAGTGTAAAATAAGGAGTGATCAAAATCCCCCAAGCTTACCTCTTACTCGTCCTCGAGGAAGATAAGTAAAAGGCGAACCCGGTGGATTCAGAAAGCGAAAACGGCGAAAAACGAAAAATGAAAAATGAAGGAAAACGAAAACGAAATAAAAACAAAGAAGAAAGAAAGAAGTGAAGAGGGAAGCTGCTAGATCATTTTCTCAGGACGTGGGTTTTTCTTACTCTTATAGCATGCACCGAATGAAAAACACATGTCAAAGAATTTTATTTCGATATCATAGTATAATAGTGCAAATAGAAATAGAAAACCCACGAACAACGATATAATCATGAAAAACGGAATAATTTTAGAATTAACATCGTCTGAATCATTTAAAGCGGTATACAAATCGCAGATCACACACTTTTCAATTGAATGCTTTCTATGAGGAGTATAAGAGTATCACACAATAGAATAGAAAGAATAGATAAGTATGTATTTCATGAAATGAGTGCTAGGCATAGATTTCTGGACTTCGTAAAGCTAAAAATAATCTTACCGAGTATAGAATATTACTTAGCCTAGGTTATCGTGCAACGTCAAGTAGTCACTCTCTCACACATCATTGGATTCTCTCCCCCGAGCTTATCTATAAGCGTGGTGGCATAAAAAATATTTACATCCCCATTTTCATAAAGCTCCAAAAGTAATGAAAATAAATACGAAAAGAGAGAAGAAAGAGGGAACATGAGATGGGATCTCTTATTGAGGATTTTTCCTCTTTTCTTTTTCTCTTCTCCCTTTTTTTTTCAAATGACATATATACACAATGATCCCAACTCAAAGAGAAGTAAGAACATACACGAAATTTTTTTTTTCTTTCTTTGGTTTTGGGAAATTTGGAGCTAGGAATTAATAGCAGGGGAAATGCCATATAATAGAATCGCTAAGGGGAGATTCACCAATGATTTTAAAATAGAGAAATGAAGTTCAAGATTTGTGGAGAAAGAAATAAATATATCTCTCGGTTCACTCTATAGGACGTGCACGACAACTTCAGCAGGGTAATCTAATCTACTCAGTTTCGATCACAAAAAAGCTAAGCTAATCCAGATTTATCATAGCTAACATCATTCAATCATCCTGAAGTCGAATGTACAAATCATGCATATAGAAGTGACATAGGAAAAGAAATCGGTACTCCAGATATAAGCATTCAATGCGTGAATCTTGGTGTGTTTTCTGCGATAGCATACTTATGAATATTCAGACTCAGCTAATAATAAAATTTCATCCATTTTCATGTGGAAAAAGGTGTGGGTTTCTATCTCTAAATGCAAGGCAAATCACAGCATATGGTATCAGAAATAAAGTCTAAGACATGACAAATATAGCATGCATATAGAGTAAGCTAACTCCACATCATCATCATCACAGAAAAGTCATCTCTAGCATGAGATGAAAAAGAAATAAAGATAAAGGGGAAAATAAAACTATTTACAATGCGGCACACAGAAAAATAAGAAAAACGTGATGCATGGTAAAATCAAAGAAAAATGATGAAAATAAGTGTAAAAGCGGAAAATGGCGTGAAAAAACTAAAAATAAAGGTGGTAAATCAAAAAGAACGTGAGGACTCACTCCCCCAAGCTAAATGGCACAGTGTCCGCAATGTGCAAGGTGTGGCACACCGAGAGACAAGTAAAGTGAGGGGTAAGTGAGGATGCATGCATGAGGGAAAATAAAAGAAAATAACGAAACGAAAAAAATATGAGGCGGACAGGATGCATGCAAATAAAGGAGTGATACAAATATAAAGGTGTGGCACCAAAAACTCTCCCTCTCTCCCAAAAAAGATATATAAAGATATAGAAAGGAAATGTGCACCCAAAAATAGTGAGGGGAGGGGCGGGTGGGCAAAATGCAGCAGGACCCAGCAGAGACGGGCAGCACAACGGCAAAAAGAACCGATGGCATCAAGGGTGCCTAAGAAGGTGGTGCCGTGCCGTCTCCGTCCTGAGGTGGAGGAGGAGGAGGTGGTGGTGCAGGCTGCTGAGCGGGTGTGGGTGTGGAAGTGGAAGCAGGCTGAGTGTGTGTGGTAGTGGGGGTGGGAACCTGCCGGGTGGGTGGTGGTACGCGGGGGAAACGCTCCAGGACCTGGGTAAGGCAGTAATGAATATGCGGGAGCAGGTCGAAGCGGCCAGCCATCACAGTGACAGTGGCGGACAGGGTCTGAAGGTCGCCTCTGAGGCCACTCACCGCCCCTTCGAGAGCACGAATGCTCTGAAGTACAGTGTCGGGGGGAGGTGGTGCAGAGGGACGCACCGGTCGGGGCTGTGCAGGTCGGGGCTGGCGTACTCTGGTGGCGTAGGTGACAGGCTCAGCAGGCAAGGGAACGAAAGGGGCTGCGCTCGCAAGTGTGGGCCAGGCCTCAGTGTGAGGCCGGGGCACCGGCTGGTGAGAAGTGGAGGCAGCAGCAACGAAAGAAGAATACAAAAGTGGCAACGAGGCGGCCAGAGAGGTCGGTGACACAGAAGTGTGGACAGACACCACGACACTCTCAGAGAATACAGCAGCGGTGGAGACTACGGTCTCTACGGCGGTGGCAAAAGAGGGCTCTCCGCACTCAACTATGGTCGGCGTGCGCTCGGGTGGGGCAGAGGAAACGAGCTCGGCAGACAGAGGGCCAGTGGTGGTGGTGGCAGGCGTGGAAGCAGTGGAGGTGGGCTCAGCTAGGGTACTCCCGACACCGACAGAGGTGTGGACAGAGGTGTCTGGAGCAGCAGAAATATCAGGGATAGGCTGAGGGTCAACGGGGTCAACAGGGGCAGCAGGCTCAGCAGGTGCAACAGGGTCTGCGGGGGCAGCGTGGGCCTGCTCGGCCTCCTCGGCCTCGAGCACGTATGCGACTGGGATCAGAACATCCATCGCAGGGAGCCAGTCCACCTGGGCCGGTGCAATCTGAGTCCGAGCTGGGCTCGGAAGAATCATGTAATCGGCACCGTAAGGGCCGTGCAGCCAGACCCAGTGTCGCTCACCGTGCGGACGCAGCATCTTCATCCGGGCCATAACATCAATCGACAGAGAAGTGGGGCCCGGTGCTCGTCGCAGGTCGTCAGGGAAGTCCTCGCCGGTCATAAGGGTGAGCAAGGTGATCAGGCCGCCGCAGCATATCGGTGGCGAGCGCCCACCGACACGATGATGCGGTCCAAAAACCAAGCCGCGACATCAATCACGACGACTGGGACCAACTCATCGCCCTCCCTAGATAGAGCTCTGGGCCGTGTCATCGCGTAGAGCATATAGAGCTCTGGCGTGGACATCGTACCCGGCTCATATCTGGCCAAAAAGGTCGTCGCCATAAGGCGCTGAGCTATACGGAGGCAGGGATGGACAATGGCCGAGGCCTTGTCCCTACTAGGGTCAAAGGCAGTGTGAAGACCCGTAATCCGGGCCCAGAAGGCGCCGACATCGAAGGAAGGTGGGGGGATATGGGTGGGGGCGTAACCTCGGTCGGCCCCGGGGACGTCGGGTCACGAGAAGAAAGCTCTCATCATACCGAGAGTGACCTGGCACTCTCGGTCCATGAACCGAAACGAGCATCCCTCGTCGGTCTGAGCGATCGAACTAAGAACCTCAAGTGTCGGACGGATAAACGTGTTCGTCGACACCTGAAAGAAATCTCGCCAGCCCACGTTGTCGTACAACGTGAGCATCTCCTCTAGTACCCCCAGGCGTCCTAGGTCGGCAAGGTGTGCAAACCTGGAGGGTACGATCGAGCGCTGGGAGATACGCTCGAAAGCGACGCGGTGTGCATCATTCCGGAACGTGATCCCCAGCGGCCCGATAAGTGGAGCCAGAGGTGGTGGCTGTGGAGCGGCAGGGAGTGGCTGTGTGGGCGCTGCAGGCTGTGCGGGGTGTGTGGGGCCTGCAGGCAGTGCTGGGTGGACGGGGTGTGGTGGAGAAGGCGGAGGAGAGTCCTCCACCTCGTGGGAGGGGCCAGCATCATCTGACCGCTTCCGCTTGGCGGAAGCTCTCCTCGACCTCGACCGTGTCCGGGGCGGCATATGGGCCCCGAGCGCTCACAAAAAAGCGTGAAAAGTGCGGCGTGCGTGAAATAAAGGAAAGAATATAACACGACATGCCGCGAGTGTAAAGCGATGGAAGCGTGCGAAGACGACGCCTCCACGTAGCCTAAATCAGTCCCTGGAAGCTCCCCTGGGCTCCCCTAAGCTCCCAAAAATAACCTGCGCATGAAATGGAGATATCAGCGAGTAATATTCAAAACGTATGAGGCATTAGGGGTATAATAGATAGAAATAGAAATTAATTTGGGTTTGGGGTTCGTTAGATGCATGGATCGTCAAGAAATACAAAAAAGAGGAGAAATAGGCTAAAATCGGTGATACCGGAGGTGGCCGGAGGCGTGCCCGCCGGCGGCGACTCGGGCGAGGAGCGGCGGCGGCTCGGCCGGCTGTGGGTGGCCGAGCGGCGGCGCGGGTCGAAGGATCGGGCGAGTGGGGGAGGGGTTCGGGCGCTGGGGGAGTCGAAAAGTCGGGCTGTTTGGGTTTCGCTCGTTTCGAAAAATGCGCCCCCGCGGCCCCTTTTATAGCAAAAGTTACGACTCGGCCGAGTGACTAGGTCGCTCGGCCGAGTAACTCAATGGAATAATTCCTCCCCGCTTATGCTTCGGCCGAGTGGCCTTGCCACCCTCGGCCGAGTGGAGTAAGTCCATTCGACCGAGTGTCTCAAGCTACTCGGCAAGACTCGCCCTAGGAGCGTATCCGTTTTACTCGGCCGAGTGAATATATATACTCGGCCGAGTTGTTATACTGAAATCAGGAAAATAAACAGAGAGTTGGGTACAGCAGACTTCCCTCGTTCGTGGGCGGCTCGGTCGGACGAACTTGTGTGCTCGGCCGAGTGACTAGTATGCTCGGCCGAGTGAGCTTTGTTTGCTGCTGTTTGTCTTCGTTTGAGCTCTAAACTCTGTTTTTCTTCCTCCGATCGATTTCATCTTCCTCCTAAGCATCGAGCGCCTTCGTGGGGTGCTCCTCATCACCTCGTGCATCCTCATAATGATGGGTATCTCGTTCTTCTCTCCTGTCAGGAAAAATAGGACCCGTTATCACAAGATTTTTGGGCGAACGACTCAAAACACTAAATATTTCTAAAACAAAAATAAAAGAAAAGTGAAAATAAAGCAATAACCGTCGGGTTGCCTCCCGACAAGCGTTCGTTTAAGGTCATGAGCTCGACCCCCTATGATTTTCAATTAATGTGGGATGTTTGGTGCATATGAGATGCACCCGTCAAACTTTCCGGGGAGAACGCTTGGATTCGGAAGTTGCGGCGGCGTGTTCTCCCTCTGTGGTCTCCCATCTCGAATAGTGTTGGGGGGAGGCTCTCCCAAGCTAGCGTTTGCTCCGGTCCTCGGCTTCACCGGTGACGCCGATTTCCGTATCGGCGGAGCTTTCTTCGGAGACTTCATTTTCGAGAGCTTGCAGAGCTCTCGAATCCTTGCGACATCAGTGTCGCCTTCATCATTTTCAGCGGAGAAGTCGGGGGAATCATTTATCTTCTCATCTTGGCCTAAATCCGGGCCTTCCTCGAAATCTTCCTTAAATAGAGCGCCGATCGAGTGGGGGATCGCCTCCTCAATTACCTCGTCAAGGAGGTCCATATAGTCTAGCTCCTCGTGGTAAGGCATGTGTTTCATAGCCTTAGGGATGTGAAGCTCCACCTCGATGTTGCCGACGTTCAATGTTAGGGTACCTTCTCGCAGGTCGAAAATGACACCGGCGGTGGCGAGGAACGGGCGTCCAAGTATCAATGACGTATCTCCCTCCTCCTTCACGTCCATGATCACGAAGTCACATGGCAAACATATGCCCCCCGGGACTTGTAGCGGGATGTCCTCGGTGATTCCTACCGACCTTGTTATCCGTCCATCGACTAATTGTATCCGCATGTCGGTAGGTTTCAACTTCGTCCAGGTGTTAAGCCTTAGGAACATGGAGAGAGGCATGAGGCTCACACTAGCCCCTAAATCCACCAAAGCCTTTTGTAGAGGGACGCCGCCCAAAGTGCAAGGAATTCGAAAACTCCCCGGGTCTTTGAATTTAGC